>VXBC01000506.1:0-18089 GCA_013399945.1 Ploceus nigricollis | reverse complement strand
AGTTAAAAAAAAAAAAAAAAAGAGAGAGAGAAAACCCAAGGAAAACAAGTGATGCACAATACAGTCACTCACTACCTGCTGACTGATGGCAACCCCCCATAGTGCACCATGACTAGCTCCTGTTACAGGTAACTCCCTCAGTTTAAATACTGCACGTGATATTCTGTAGAGTTTGAGTCACCCACCCTGACCATGCTCCCTTCCAGCACTTTGTGCACTCCCTTACTGGCAGAGCACAAGACACTGGAAAAATCCCTCACTAAAGGTGAGCAATGTTTAGCAACAACCAAAACACTGGTGTGTTATCAACAGTATTCCTATACTGAACTGTATAAGCTACTGGAAAGAACTAAACTCTAACCCATTTGAAATTAGGACACCAAGCTATGTGCATTGGTATAGAGGCACTTCAGTAGGACTATTGACTGTCACTCTTCTAGAGAAAGACACTATTTATGAGCCCCTGGCCACACCCCGAGCCATCAAGACATTCACTCAGTGTCCCTCTCCAGCAGGACAAGGTGTGAAAATAAAATGGACAAGGTCATGGGTCATGGTACAGACAGAGAAATAAATCTCCCATTACTGTCATAGGCAAACCAGACTTTACTTCGGGAAAATTAATTTAATTTATTGCCAATTAACATGAGAATAAGATTTTGAGAAATAAAACCAAAACCACCTTCCCTTCCCCCTCCTTTCTTTCCAAACTCAGCTTAAGTCATGACTCTTCTTTGTCCTCCCAAACATAAGCAGTGCAACAGTCCATCTCCACCGCTTCTTCTTCCTCACACTTTTTTCCTGCTGTAGTGTTCTGTCTCTTCAACAGAATACAGTCCTTCCCCAACGTCTCCAATGTGGACCTTGGACTGCAGTTCATCAGGAGGAATGTGGGTCCCCCATGGACCAAAGTTTCTGCCAGGAAACCTACTTCTGTGTGCGCTTCTTCGTGGACTGCAGAGCCTGCCCAGAGCCTGCTCCAGCTTGAGCTCAGGCTGCGGCTTCTTTCAGGACATCTATATTTGCTCTAGCATGGAGTCCTCCACAGACTGCAGGGTGGATATCTGCTGCACCATGGTCGTACACAGATTGCAATGGAACTTCTGTGCTGTCATTGAGTCTCTCTTGGAGCCAGCTGCAACTGGCTCTCTGACGTGGGGACAGCTCCTGGTATCTTCTTGTAGGAGCCCTTCCCATGAAAACCTTGCCATGAAAATGCAATACAGACCTATATCACAGGTGTTCCCCTTGATGTCTTGAGAGGCTACCTAGAACAGAGGCTAAACAGTGTTAAAGAAATAAAGTAGGTATTTATCAAAAAAGCCTTTAAAGGATACACCTTTAAAGAGTACAAGAGCCTGGCCAAGGCTACACCCAAGATGGGTGACAAGTCACACGTTTTTTACACTTGTATAAGTTTTGGTTCATTTACACATTGGGGTTAATTGTCCAGTTACAGGTTATGAAGTCACATCCTCCCAGATTGCTCTCTTCAATTCACTGTTATTTATACTTTTACGGTGTCCTTGGTTCTTAGTCTGGAAAAGGTTTGTTTGCTAAACTGTGAAGAGAACTTGCTAACTCTTTATGTGAAGTTCAGAGTTATATACTAATGCAGTACAGAATCTGGAAAATATGAGAGCTAAAACTTAAGGCATCGCCCTCTTAATGCCTAGTTCATCAGCAGCCCCTGTCTCTTTTCTATTACTCAAAATTCCACCCTTTTCTCCCACTAAGTGCTGTTTAAGCTCTCCTTATAGGTACCTTTTAGGTTACCCTCAAAAAAGGGTATAAATTCAAGCCATAAACTGCATCCTCAGAAATATCACCAAGGACTCCTTTTGAAAGGTTTTATCTGAAACAGCAAAGGATCTTAGGAACAGAATTTTGACATGCAAAGTCTCAAACTCTACAGGGATTATGCAGCTGAACAAGCATTGGCTCTGTTTTACTGGCTTTTGTGCCATGACAGTGTCTGTGTAAGTGCTGGTGCCTTGGGTGTTTCCCAATGTATTGGAGAGGGATGAACGCCAGGGTGGAGGCTTGTCACCTGGATTTCTCTATCTCACTCTTTTCTAGCTCTTTTCACACCACTTGTAGTCAATTACTTTTTTTTTTTTCTTTTTTTTCTCTTTTTCAGTTGTTCTCTATGTTTGCAAGAGTTCTAAAATCATGAACTTTTGGAAACTTTTCTGTGCTTTATATGAAGCGTTGTGATCAAAGTCTCTATGGCAGACATCCCTGGGGTTCATCTGCTTTGTGTCAGAAGCCTTATGTTGGTTTCCTCCTTCTATTTGTGGCTAAATTTTAAAAGGAAGTTTCAGACATTTGTGGAAGTGACTCAAAGTCATTCTTCGTTGCCAATTTAGTTACAGCTCACTTGGCGTTTTGAACTGCTTTAGCAACTGACTGCTATTCTTTTGGAATGAACTAGAAAAGTATAAGCAGCAGGTAAAATATATTAAAAGCTGCATTCAAAGCTGCATTCACACGGATCTTCTCACTGTTAAAATGATCATAATTTTCCAAACTCACTTGAGATGTACACAGTATGTATCCTTCCTATCATCTCTTTGATATATTTTATAAAGTTCTCTTAATTATAGTTTTCTTCAAAATATCCATTTTCCTATTATGTAGATAAAATACATGTTCAAAATGCAGTTTCCCTTATTGTGTGATGTTCTCATTATCAGTCTCTGTAGCGTTGGAATGGAATGACCTAAAATAGAGCTTGAAAGACTCTGAGGTCCTTCACCTGTCCTGCTGTTCTGTATCTGCCCTGAGCAGATTCATAGTTGGGTGAGTTTCCCTACTCCTCTCATCTCTTTTCATCAGTCACCCTCACTTCCAGAGACACATTTTATCTATAATTCTACAAATCATCCCCTAAAAACAAGCAAAAAACCCCCAAACAGATAAAGCAGCTCCTTAGTATTTTCTCAAATATGCAGTATTTGTGTGTTAATGTGAAAACAGTATCTATGGGTTTACACATATGGGCATAAACATGTTTATATATGTGTGTGTGTGTGTACATAAACTTCTACAAAATGTGAAAATCTATGTGTTATTAATTATAAGTCTATGTATTATAATCCTGTGTTCAGGATTATAATATTCAGAATGTATGTCTCTGTTTCTGTTTACAGATTTTTTAAGTTAAATACATTAAATGCAAACTTAAAAAAAAAATCAAAAAATAGTTCCTTTTGCCATATTGTGTTATAAACTGAGAATGGGAGCAGAAACTACCATAAATAAGAGAGAGATTGCTAGATAAAGGTCTAGCAAGAATCTGATCAAACAGGAGAGTATCAGAATAGTATACGCAGATGTGGCACACGTCTGTTGCTTTTGAAAAACAAGTTCTACATACATACACAGTCACCCAGTTTTCTGCCAGACTGATCATCATTTCATTTTGTCCCTAGCATGGAGTAAGTGATAACAGTATTCCAATTCCATGCAATTAGCTGCTCTGGGAGATTTTAAAACCTTCTTAAGACAATGGCATTTTCTTAAGATTTATTCTACTTCCTTTCCCCAAAGATTTTTATACATCAGTTGTTCTATGTGTTTGCCAGAGTTCTGAGATTGTGAACTTTTGGACACTTTTCTGTGTTTTATATGAAGCATTGTGATAAAAATCCATATAACAGAATTGTCCCTGGGGTTCATCTGCTTTGTGTGAGAAGCCTTATGTGGGCTCCCTCCTTCTATCAATTGTTGATGACTATTGCTATCAAGACAGGATACAGTGTGGTTTCTAGCAGTACTAGCTTTCTTTTCTCTTAACTGGGGTGTCTTAAAAGAGGTTGTTTCAAGGTTGTTTTGATTGTCCAGGCTCAACAGCTGAGGAGGCCAACAGCTTGGCACGGCATAGCAGAAGAAATTCCATACTGAAAAGCAGTAATAACACTCATATTTTAAGAGATGATCATGTTGGGAACTGTTGAAGTCAGTGGATTTATTTACTACATGCCTTTATATCTTAGCTTTCTTTTCTTTGTATCTAGTTGCAGTGACAGGAAAGTGATTTGCTTCTTTTTTGGCAACCTCCCCCCAGAAAAAGACTGAATTAGATCAAGGCATTAATACCTTACCACATTTAATTCTTCTATATTACTATTCTTTTTGAAAATTTTTGGGCACCTTTTGTAGGAATCATGCCCTTAAAATGCTGATATTTCCCTCTTCTAAAATATATTTTAAATATATTGTCCTAGAAACATTACTCATAAAGGGCAGACTATGTTTTAAGCAATGTCAGACTATTAATAATTTTAAAAAATGTTTTAATCAATTATTTGCTCAAATAAGTTTCAAGACTAAAAGACACATAAGACTTGTCATTTTTTTTGTTTGAAATATTTGATTCATGGCATAAGAAGGAAACAAAATAATGAAAAAACTCCATGAATAGTAACATGGGTATTTTAGCAGGTTGTACCTGTCATGATTTGACACTGGCCAAATGCCAGGCACTTACATATCTTTGTTTCACTGCTCACACAAAATGTTATTGTGGGTTGCTCTCATCAGAAAACAGTCTTCCTCTGGTGTTGTTCACACACTGGGATAAAAAAAAATCATGGTGTTTTGTTTTCTACTTTGTTTTTTTCTTTTTTTTTCCTAATATTTCATTTAATTTTGTATTGCTTTTTAAAAATATATTATTAATTTCAGATCTATGGTTTGATTAAGCTACTTCTAGATGGAATTAAGGCAAAATTTAGCATTAATGATTACAAACATAAGGAGTTACAGTAATAAAATCAGTAAAGAACCTCTGGACAAAGATTGTGGGAAATTTAACAAATCAGGACGGCAAAGAGATGATCAGATGATTAGAGCTAAATAAAGTGTAATTAATAATCAGGTGTCATAAAGATGCTATACATTCAAATACAGATATTCTCACTTCTGACGCATCTGTCTTTACACTACATAGATTTAATACAATGTGCAAGAAGTAGCCTACTGGATCAGATCAAAGATCTGTGCCCTAGAATTATGGCTATAATAAATAACTTTTAGAAAGAGTAAGAAAAGGGTAGTGTGGGGAGTTTTTACTCAGAACATTTCCTCTCTTTGCAATTACTTGTGGCTTTCACAGTGAAGACTATTGTTTTATGTGATAGCCCTCACTGTATTTTAACTCCCACTTGTTGGATTTTTTTTGACATGTGTGATCTCTCAGTATCATTATTGTCTGTAAATCTGTCGTTTGAATAAATACACTAGAAATAAGAATGTTGTATAGAAGCAAATATGGATAAAATTTTATCAAAGTTTTTACGTACTTTTTTGCACTTTCACTAGGGTGATCTGCTTGGGACTTGGAAGGTTTCTAACATTTTTGGTTTGAACTAACTGCCCTGTTATTTTAGTCCCCTTGTGCACTTAGTGGTGATGAACTCCATGGCAGATGTTTACATAACTGAGTGTTTAGGATGATTTTAAGTCTTCCAGCCAAGCTTTCCACTGCCTGCTTCAAGGTGTGCTTGGAAACAGCTATGCCAGTAGATGTCTGAGGAGATCAAATAGCTGCCAGTGATGGGAAGAGTAAACTTTTGATGCTAAAGCTTCAGAGCTTTGTAGCTAATGTGGCAATGGACATTTTCCCACACTTTAACACTAACAAATCCCACCGTTCTCTAGATGTCTATTGGAGTGAGGTGGAAATCATGTCAAACTTCCTGGCTCCAAGTAGATGTCTCAAAATCCTGAGGGCACTAGACTTTGAAGTTTAGGCATTCCCAGTGCTAAGATTTTGAGGAAGTACTAATCCTTATTAGCTCAGTGGTCATAGAATTGCTGCATGATGATGACATAATGAATCACTGCTTCCTAGTCAAATCAAGCCCAAAAAAACCCAAACAAAAAGCAACTACCCCACACACACCCTCAACCAACCTTCAAAAACCCCCTTTTAGATAGGAAGCAGAGGATTTCTTAAATGAAATGCAAGTCTATAAGATCAGGCGATTATGAGCTTGCAAGCAAATTGAACCATTGGGCAATCTCAGAGGACATACCTTCCTTCCCATGGCAGCTTCAGCTGGGTCTGTGGAGACTGAGGACCTCTTTGCTCTCTGCAGCTTACTGAGGAGGAGAAGTGGAGAGGGAGGTGCTGATCTCTCCTCCCTGACATCCTGTGATAGGATGCCTGGGGAGGATTCACAGAGGCATCAGGGGAGGTTTAGATCCAACAGTTAGGAAACATTTCTTTGCCAAACACTGGAGCAGGCTTCTGAGGGAGGTGGTTGGTGCCCTATGCCTGTCACTGTTTAACAGGTAGTTAGACAATGCCTTTAATACTCCAACTTTTACTCAAACTGAAGTAGTCAGGCTGTTGAATCAGATGATTATTGAAGGTCCTTTCCAGATGAACTTTTCTATTCTAGTCTAGTCTCATTCAGTTCTTCCAGTTTTCTAATAAGATGTTCCAAAAGAACCTTTCTAGATAAATCTGACTCAGTGAATACCATGAGCCAATAGGACCCTCCTCTCTAAGTCAATACTTTGAAAATCACATCTGCTATAATATTCAAAGGTTGCTATGCCAGAGACTAATTTCCTCTAGATAATGAGATCTTTATCCTCACTAAATAAACCATTTTAGGAGAGCAGAGTTAACTTGACTCATCACATGAAAAAACTGATGACCCTAAACAAGTTCACATTTGAGTATAGAGGTAATTTAGGCCAGTACAGAGTAGGGAGAAGGCATCAACCCAGGCAGCAAGTGCCAGAGCAGCCATACTCTGTTCTTTCCCTGCCCTCAGGTATCTGGCTGGTGAGATTCCAAACACCCCAAAGTCACTCTAACCTACACAGTCTGCTCTCAAAGTTTGGAGTTGAGAGAAGCAAAGGTGACTTGGAGGTGCTTTCTGCACAATTCCCTTAAGCTGAACTAACCTCATATCTCTTGAGATCTTCTGAGGTAGCAGCAATAACAGCAATCATAGCAGTTTTTCTCCTCATGTTGAGCTACAGCTCCAAAGGAATAAAATATGTCATGTGCACTCTTGCAGGCTTGCAACTGAGTGTCTGCTACTGGAGAATAAATAGCATGATAACACTATGTTACAAAATATTGAAAATGTTGTGGCTACTGAAAGAGTGGCATGATAGTGTAGACAAATTTTGGATTGGGGAAGACAAATTGCACTACATTTTTATTGCTAATCATGGAATCCTAATGATTTTAACATAGTCATGGATGAAGCTAAATAAAAGTTGTTAATTTTACCTTCCTTAGTTCTAGGTAATTGATTTTAAATAGTTATCCTGCAGAGAAATCTTGCTTTAATCAGTTGATTAACTCAGTTGATACACAAATGATGTTTGCTGTATTTTTCTGCCAAGCCCACAATATTGTCTTATCCAAGAATAGAAATTTTTGCTGTTTTAATATTTTGTTCTTATTGTTGGTTTTTTGTTTTGTTTTCTTTTGTTTTTTAATGAAGAAAACCCTCAAAACTATCCCTTTATTACTCATACGAAAATATAATTTGCCCTTATTCTGGTTTGTTGTGACCTGCCTTCAATACACAATAATTCTGTTTCAATGATAAAGAACTACTGTTTTGTAAAATAATCACATAATTGCAGCTCTTAACATTTTCTCTTTCATCATATTTTTTTTTCTGAAAGCAAAACCACAGTTATAGTGAAAGGAAACCATTATTAAAACTTGTCAGGTGCTTTCTCTTTTATATGGCGAGATACTAAGCTGTTTTCAAGGAAGTAAAGAGAATATATCAATGTTTTGACCATTATCAAGGTTTTAATCTGTATTATACTTTCACAAGATTGTAGGATGTTTCATGTTACAGTGTTTCTGATGCAGCAGTAGATTGCATGCTTGCAAAATTGTTTGCAAGTAGCTGTCATGATTTTAGTGGAATGATGAAGGTGCTCAATTTTATTTACCTTCAAAAGCTGGAAGGAAGAATAAATTTCACTGGTTTAGAAATTATTTTACTTCTTGTGTTTCTTTATGTGAGGTAATGCACATGGGAAAGGATTATTTTTTAATTTTCATCCAAACCAACTTTCTTAGTTGAAAGCCTTTTGTTTACAGAATTCTTGGAATTGATGTATCATATAGACATAATGCTCCCTTTAAAATATTTTAAACTTCCAATTTAAAGAAACAATAAACTATGATTATATAGCTTGGTTGTATTGAATGTTAGCTATTGCAGTTAGGTGATATTGGAATGATTTCAGTGAGAATATTGACTTTTATCATGCTAACTTTTTTTACTAGTTCTAAAGGAAAATTTGAAATCCTGAATACTTACTTTCCTTGGCAACATGTATTTTGATGTTTTATCTCATATGACTGTTAGCATGTGCATTTTTAAAATTACTTTAACTAAAGCTTCACATTCTCGTTTGATTCAATAAAGTATGACTAGTTGATACTGATCAAATATTCAGTGAGGGAGACAAAAGATAGCTAACATGTTTCCACAGAAAAGTCACCTACACTTTCTTTCCAAATGATTGTGCAGTTATAAGACTACGTTACTGAAATGCCTACAAGCCAATTTAATTAGTCAGCTAAATGAAACTGTCAGAAATTGAAGAAACATGTTTTTAGTAAATTATAGCCTTAAGTATTTCTTAATTTGCTCTGTAACTTCAACTGGAAAACCTGTTTATAATATACTATTTGTTCAGCGTGGATGAAGGTTGCTTCACATTTGCTTTTATCTTCTTGCTGTCTGGCCATTTCACAGACGTTTGAATTTAATAAGAAGGAAAGTGTCTGGAGACATTCAAAAAAGGGAGAAAAAAAGACATTTAGGAGTTTCATAATAATTCTGTTCTTGCCAGCAACAAAAATGAGGATTGTGTTGTTGTTTCAAATTCTAGATTATGGAAATGAATGCTACAGACAAAATTAATAGGTGTAAAATTATGGTAATTATAGCCATNAAGAAAGGAAGAAAGAGAAAGAAAGAAAGAAAGAGGAAGTAAAAAAGTGTTAGGCAGAGATGCTGAAGTACTACAATTTCACTTAAATTGCATAGTCACTTACTTGAAACCTATAGCCCCTTCTCCACTTATTTTGAAGCTGTATGTTGGAAGACAGAGTGGTGGAACCCATCCAGCACTGTTTGGACAAAAACTTGGCATTGTCAACGTATTTTTGTGTGTTTAATGCAGGAGTGTTGAGTAACCCCAGCATGGAAACCATGTTACCTGGAATAGCACATTGAAAGGTAAAACTGAGAGAGGAATGGAATTATTCAGCCATTACTTCCAGACATACTACAGAGTTTGCCGGTACTGCCTTAAGAGAAATGATGAAAATACTCATGCTTTCTCACATCTGTGTTCTACAAGAGTTAAAAGGAGAGAGAACAAGATTTAGTAATGCATATGTTAAGAGAGTTTTGAAATGCACCAAAATCTTAATTTATAATTCCTAATTAGCATTTGTGTTATTGCCAGAATACTCCATTATGTCAATTCTATGAAAAGAAAAAGAATTAATTTCTTAAGAAATTTGTTTGGTTCTATCCCAGAGCCATTAGGACTGAAGCAATGTCAGTCTGTCAGAAAAGGAGGCTTCTCATTAAATGATCTGTGTAAACACAGAATCAATAGTATCACTAGGAAGGCATGATCTGCTCTACCACACTTTATCTCACACAGTTCAGCTGGCATTGGCTTGGAATTTTCTCCTGCCATTGGGTTGGAGGCTGAGTACAGGGATAGCTAAAGGATGGAAAATTAAATACTACCTTAACTGTATTTAGCCTTTGAAATTTGTCACATCAGTATTATTTGAGCAGTCCTTGCTTTGTGAGTCCAGTCTCTCTGTGACATGTACACAGTTCAGCAAATTCAGAAATACTGTCTCCTCATTTTTGTTCAGGAACTTAGACATTTACGAAAACGAAAGTAAATATATACAATTTTGGTTCCCATGCAATCATGTTATCTTCAGTTACTACTACACAACCCATGCATACATCCAAGACTTCTCCCAATAAAAACTTTGTAATTTGTTTGTCTGGAAAGTAACACCCATCAGTTCCTCTAATATTTTTTTTTTTGGATGCCAACAATCCTGCTTTACTGAGTGACAGCTTTGAATGATGTCTCTATGCCAAATGAGATGAATTCTCTAGATAAAGAAATTGACACACAGATAACAAAGTAGCTATTGCTTCTCATTCTAAATTATTTCTAGGTTAAGCCTCTTCTAAAGGAGGCAGTCTCTGGTATGTCTACATTATCAAGGAACACAATGCAAATTAGAGCAAACCTGTAGAGCAAAGCAGACTAATGCTGAGAATTTGACATCTATAATGTGTCTTCATGACTTTACTTCTGACTGATTCTAGATTGCTTCCATGCTCTAAATTTTCATAAGCAGATGCTGCATATCTTCTATTTCCCTTAATACCAATTGAATCCAGTTTGCCATCTACAATCTCCCTACATGTTGTATTCTGAAGAGAGGCAATGGAGATGGATCAGTTCAAAACCTGCTCATAAACAGAATAGTAATGCAGATGCTCTATTTACATGTTAGAAAATACAATAAAAATCAAATAAACAAAATGTGCAGATGCCTATTGCAAAATTCAGATCAAACACAATAAATTACTTGTTGGACAAATAACACATATATTTATAAATATGTTGAGGTAGACAGTATGATGCAATTTTATTTCTCTATCTTCTGGAAATCAGAATGTGAAAATCTGCCACCTGTGAGTATTTGCATATCAGATGTACTATCTACAGGTAGATTTAGACAACATGCCTCAGTTCAATGCAGGTTTCCTTGAAAAATGTAGCTTCAGGGATTCGATATTTCCAAATAAATTTAGTGATATTTCATTCTACTGTGTAATAACATTTTCCAGAAAATAACTTAGTACTGAACTGTGTCCTTCGAATGAAATAACCTGTCATTTACTTTTCCACTGGGAAAATTTTAGAAAAATAGTCTCTTATTTATATCTGACTAGTAGCATTACGCTCATTACCAAAACAATAATGCCCACCTGAGAAACTAGAGTTAAGTGAATAATTGACTTAAACAACTAGCCCATGAACAAATTTTAAGCAAAAAAAAAAATCTCTGAATAATTCTAGATTTGTACACTGTGAGCCATTCATTGGACAACCATTTTTTATAAGATTTATTCGTACTAAGTTCTTCTGATATGTTACATGAATTACGTGGAACTGTTTTCTTTCACAGATGTATGGGCATAATTCTAAGATTAAATATTCTGGAGCAGTGCTCACTTTTTCTAAATCAAAACCTTTTTGATTTAGAATATGTAGAATTTATTTAAAACACATTGCACCTATGAACACTATTTTCAGTGATTTTATTGTTATTACAATATGAAGGAAAAATAATTATGAAAGACATTTTTCTGGCTGAAAGTTACCAATGTTGTCCTCCCTATATATACTTTTTTGTAGGGTTGAGGTATTTTGCAATTGTTATTTAGTTATCTTCTCAATTATAATTTCAAGTGTTCTTTGCAAAGAAAGATTGTTAATATTTTCCCTGCTTTTCAAATGGAAAATTTAATTATTGAAAGATTTGGCAATAGCCAGGATAAGCAGTGTTTCATCCTATGTTTGAAACACCCATCTGGAAACTTCAAGTTTGGATTTTACTTTTTAAGTTTATGTTCAGTTATTCACTGAGCTTTACAGAGAGACAGACTAGATTGTATTTTATGCCAAAGAGCCATCGAAGAGAAATCTAGGCAGCAGATGATATCGCTGCCGCAGTGTGGAACTGTATCAAAATCTCCAAGTGACTCTGTCATCAGTTTATGTCGAGCTGTAAAATTTTTTTTTTTCAATTTTTTTCTGGGTGAAGGCTAGTACTGTGTACTTGAAGGATTGGTAGACAAATTGATACACTAAAGTCTATGAGTTTAAGAGTTCCTTTAAAATAGTGGTGTGGAATAGTAATGAGAGTGTTTGATAGAGGTGATTAGTACTTGGTTTACAGAAGGGAGATTTTAATGCTTCGGATTTCTTAAGTGGTATGCTGGTGATTATACACTTTCTAGTTTAGACATCCTGTGATATCTTTTTCGGCTTCAGAAGGCTCCTAACCTCAGACATCAAGGAGTCTTTGTTGGTAGATGAAATTTTACTCCTAATGAATGAAGTTTCCAAAAAGAATTGCTGTGCAGTCTCTTACCAGGATTTCTTTGAGATACATTTTACTTAGCAAAACATAAGATAGGCTGTGCCCTTAAATCCCCTTTCACTCATCCCATTTCCCTCCATTGAAAGTCTGAGAGGGAGGTTGAATGATTATCTCAGTCCACACAAAATCTATGTATTTAATGTCATTGTTCAGAAGGACTGTCTATCTATATGATTTTCCTTTTGGAGATTATGTAAAATGATGACATGTAGTGACACATGTATTCTTTTGCCAAAATAGAAATAGCAGACAGAGACATAAATACCTAAAGGAAAAGACCACATGTATATTTCCTTCCTTACTTCTGGCTTGCAGCCAGTTTCCTGCAGCCTTCGTAGAGGCTCATTAGTATTTTCTTGAAGAATCAGTTAGACCTGGCTGCAGACTCCATCAGTTTCTCTGTTACACATCTCTGTGGGGCTGAGCTCCCCATAGTTCAGTGCTTATGAAATACAGGTTCTTTGTTCAGTGTTGATGTGAATAAGTCTCTCATTTAAACATGAAGTTTAAATGTTATCATACCTGACAGGTTTTTAATAACATTTTTAATATCCATAATAAAAATTACATTGCAAGCACATAAAAGGTTCTCCAACACCTGCAATATTCACCTTCTATGGTAATTATGCACTTTAAAATTATCTTTATAAATGACTCCCAAAATGGCAGAGCTAGAAGAATGTGAACAATTCCCAGAGGATACTCATTCTGTCTTCTCCTTTTTCTTTTTTTCTTTTTCCTACTGCCCATGACTTGTTTTCCCCTCACCTACAGCTTATAAGCAGAATATTTTGAGAGTGAACTAAATTTTTCTGCAAACTAAATAGGCAGATCCCTTGTTTCGGGTTTAATGTTTACAATGGAAGCTCTTTAGGGATTCTTTTTGGTAATGCATATGTAATGCTTAGTTTTATGAGGTATTTGTCTATGACTGGAAATTTTGGCTCTGCAATAATACAAATTCTGAATAATAAAAAGATTTGGACAATGGATACTGAGGGAGATATTGTCAGCTAAGTGATTGGAACAAAGAAGTTCCCAGGGGACAGTCAGGAACTTCATTTCTTAAAGAAAACATAATGTGGACTTATTATTTTTCTCTCTATTATAACACATCTTATTTTGGCAGAGTCTGTACTAACAAGTGGGATGTGATAGCACTCAGGAGAATAGTCATATTTGTGTTGTTCACACCATTTCTGATTAAAATAGCTTCTTCTAGTCGTTTGTAAAATCAACCTGTTTCCTATGCGAAGTTGCACTTTATAAGTTTTGACCCTGAAACTGTTTGCCCACAACATCACTAGACAGACAACATAACTTTTAAAGGACTATGGCTTCTTAGTCAGTACATTTCTTTGTTGGCCTTCTAAAACACCACCCAATCTCTTCACCTACATCTCTCTTTCCTTGCCCATTTTACGGTTTAAGCTTGGNTTACAAAAGCAAACTTATATGAGGGGGAAACCACTACTTAGTGTTATGTAGCCTTAAAGCACAAAAAGCTGTGTGATTTGTTCCTAGATATGAAAAAGGTCTGTAGTGATGCAGAGATATGAAGATATCTCTCCTGTGCTTTAACCAGTTGTTAAATTTTATACTGTGTAAGATTTATTTCTTTATAAATCTCTTGCAGATATATACTGTGATGAGACCCCTGTGATCCTCAAGTTAGAGCTGACCTTACTTTTTATTTTTTCCTTTTTGAAGCAAATACATCAGAGAAAAAGCTTCTGTTGCTGAATCTCTGCTTTATTTGAGCAATTTCATACTAAATAAAAATGGAATTACTTGGAAATATAGCAAATCCTTATGTGCTGCCTTGGAAAAAAATCTGAACAGTGGGCTTAAAAAGAAGTCCCATGTTGTCTGGTCTGCCCTGGCCAGGCTTGTTCCCGCTCTGCTTGTGCAATGCAATTTGGCATCTTTGGTGATTTCCTGGTTGATAACTACCCCTGTGTTCCTAGGAAACTCCTTTTTAATCTCTTACCTCATGCTGGCTTCAGAAATGCCCTACACTTCTATGAGCCATCTGAATGCTGTCTTTTCTAGAGCTGTTGTTTCTGTTCATGATCAGTTAGTTAGAGCAAAGGGATTTCTCTCTATCCCAAAATGCCAGGTAGTTCTTTGTGTTCATCCAGGGCAATTCAAACTTGTGTTTCCTGGCCACCTTCCTGTTAATAGAATAAATTTATCATAGTAACCACACACTAAACCTTCAGCAAACAAGGATGTCCATAACTTTGTCATACATACTAAGATATATGTACTCCTGAGTATCAATGAATTGTCACCAAATCTAGATCAAGCATAAAAACTGAATTGATCTCTTTTTCCCTAATGGCATTAGGTCTGGCATATGTCTGCAGATACACAAAATCCTTTATATGCCACTCTTGTTTAGGTTACTAGGATCCTATAGGCATTTATTTTCATTATTAATGCTGAGAAAATTAATTGAGTCCAATTGCTTCAATGCAAGGCAGCGTAATATACTGCTTTCTAAACTCTTTTCTTCCCTAATCCAACCTGTAAAATGACAGTGGCATAAACAATTTCTTAGTTAAAAGAAACTAAAAACTTTAGTTAAAAGAAACTAAAAAGATGAAACAGTTCCAATTGCTTAATATCCCCTAAAGGAACTATGAAAACACATATAAAAATAGCTGCAGTTATTTTTGTTCTCTGAAATTAGGTCCACAAAAATAAAGGTTTAATTTTTTGCAAAGTTTCTGAATAGCAGAAAACATTTTCAGACACAGGATGTTTTGAGACTTCTATAATGTCAAAGTTCTCCTGAAAGGTTGTGAAGTATTTTTTTCTTCTATTCTTGGTAGATTACATTGAGGCTATTGTTGGCAAGCCTGTTAATTACCATTGAAAGTTTCAGGTGGGAACACAGTTCTGTCATACCATGCTCTGTGCAGACGTATAGGGATAGATTTTGTCTTGAGCAGATATGTTTAAGACATTCCTTTGAAAAGTCTGAAACCATGGGAGAGCTCTACTTCCAAAACATAATTCTGTGTGTAAGAATTACTTTGATAATACTAGAATAATGTCAGACTAATTCTCCTATAGATGATGTGTTTTTACAAAAATGTAATTTCACTGATTTCAGCATATACATACCTAATTTGCATCGTGGTAAGCAAGAAGAGACTCTGACTCACAGTTTATTTTACCTACTTGCCAGTTGAGTACAGAGTGTTCGTGTTGACAGGCACCTAAATAGTTACTAAGGGAGCACAGGGTGAATTACATAATAGTTTTTCTTAATGTAAGCCAAATATATCTGGATAGAAAAAGCGTCATTAAGCAAACATAAAGACAACTCTGAATTCAAGGCAAAGAATTTAATTTGATGTAGCAAATTAAAGTTTAACTGAATATTGTCTATGTCAAGAGGCAAGAAAGAATTGCAATTAAGAATTCACCCCATTATTAACCTCTAGCTATTTTTGGCATAATTTTAAAAAATTATTAGGCTTCTTAATTGGGAAGAAGAGAACTTGCACTAATTTCATTCCTTTCTTGTTACTTTGTGTGTCAGAAAAGAAATCAACTATCATATCAGCCAATAAAACAACATTGTTACTGAGAGGATCTAAAAATTTAGTAAAAATTTAGATTAAATCACATGTATTGATTAATCCCTTTTCACTTAAACTATAAATACTTTGCATGTGAGGAACTAAGATGAGAGATTTGATAATTTTTTCTTTAAAGAAAAAGTAAGTGAAACAAATTGCAGCTCTAAGCTGACTGTAAAATAGATTTAAAATCAGTCTTCAGCTGGCTACTTTTCAGACAACTTTGAACAAAATTCAGAAGATGACCATTTTTGAGAGTATGTTGATTTTGAAAAAAAAATCCCACAGAGACCAAGAGTGTTTTAATTAAAAGAACTTCTGAAAAATAAAGAAGAAATAATCTATTTTTGCAGTGCATGAAGAGGATTGTAAAGAGACTGGAATCTCACTGTAAAATCATGTGTCATGTTACCATTTTTATGGCAATACCCTTGCCTTCTGATACCAATTCTAATGACTATTTGATATAATGTTAGATACAATTTATGAGCTTAACATACTTAGTTACTTAGTTCACAAAGTCCAGGTTTTGTCTTTTGTGCAGACTTTTTTTAGTTCTCTGTACAATGTTAATTTCTAAAATTCAGTTTCTCTTCTAGATGTGAATAAAGCTGAGTAGATACTGATGTGCATGATGATAAAATCTTCAAGTTGCCATAATATCTACCCATAAAATTTGAGGGTATGATAGCTTTGTGTCTTGTCTGTGCAGCTAGTCAAGCAACTATATTTTCTGGGGAAACCTTCCCAAATTTAGTGTAGAAAGCCCCCTCATCTCTTCCTTATTCTATCCTTATGCTTAACGAATAACAGAGCATCTTGCAAAGCAGAAATCTGACAGCTGTGTAGCACTGACATATTTTTAGGTGTGTGCTTGGAATCAACTTTTTGATGCCTCATTTATTGTAGTCCTTTTTTATTGGTTTTTTTATACTTGCTGTGCAGTTTCTATATTTTCACCTTGTTATACTTTCTTTCTGTCTCATATTGTCAGCTCCTTTTTTTGATAGTTTCAGTAGAAAGGCAAGCATGAAAATCAGTATCTCCCTCAAGGCCATTAAAGCCAATCATTAGTGGGATAACAGTAAGTTGCCATAGCATCTTTAAATTTGAATCATTAGAGTCCAGTTCTTGCTGTCTTCTCTCTTTTTTTACCAGCTCCACACTCTCCATGCCAGGCTTTATGTTTGAGAGCACACTGCCTATTTTGTGTAACAATACTCGCCCTGTAACAGGGCTTTTCCTGGAGCTGGGGTGAACCAACTTGAGCCTTATCCTATTTATAAAAGTTACCAATGACAAATGGAGAAAGGGTCACACTGCTTTTGGTCTTGAGGAGTGCTGAAACCAGACTGACTCATTGTACTAGGTGCAAAACAAACCAGTGGGAGATTTTAAGTCAGAACTACAATTTAATAGGAAAATTAAAACAAATGCAGAAAACACTGGCTTAAACTGATGGAGTCTGGATAGAACCTGACACCCTGTCAGTCAGGGTGGTGGTAGCAGTCCAATTAAATGGTGACTTGGTTCTCTTGAAGCAGTGATCCTATAGAAGGGTCTGCTCTTTCTCTGAAGGTCCAGTGATGGTTATGTAGCTCTTGTCCTCTGGGAATAGAGTAGGTAGGGTTGCCCATGGTGTTCCAAACCTCAGATTATATCCAGGTAGGAATGCTTGGTTCATCCCCCTGGGCAGAGCATGTCACAATGGGATGATGTAATTTTTGAGTCATGCAGTGAGGCTTGATGGCCCTTTAGCAGAGACAGCCCCAGAGGGAGTTATCAGGGACGAGTCATGGAAGAGATAAAGAACACTGCCCTACCTGGCCTTAAGAAGCTTATGAAGATAGTCCTAAAATACATACTTTTGGTTACATCTTACCTTGTAACCTAAGATACTCATCAATCCCAAAGTTAAACATTATTAGGAAGAACAATATTTCAGAAACAAACAACCTTAAGGTGTGGCAGATCTGATAAGGGAACCAACAAATGATGGTACTGATCACTTATCCAAAGCTGCTGAGCTGACACAGGCAGCCTAGAAACATACGATTGACAGAGAATCACTTTATTCCAGAAAAGCCCAGCCCCACCTTTCAATGGCAGGGAGTTCTAACACACCCCTTCTCGGAGTGTGTGTGGAGCTTCCTCCCTAGAGTGGGAATGTCTCTTAACATTACATCTGGAGGATGAGAAAACGAGATGTGCCAGTGGTCATTGGTATAGGTGAGTAGCATCAATTTCTATGTAATAATTATTTTGCTAGCTTTAAT
>VXBC01000505.1:30705-52619 GCA_013399945.1 Ploceus nigricollis | reverse complement strand
AGGGCTGTCTCCAAGTTTTCTGAGTCTCCGGGGGTGACAGGGGATTTGTATCCCCGCCGTTGTTGCCGGCAGGAAGCTTGGGAGGGCCGAGAGGAGCCGGGTCCAGCGCTGTGAATGTTTAACCTCGGGCTTTAGGGACGGGGCTTTCAAGGACCAAAGATTCCCTGGACTTTGCACGCCAAAGCAGCGGCGTTCCCGCTGTCCCGTGTCCTGGCAGGGGTTGAGCCGGGGGGTTCGGGGGCAGCCCGGGGGCCCGGAGGCTCCGGGACACACCTGTGTGACAGGCACCGCTTGGAATGGGGGTGGGAATCGCCTCTCGGGCAGCTGGGGCTTGATGGCCTCGTTAGATCATCATTGCCTTTGGGAAAATGAGAAATAAACAGGCCAGGAAGGGAGGCAGGGGACTGCAGATCAGGACAGGGGGATTTGGTGTTTGTTTCTCATCTCCATCACGGTATTTTGACAGAAACGCTAAAAAACTGAGTGCTAAATACCCACTGAGTTAAACTTTTTAGTGAAGGATCCTATCTTCTAATAAAACACAATTCCTAAAAATTATGTTTAAATCCCTTCTCCATTTATCCTTCTGAAAGCAGCACCAGTAGAAATTCTGTTGCCATTCTGCTCTGAGAGGTGCATTAGAGACACATTTGTGTGTAGCAACACTCACTCCTGGATGATTCCTTGCTTTTATTTGCTCAAGTTTCTCAAACAGTGACAGGAACCAGGTAAACAGTGTAAAATAACTTCATCGGCCTCTGAAAGAAAGGAAAACTTAAATAATTATTTAAATGCTTTCTATTTTAAGCAAGTATAATGTACCCAAAGTAGGTGACTTAGAGAATAAAGCTGCCTTAGAGGTGGCTGGTTTGGTTTTAGTCTATTGTTATATCTGAATGCCTCAGTTATTAACCCCAGCCTCACAAGAAAACCATTGTCAGAGTAACTTTATTACTGCAGGTAAAGAATGTCAGCCTGTCAGGCAATAACAGCTCATCTCCAGCTCCTTTCATCCCCATTTAGACCCAAATGAGAATAAAAATGTCCCAGTGGGCACCATGTGTTTACAACCAGAAGTTCACTCCTTCTGGAACTTGAATATTCAGGCAAGTTTTTGCTTTTGTGGACTTTTAACCCTGTTAGGCAGGGTGAAGTTTAACATCGTGCCAGAAATCAAAGGGTTATTTTCTTGTATTTAGCAACATTTCGCTTCTCCATTGCTTTGATGTCTTCTCCACCTGTTCTCCATTCCATCTGGCAAAAGGTCATGGCTGGATTTTGAATTCTCATCCAAGAGTTTGTTTCTTCATTTAAGAATCCCAAATTATTTGGGGGTGCTGTGCTATAAATCCTTCTTTTAGGATAATAAATCCTTATTTTATAAGGGTTAATAATCCTTATTAATCCTTATTTTAGGTAATAACCAGAGACACATTTTCCCTTCACCTAAAGATTTTTTTTTTGTTGTCTTCTTTTGTATTTTTATATCTGGGGTGAGGATGAGTGTAAGGTGGGATGTGAAAGAAGGGGTTTGCTCTCTTGTGCTGCTCAGCTGCCAAAAAAGCAGCTGAATAACCCACCAAAAATTGCAGAATAACCCACCAAAAATTGCAGAATAACCCACCAAAAAACCAGCAGCTGAATAACCCACCTGTGCTCCAGGAGAACAGAGGCACCCAAAACTCAGTGAACAACTTGAACCATTCTCTCGACCCTAAATTCAATTTGATTTTCTCCCTAAAGACATTGCTTGGAGCAGGGCTGAGTGCCTGCAGGGCCCTGGGGTTTTCAGGATGCTGGAGTGAAGTTCCTGCCTGTTTTCCGCCCCTTTTCCACGCCCGGAAGCGTGGGGAGGTGACGGGATCCTGTGCCTGCATCCTGCCCCGTGTGCCATCTGTTGTGTCCCCTTGGCAAGGTCTGAGCAGGGCTTTGTTCTCTGGGCAGACCTGGCAGAGGCTGAGGTGTGGAGAGATGGAAAAATGGGCTGGGTTTAGTTGGATTTGGTTTTTTGAGGAAGGAGGGTTGGGGGATTTGAGGTGTTCCTGCCCTGTGGAATCCTGTCTGGAGCTGTGTCCTGGGCTCAGCAAAGCTGAACTGGCTTCTCACAGTGTTTCCAAAAGTAGGACAGGCTCCATTTAAATACATATTAATTAAAAAGAATGAAATTTATAGCAGAGTCTGGATCCTACACAGCAGACCTAAAAAACCTGTGGCCAGCAGAGGCTGGGACTGGGATTTCCCTGTTTTTATAGAAAGCCTTTTTGCAGCAAAAGAGGATCTGCCTGCATGAGGAACCAGTTGAACAGAGGGTAATGAAGCTGAAAAGTAGGAGGGGGTGGGGAGGAAATGTTTCTTTCTAGCTCTTATTCCATGAATGCTGTACTCTTGGCAAGGCCAGAGGTCCACTGAGGACGTGGTGGCAGCCACAGGTGACCAAGCTTTGTCACCACCTCATCCAGAGCTCGTTACATGGATGATCCCAAATCCAGCAGTCGGGAGCTGTGGTCAGTGGGTGCCAGCCTGGGAAGGCTCCAGCCCACCCAGGGCTGGGGGCCTGTAAAAGTTCCTCACTCAGACCCTTCCCAAGAAGAAGAAAAGCAGAGATATTTTCCTGGAAAAACACCTAAGATACTGCCCATAAACCCAGAGGATCTGTGTTGCCACTTCAGAAAAGAAAAAAGAAAAGCAGAGTTGTTTTCCTGGAGAAACACCTAAGATACCATCCATAAACCCAGAGGATCTGTTTTGCCACTTCAGAAAAGAAAAAAGAAAAGCAGAGTTGTTTTCCTGGAGAAACACCTAAGATACCACCCATAAACCCAGAGATCTGTGCTGCCACTTCAGAGCTGGTATGTTTGGAGGGACAAGTGGCAGAGGCAGCCCCTGAGCTCTCGGGGAAGATGTTCAGGGTGAAACCAGCGGTGCTGGAGCCCCTGCATCACCTCTCAGCCCTGCAAACCGAGCTGTGTTAATGCCAGCAGGAAGGGATGCCCGTGAGCTCCCGGCTGGCAGGGGCTCCTCTGGCTGCTGGAGCACGGCCAGAGCCTCCTGCCTTTCTCCTGGAGGATTGTTTTGCTGCTCCCTGCCTCTTGTGCAGGGCTATCTGCCCTCCCCAGCGCCTGCCGATGGGGACACTGGCTCCCCGATAAGGCTCCCCCCGGCAGGGTGGGGACAGGCTGCTCAGAGATGGGGTTATTCATTTTATCCCTCCAAATCTCCTGCAGGCAGCTCCATCCCGCCGAGCCCCGCGGCCACAGCGAGCCAGCAGCGCCTCTTTTGTGCCCTTGTTCTCCTTTCTTCTCCAAGACGGGCTCAAAAAGGCGAATTTGGGTTATCTGATGCGTTGTGCTGCTATCGGTGCTGCGCACGCTGCGGGCTAGAAAGGCGGCTTTCAAAGGGGGCGATGAAAGGCTGATTGTTGGGTGCTTGCAGCTGCCTGCAGCAGCAGCGGGGCTGCTGTGGCCACCAGAGTGGCCCTGGCACCGCAGAGCTCTCTGCTCATCACCCCATGCACCACTCGTGGCTGGCTCAAACCAAGCTCAGCTCTTGGTTTGATCCATGAGGGAGCAGGGTTGNGACTCCCAGTGGGAGGTGTCCCTGCCCATGGCAACAAAATGAGCTTTGAGGTCTCTTCCAGCCCAAATCGTTCTGTGATTTTACAATTTAACCTGTAATTCCTGGAAAGGGTGTCACGGAGAGGTGTTAATATGCAGAGTTAACTTTGAAAAAGAAAAGGGAAGGAAAAAAAAGCAGGGGAAGTTTGAGGTGATTGGCGATGAAAAAATGCAAGATCAAATCATGGTCCTGTCCTTCAGAACAGCTGAAGGCTTTCCTTAAAATCTTTTGGCTTGGGAAAGAGGAATGGGAAGGTTTGACAGTGTTAAACCTGGCTGAACTTTAAACTTGATTTTTACTTTCAGCTGATGGAAACGTGGGATGTTCCATCCCTGCTGCAGCCCCGTGCTCTGTGGCTGTCTCCGTGTGACAGGGACAGGGACAGCTCTCCATGGCCTAAATATTTGGACAATGACTTCAGTGGCACAGATCTTGGCAGTGCTGCTGCCAGTGGGAGCAGTGGGCAGCTGCCTGCAGGGGAGCTCAGATGAGCCCTTCACCCTCAGCCCGTGGCAATTGCTGCTCACAGAAACTCCTCCCTGCACACCTCATGATTTTGTAAATGTTTTGTCTCCTGAGAACCCAGCTTCCTTGGAGAAAAGGGATTTTTTGTTTTGTTTGTAGGGTGCTGCTGTAAATGTGGGGCTCTCCTGGTGAGTCTCAGCCAGCCTCCTGTGGCTGGGTGTGCCCAGGGGCTGTGGGGGTGGCTGTGCTGTGTCCCCATCACTGGCACTGCCAGCCTGGCTCGGGCTGGATCCGAGAGAGCAGAGATCCAGCAGGGAGGGTGAAGGCACACTCTGCTCCCGTGGGAAAGGGAGGGGGCAGCTCCCTGCAGGGCACTGTCTGCATGTGCCACCCCAGGGCTGGGCTGGAGGGGCAGCGTGTCCCTGGCACGGAGCAGAGCCGTGGCTCTGTTCCTGCTGGAGCTGCATTCTCTGACTTTTCTCCTGGCTGGGGAAAAGCACCTCTGTGCCACCTCCAAGGCAGACATGGAAACCCTGCTGACATTTCTCACCTCCTGTCCCTAGGGCTCCTGGCTGTATTTGCTCTGCCAGGATCTCTGTGGTATCTGGGGAGGTGGGAGAGGCAGAGAAGGAGGCTGTGCCCAGCAGAGCAGCTGCTGTGGGTTCTCCTCAGCAGCTGGATCTGCTGCTCCTGCCCTGTATTCCTTCTGCACAGGGAAGTGCCAGCAGTGCTGGGCCACCCTGGCAGCCCTGCAGATAGGGACGGAGTGTTTTATTCCCCTGCCAGGGCCTTGCTGAGCTGGTGCTTTCCAGCCCAGTGAGAGAGGGCTGCCAGCCAGCCAGACCTGCCAGTGCCAGCCTGAACCCCTTCCCTGGCTCTTGGGTGTCTCAGCCACTCAGCCCCTGCTCCCACAGCCCTCTGTGCACCAAATCTGCAGCAGGAAGTTGCTAGGAGACCCAGACCTGGCTGAAAGGCTTTTTCCCCTCTATTTTTTTACATTTTCCCAATGGTGTGGCGTTGTCTGAATGAAGACAGGGCCAGGAATGCTCACTTGGAGCCCCGTGCTCTTCCAGGGATGGGGATTTGGAGGATGTTTGGTGCTCTCAAGTTTTAGGCTGAAGATGCTGGGTCAACGTGGAACTTCCCTCTGCTCAAACCCTGCCTGGTTATTTGCATGTGTCTCACTGAGCTCTGCCTGGTTTCTGTGGGTGGTTATAACACAGCACAACAGCCCCAAACCCTCTCTCTGTGCCTCTGCCTCTGCGGCTGTTTGGGTGCAAGGTCTGGAACATCACGTGGAGCTCTGCTCTCTGTGGGCTTCTCATCTCTGCCCCCCTTTGCTGGGCCACTGCTGAGCTTCTAAGGGGCCAGGAGAGGTGTTTGTGCTGTGCTTTGGTCACACTCGTGCTTGGCTACCCAGAAAACAAGGCTGTGGCTGTAGCTGAGCTCTCTGGTGGGGCTGCTTTCCTGCCCTCAGCTTGTATAACCAAAGGAAGGCATTTCTGCTTTTTAATTTTTTTTTTTAACGGTTTTTGGGGTGTTTCACAAGCCACTTCCCCTTCCCTCTTGCTGAAATGTTGCCACAGCTGCCAGAGCAGCAGTGCTGGTGCAGTCGTGGGGCTGCNCACTGCCAGGGATCCAGGGGAGCCACAGCTGCTCTGGGCACCCTGTGCCAGGGCCTGCCCACCCTCACAGGGAACAATTCCTTCCCAAAATCCCATCCAGCCCTGCTCTGTCAGTGTGAAGCCATTCCCTGTGTCCTGTCACTCTCACTGCTGAGGAACAGTCCCTCTCCATTATTTTTGTCGCCCTTCAGGCACTGAAGGCCCCAGTGAGGTCACCCCAAAGCTTCACTTCTCCAGGTTGAACAGCCCCAACTTTCTCAGCCTGTCTCCCTTGCAGCTCCCACTGATTATCTGACACCACCACAAGCGCTGACTCAAGCCTGGCTGTTCTGTGTTTGTTTATTGGTGCAGGGAGCTCAGGCCAGGTTCGTCAGGAGACAATTAATCACGATGTGATGTGAGGGAGCAGTGCCACACAGAGTGGGGTGGGGCAGGCTCAGCTATCACCCCCCCAATGCAGCATCCCTGGGAGCTCCAGGCTCCTTCTGGGGCTCTAACCTGGTGATATCTGAGGCATCAGCTCTCCTGGCATGGGGACAAGGCAAGGAGGGGAAGAAGAGCTGACACCAAAAATGTGGTGGTGTGATAGCCTGTGAAGGGTGGCCCCGTGGCCTGGGGAGATACTGGGTGCAGAGGAGCTGAGATGAAGCACTTGGGGAGCTCTCAGTTCTCCTTTCTGGGCCAGTGAGAGTTCAGGGAGGGCTTTCCTCTGCCTCACCTAGAAACTGGCCGTCCTGACCCATCCAGCCTTCCTCTAATGTGTTCTTTCAGGGCTTAAAATAGTTCCTGTGTGGGATTTCACAATAGCTGCGGGGTGAGTCACAGGCACAGGCCAAACAGCCACTTCTGTCACCTGAGCAGGCACCTCTCACCCCTGAAATCCACGAACCCAGCAGTGCTTTCCCTCTGTGCCTTCGAGGAGCAATCCTGCTCATCCCCATTTCCTGCTGCTCCCAGGGTTTGGCAGGGTCAGCACCCACTGTGCTCCAGAGCTCTGCAGGGAGATCCTTTGCATTGTTTCCTGCCTGGCTCCTGGCGTGGCTCTCTGGAAGTGGTTTACTGAGTAACTTTTATGTGACATTTGTGGAATGCACATTCCAGCCCTGCTCCTGCACTGACCTGTCACTGCTGACTTGCTCAGGGGCTGCNCCTTGTAACAAGGGTTAGTGAGCCATTTTGTGCCTTGCTAGTGAAACACTGCAGAACTCAGGGTTGTGAGACTGTAACAATGATAAGAAACAATAAACACCTGAGTCTGCACGTGGAATGCCATCTCAAGTGCCTTCAATCCCAACCTCGAGGAACTGAGAGCCACGAGGGGGTTTTGGGGTTTAAATGAGTGTAATGAACCCCCCTGGAGTTCAGCAGCACTTCCTGGGCACCATGCTGGCAGCTGGCAGCTCCAAAGTTCTTTTGGTGCTAATTAGCAGCCCAAGGACAAATTATCCGTGGGATTGAAATGTCCAGGAGTGGAGGAGCTGAAAGGTGGAACTGGCATCCAACAGTTCTTGGGGTTTGACAGTCTGGGAGGCTGCTGGGGTGTGGCTGTAGCCTGGTGTCAGGCCTGGGGGACGAGCAGATGGAGAGAGAGGGGCAGAAGATGCTTGGGATGACAAAGCTTGCACGATGCCCAGGGTCTTGCTGGGCTCAGTTCAGGGTGCCAAGCACTGGGCATCTCCTCTGGCTTGTGTGGTAGGAACAGGGCAGCTGGCATTTGGGCTCAGAGGGGCCATGGGCACCTCAGGGAGGGATGAACTGTCCAGCCTGTACCAGTGCTGGTCCTCCCAAAGCTGCTGTGTGGGGTAACCAGTGTCTGCTCTGCACTGCAAGGGAGATCATTGTCCAGAGCCTCCTGCTCACCCCATGATCTCAGGTCTCCTTCCTTCTTCAGTCTCTTCCAGCCTCATCATTCTGTGATTCTGTGATTCTTCTGCCATCCTAAGGGTCAGTTTGGTCCCTTCTGGGCAGTGCCCTTGGTGGCAGCAGTGACATTACGACAGGGTTGTGCCCACTCCATCCCTGTGCCACCCCTGCCCTGTCAGCCTGCTGCCTCCAGAGTGGTGTTGGTGATGTCCTGAGCTGATTTTGCCTTGGAGATGCTGCTCTCATTTCCTCTGGGGTGCCCACGTTGTGACCTCCCTGTGCCAGCTGGGGGACGTGGGACATGGGGAGTGCTCCTTTTGGAGCTCTTGGGGTCCCTGAGGAGCTCAGGGACAGGGAGATGGGGAAGGGTGGGTGAACACCATCCAAGGGAAATGTAGGTTGGATATTGGGAAAAAGTTTTGTACAGAAAGGGTGATAAAGTATTGGAATGGAGGTGGTGGAGTCACCATCCCTGGGTGTGTTTAACGAAGCCTGGATGTGGCACTGGGTGCCAGGGTTCAGTTGAGGTGTTGGGGCTGGGGTGGACTCGACGATCTTGAAGGGCTCTTCCCACCCAGTGATTCTGTGATTCTGTGAATTCTGTGAATTCTGTGAATATTTGTTCAGGCCAGCTCAGCATGGGGGAGGAATGCAGAGGTGACTCTGTCCTGGCCTCCTGAAGCTGAGCAGGCAGGTGCAGGTGGGCTCCCAGCTGGGCAGGGCTGGCCACTGGGCTGCTCACCCACGGCATGGAGGATAACAGTGAGCAGAGCCAGGCTGGGCTGGGGTCACTCCCCAGCACCATCTGCAGCCTGCTTTGCACACCCTGAGCCCCAGCCCAGCTCTGTGCTCTGCCCCTGGCTTTTTCCAGGTGCTGCTGGGCCCCAGCATCCTGCAGGGGCTGAGCTGGCAGGGCCCCTGCCGCGGGGAAGCAAACCTCCAGGGGAAGCCCCACCTCTTCTCACAATATTTACTTCCCCTCCTTGGAGCTCTCCCAGCTCTCTAAGTGCAGAGCAAACACAGTGGGGCACTTCTTGCTCCCGTTTGGAAGGGCTGAGCTTTTCCCCCTGCTCCTTCCACGGCTCCCCCTGCCCTGCTCTCTGTGTGGGAGCATCTGGTGGTGCCTTGGTGAGAACCCAGCTGACCTGAGCTAAAGAAACCCCCTAATTTCTCCTGAAACCAGCGGGAGCTGCTGGCTCTGTTTGGGCAGCGAGCCCAGATGGAAATGGATTTGTCCCCTGGGGTAAGGACACGGCTGTCCCTGCCAGCTCCTGGAATGCAGCAACACTTCAAAACACAGCAGAGATCCCTCATTTTCCTCCCTCTGCTGGATGATTTTCCCAATATTCCTTCCTCCCCTCCCCAGCCTGTCCCTTGGTACATGGTCATAGTGTCACCCACGCTGTGCAAAGCTGTTCAGAGGGGTTTCTGTGTTTACAGCAGGAATTCATCCTCCTGGAGGCTCCCCCGTGGGTTTTCCAAACACAGAGATGTAAACTGGAGAGTGGGAAGAAAGGTCACAAGCAGAGCTTGGCTGGCTCCTCCAGGGATTCCATCCCCAGTGGGAATTGTTTCCCTGGAGGAGAGGCAGCTGGGGTGGGGGAGATGGAAGGAAAACGGGAGGAGCTGGAATTGTGTCAGTGGGGAGCAGGGGGTGAGCTGGAGGGAACTCTGTGCTGTGATCTGCTGACTCAGTGAGCCTCTGGGAATGTCTGGATGCTCCTGAGTCAGGTCCTGTCTCACCCCTCTGCCACGTGTGACACATCCTGGAGCAGCTGGACTGTGAATGTACAGAGTCACAGAATCACTGAGGATGGAAAAGGCTTTCAACACCATCGAGTCTAATCTGTGCCTCATCCCCACCTTGTCCCCACCCCAGAGCACCGAGTGCCACCTCCAGCCCTTCCTTGGACACTCCAGGGATGGGCATTCCAAACCTCCCTGGGCAGTTCCAGGTCCTAAGCAGCCTTTCCGTGGAGAAATTCCTGCTGATGTCCACCCTGAGCCTGCCCTGGCCCAGCCTGAGGCCGTTCCCTCTCCTCCTGTCCCTGTTCCCTGGGAGCAGAGTGCCATCCCCACCTGGCTGCACTCTCAGATCTTGGTTGGATTATCTGCATTCTCAGGATTTCTAGTAATTCACCTGTGGTATCATCAGAGAGCTTCTATACTTTGAGGTTTCCTTCCTTCCTTTTTTTTTTCCCCATGCTACAAACAACAGGCTACATCTCCTTTCCTAAAAGTTTCCATCTCCCTGTGATGGGAAGTGGTTTGAGCTTTGGAGCCTGGAGGGAGGAAGGAGGATCCAGCCACTCTGTGAAGCTGTGGGCAGCTTTAGGAAGCAGAAATGTCTCTGCAAGTTTCCCCTTGGTGTGATGGCAGGGGCCAGCCAAGCCACGCAGGAATTTTGTGCTCCTCACTTTCTCTGGACTCACCCTGGTTTTTCCTTCCAGGCCAAGAACAAGGAAACGGGTGCTTTGGCAGCTGCCAAGGTCATCGAGACCAAGAGTGAGGATGAGCTGGAGGATTACATGGTGGAGATTGAGATCCTGGCCACCTGTGACCACCCCCACATCGTCAGGCTGCTGGGAGCCTTCTACTGGGATGGCAAACTCTGGGTAAGGGCTGGCCTGGGGGGGAACATCCTCCCCCTGCTCAGAGCAAGGGGCTGGTCATGGTCAAGCAAAACCTCTGGGGCTGCTTGAACATCAGAAATGAGTCATGAGCTCACTTTGTGCTCAGGGTCTGGATTTTCCCTGCTCTCTTCATCACCAAACTCTCTTCTGACTGAAGCTGCTGGTAAAAACCCAAGGGATATTCCCAGGGAAGTTGGAGTTGTGGTTTTTTCCACCATTAAGGGTTTGTAAAGGTAGAAATGCATCACCAATAAGTTCCCCTCTCTTTCAAAGCCCCTTTTTTAAAATCTTCCAACTGATTTTCTGGATTTGGAGCTGATTTGGGGCTCTGTAATGCAGAGGCACCTGATAGCAAGAGCTCCATTGTGGAGGTGCAGGGACATAAAATGCAATGGAGTGGGTTGGTGCAAGGGCTGGAACAGCAGGTTCCTGCAGCTCTCTCCCCCAGCCCAGCAGGTTTATGTATGATTTTTTATTTCCCCTGCCTGCTGCTCCCTCTGAGTGCCTGGCAGCAGAGGAAGCTGAGCGTGAAAGGCACCTTCCTGTGCTCTGTGCAGGGGATGGGGAGGCTGAGGGAGTGAGCCCAAGGGTATACAAGTGAGTATCCAAGATACTCAGCTCTGTGCCTGTGTGAGGATTGTGGAAATCAGGTGAACAGGAGGATTTCCAAACCCATCTCCTCAGCCAGTTCATCTGTTCCTCCTTAAACTGCAGGAAGCCAGGAGAGTGGCAAAGGGTGCATTCAGCAGCTCTGGTGCTTTTTCCTTCCTGTTTTTAATGTTTTAGATACCTCTGTGGCCTCCCTGAGTAAATTTAATAGAGTTAAAGAAGAGATCTCAGCTTTTGGGACCTGCACTTGTGTGAGCTGAGCTGCTGGAGCTGCCAGTCCCTGCCTGAGCTGGGATAACACAATCCCAGTCTGGCTCATTCCTGGGCTGAGCAATTCAGGAGAGGGATGTTTCATTGGGCTGGTTCAGTGAGCACCTTTTGCAGTGTCAGCACGTGTTTTCTTTTTTAAAAACCCATGGATAAAGCCCCTGAGCTCTCTGGGACACCCAGCTTGGAGTGCTGGAGGGTTTCTGGTCTCGAGTGAGCTGAGTTGTCCACTTGGTATTTTGGATGGATTCTGAGCCCTGGGTATGTTAAAGAACAAAGTAAATATGTGCTCTGCTAAGGAAGGGAAGGACAAACATCCCTCCTAGGAGGGGACTTGGGCTTTGGATGGATTGCAAGTGCAGCAGGATTAATCTGGACTAAAGTAAAAAGGCAAACACAGCCTGAGCCGGGGTGAGAGATGAGGTTGCCTTATCTGCCACCCTCTTCTCTTGGCTTCACCTCCCTGCTCTGCCTGCATCCTCCACGTGGGTCCTGCTCCTTCTCTGAAATGTCAGCCCCCTCCCCTTCCCTCCTCCTGGGAAGGGAGCTTTTCCTTCCTTCCTTCCTTCCTGGAGGAAAATGGATTGCAGAGTTCCTCGGCTCTGCCTTTGTCCAGGGAGTGCTTGGTGATGTCAAGTGCTCACAGACCTACTAAAATTAAACACTGAATTAAAATTAAACACTGAACTAACACTGAAATTAAACAAGAGCCTCCTGTCTGGGGCTCCCCCAGCAGGGCAGGACCTGGGGTTGTGTCAAACCCACGCTACAGCCCTGGCCATGGTTCTGGGAGCAGGATCCTTCTCTTTATTTCATTATTGGAGTAGCATTTGCATTTCACTGCTCAGGCTGGCTTTATTAATGCTCCAGTGTTTTCCTGGCTTGGAGGAGAGTCATTAAGCCAGGCTGTTTGACTTCTGTGAGGCTTTTAGTCCCTACCAGATTTTCCCTGAAGTCAAAACCTTCCTCTGCTTGGTGACCAGTGCTGCTGGGGAAAATTTGCATCCAAATATAAACACCAGCTCTTATTGTTCTGCCCACATCCCATGCTCATTTCTGTCTGTGCAGCTGTTTGAACCAGCATTTTCCTGGATCATTTGCATGCTGGGTGCCTGGATTCTCAGAGTGGCTCTGGCTAAACCTCTGGGGGTGCCTGTCTGGTCAGGAACCCACTGTGGCTGCCTTGCTCCTCACAGCCCAGCATGGAAGGAGAAGATTCCAAGTGAGCAGGTCCAGATGTGCCCAAGCTCCTGGGTGGCAGCAGCTCTTTGGCTCTTGGATAATTCACAGTGCCACAAGCAGGCTCAGCCTGAGAGGGGCTCCTCCTAAATCACTCTGGCTGTTCTTTCCTTGAATTAACAAGGGAAATGTGTGAGGAACCCTGGCCCTGCTGGTCCCCCTGAGCTGGGTCAGGTCCCTGTGGCTCCTCTGGAGCTTTGTGCTCCAGCAGCCAGGAGGGGCCATGAAATATTTATGGAGCAAAAGATCTTTCTGTGCAAGGGGAGGTGGCCCATCCTCCAGCAGCTGCTCAGAAATCCACAGCACTGAAAGGAAAGCACAAACCAGAGTTCCCCTGGGTTTTGTTTTATACCTGGTTGGCATCAAGTATAAAAGGAGGAAAACCCCAGTTCTTGTGTGGGATGGAGCAAAGCCCACTGTGAGCAAGGGCTGGGAGAGCCCCAGTGAGTTCCCAGGAATGAATCTGGTGGGATAACAGCATCCAGCATGAACTTCCTTGGCATTTAACTCCTCTGCAGAGAGGCTGTGCCCTGCCAGCAGCTCCCATCTCATTCCATCCCCTTCCATCTCCTTTTCTTTGCTTGTGGCAGAGGCCAGGAAGTCTTGTGCTGGTTGAAAACAGCCCAGGGAAGCTGCAGAACTGCCCTGGTGGGAGCTTTCAGGATTTTATTTTATTTTTATTACAAGCCCTGTGGCATTTCATGTTCTTTTGCATAAATCCTGGCTGCTGGAAATGGGGGCACCAAATGAAAGCTGAGATTCTCATGCTTTCTTTAAAGAGTTGGGTTTGAGTCCTTGTGGCTGGGACACACTTTAAAGTCTCTTTTCCTGCACTGTGATGCAGGACTTGGGAACACAGAAGCAAATCCCCCTCACCCAATATAACACAGCTTTTAAAATGGACTTTTCAAAGTTATTTGTGGCTTAGGAATGGGACTGAAAAGGGGTTTGCTTGCTTTGAACAGAATTTTCACTGATAATTACTACAACATGGGAAAGGAAAACAACAGCTCTCGTGTTTTGTGTCCCTCTTTTGCGTGTTTGGGAGTCTTTTTTTCCCCCCCTTCCAAAACAACAACAAAAAACCAGACTGAGACCTCAGAGGAAGGGAGGAACTTTTGATCTGCTGCTGCTGAATCCCTCTGCTGTTTCCGAGTGTCTCCTCCCGCAGCCAGAGCAGATAAGATGAGAGGGGAGGAGAGTTTTGTTTGCTGTGAGGAACCTGACCTTTCCTGCAGGAAACCTCTGCTCCCAGGGGATGGTGGCTGTGCCCAGACAGCCCAGGGGGATGGCAGGAAACCCAGGAGCCTGTCGAGCATTGAGTCTGCAGGAACCTCTAGAAATTAATTAAATTATCATTTGGCCCCAGGTGTTGAGGCACGGTGCTGGTGGTGGGACAGCTTTTCTAGGGAAGCCCTGGGGAGTTGTCTCCCCCTCCCTCGATTTCCCTGCCCCACGGTTGCCATGGCAAAAGGGTTTTTGAATAAACAGCTGTTTCCTGGAGATCAAAGCAGGGATTGCTGTACCGTGCAGGTAACCCTGCCTGCCTGGCCCATCTGGGGAATGGTTCATTTAATCAGCTTAGGGTTTCTCCTGTGTGGGCACAGACTCCCACAGCTGGCACAGAGACTCCAGCTCTGTGCTGCTCTTTGTACTCACCTTAAAAAAGCCCTTTGCATTTTCTGTGGGCAGGCCCTGACCTGTTCAGCCAGGGACTTTTGGGATTGCTCCCCCTTTGATATGGATGTTGACTGGAGATTTGGGCATTCTTGAAAATCCTGTAGCATAAAGAAATGTTCATTATCCCATGCACTCGACTGCTGGGCTATGTAAAGCATCTGCAGCCTTTGGTTCTCTGAGCTTGGCAATACCTTTTCTTTAAAACAAACAGAAAAGGGAGCTGGTAGCAGGATCAGGTTCCCCACAGCTTTCCTTAGCACAGGGAGGTTATCACAACTTGCAGGGATGTCGTGCAGGGTGAGCAGCCTGAGCTTGGCTGGATGCCTGCCGGGATCTGTTTGTGTGAATGCTGGACCAGAGCTCTCCAGGCTGCTCAGCCCTCAGTCCCTGAGGAATCCCACGGCTCTTTGTGTCCCTTTAAAACTCCACTTGGCAGCAGAGCTGCAGCCCTTCCTACTTGGCCTCCTGCTCCTGGAGCTTTGTACCAAACTTCCCCCAGAAGTTCTTGAACTTTGTTGTTTGCGGCTCGCGGGAGCCGAACGCAGCCGAGGGAAAACCCAGGAAAACAAAGAGATCCCAAACTCTGCTAAACAGCTCACCAGCGTCCTGGAGGAACAACAACCCTTTCCCTCCCTCCCCTCCCCAGCTGCAGGAACATAAATCCCAATCCCTCCCGGATCTGGCAGTCCCCTGGGACACGCAGGGCTGGGGAGCTGCAGCAGGATCAGCCCCGCTGGGAAAAGCAGTGTGGGGGTGGGGTTTGCTGGACCGGTTTCCAAATTCCTACCAGTCCAGAATTCGGGCAGAACTGCAAAACACCCCCAGGAACTTCAGCAGGGTGGGTAGGAGAGGAGCAGGTGTGGGCAGATATCAGCAGGCATTGGGACAGGGCATTGCTTGGCCCTGGGAGCTGGGAATGCAGCAGGGACGTCACAGTGTCCCCTCCCTGTCCTGAGGAGCAGCTCCTCAGCTTGGCCAGAGCTGCAGAGTGGAAAAAGTGATGCAGCCCAGTGGCTTTTTGGCACTTCCCTGCATTTCCAGGGTCAGCAGTTTGCTGTTCAGAGTAGCAGGATTGAAGTGGGTGGTCACTTCTGCTCCAGCTTTGGGGCCGTGTCTCTGCCAGCTGGGATGCTGTGGGTCACATCTCTGGGTGACATCCTCCTTCCCTTCTCTCTGCCTGGCCATTCCCAAAGTCCTGGAGGTCTAAATCTTCTTCTGCTGGAAATCTGGGCAGCAGGTTCCACGGTTCCCTCTGTGCTGTGAATGTGAGCTCAGCATTCAGCCTCTTGGCAAGTCACCCTAAATCCTATCCTGGGTAAAACTGGGGGGGCTTCCCTTAAAACAGAGGGAAACTGAATGATTTTTAGCAATCCCCCAAAATAATTTATGTATCAGGCAAATTGCCACAGCCCAGCTGAGTTCAAGAGTGCTCCTACAGGTACCAACATGACAGCCCAAAGAGAACAGAAACCTTTGTCTGCCACCCTTTGCACAGGATAATGTTGCATGAAGAGCTTATTGAAGCCGTAATAATTCCTTGTGATTGCACAGCCTTGTCATCTGCACACCCTGGAATGCTTTATAAAAGACCTGGTGTCATTATCCTGGCTCTGAGAGTGAAGGCACAGACAGGGATTTGCCTAAAGTTTCCCCAGGGGGTAAATGGCACTTGGGAATCAGTGCTGGGTGCTGAGTCCCAGTCCAGGGTTTTAACGTGAGGCCGGAGCTTCATGAAAAGAAAAGCAGAGCAGACAAGAAGCCTTATAGGCAAATCAGTTTTCAAAGCACCTGAAAACTTTGTTTAGGACTGAATTGCAATAAGCCACGTTCCCACTTGGCTGGATCTCCAAGGGAATGCTAAGGAGCAGTGTTTGCATGGAAAGGAATATTTATGAACTCCCATGCATAGGAGACAGCACCTTGAAACCCAGCTTCAGCCTAAACCCTGCAGTGAGGGATAGCTTGCAGGTTTAAACTTTATTCTGTTTCAGATATGGCCTGAAAGTTGTCATTTGGAGGGAGGGAGGGATGTCCTTTTGCAGACCTCGTGGCCTGGAGTGATCCATTGACTTCAAAGCCCTCCCTGAAACTGCTCAACAGCAACACTCAGGTTGTGTGATGGATCCAGGCACCCTGTGCTGGGAATCTGGGGATGATTAGGACAAATGGTGGTTGTTTCTAGGGAAACAGGAGTGGAAAACTCATCAAGCCCTTTGCCACCCTTTCACTGAATTGTCCTCTGGCCAGGTGAGGCTTTGGGGCTGTGCTGGAACTGCTGACTTCATAAAAACCACCAGGAAACCTGTCCTGGGTCAAACTCCAGCTCTCACAGTGAGCTTTGCCCTTCTGAGATGCATCATCTCTCTTTAGATGCTGACACAGACTCGGGGCACTTGAGGTTGGGGAATCTTCCCACTGAAGCAGCAACTTCTTCCTTTTTGCTATTTCTATTTTCTATTTGAAAAGATTCTTGGAGTTTTGCTTCCCATCCCGTAACAAAGTGAACTCAGTGGCCTCTAAATGCTGATAACCTGGTGAGAAAAGGGATCCCACTCACAGCCCTCCAGGCAGCAAAAGATGCTTTTTGCAACATCAAAACCATTGGGTTGAACTCAAAGCTTTGAGTTTCAATTTGTTCTGCCAGAATTGCAGTAGCCATGGGAATATTTCTGCCATCTGTGGGGGGCAATCCAAGGAAACATTTTGTCATCTTGCAGTGATTTAAATGTGGAGAACTTGTCCCCAGCTTCCTTAAGATCAGCAGGGAGCTCTGCACTTCGCCAGGACTATTGACTTTGTTCTCCATAAAGTTTTCTTACTCTGAAACTCCCTAAACTTTGTGTTCCTTGTTTCCTGCCCTGCATCTTCTTCCCCCCACCCCTTATGGGAACAGCCTTTCTTCTTCATTTCTGATTTCAAATATTTTTCTCTATAGGTTATTTTGTCCAGAAAAGGGGGCAGAAAAGGTTTATTATATTTAAAGTCTCTGAATGGTGGCCTTGTCCGTGAGGGAAAATTGGCAAGCTTGGAGCCTTCTCTTACAGAGAGGGAATTATTTCACTTCCACCTACAGCATATTTGCCATGTCAGGCCAGCTTTTGACATTTGTGCTGCTCTGGGACAGCCAAGAGGGTTTTTGGTGGCTTCTGGATTGTTCTGTGCCCTCTCTGGTGGCTGCTGAGGGCCGGCTGCAGCTGGAGCTGGTGGCTTTTGCAGCTCCCAGTGGCTCTTGGGTGTTGTCCCCTTTTGTCCTGGTGGTGCTGTGGCCTCGTGGGGCTCTAGGAATGAGGCTGGGGGGGATTTTGTGGTTCAGCCCCCAGCAGAGAGCAGGAGCAGCTCAGCTGGGTGAGCCCACCTGGTGGTTTCTGAGTGCTGCTGGCACAATCTGCTCCCCGTGCTCTCCCTCTGGCATGTGTGGGGTGAAGGGCAGTGGGCAGGAGCTGCTGGGGAAGGTGCCAAGCTGGGTGGGTGCAGGAATGTGCCAGAGTCAGAACACACCTGACACCCTGTGGGTCAGGGTGCTGGCAGCAGTGCCATTGGAATTGTGGCTGCAGCCCTCCTGCAGTGTCAGGGGTGGTTCTGTTGGGGCAGGGNTGTGAGGGACACAGATCTGGCCAAATGGGCTTCAAAAGCCAAGGTGGTGCTCCCCAAATCCACCCCCGTGGTCCTGCACTCCCCAGGGCTGTGAGGGGAGAGGGGAGCAGCTCCCAGGAGATCTGATCCAGCTCTGATCTGTTCCTGGAGGTTCTGATCTGTTCCTGGAGGTTCTCATCCCACTCTGATCTGCTCCTGCAGCTCTGATCCAGCCCTGATCTGCTCCTGGCAGCTCTGATCTGCTCCTGGAGGTTCTGATCCTGCTCTGATCTGCTCCTGGCAGCTCTGATCCCACATTCCTTGTCCTGCCTCCTCTCGCAGCCACCAGGACAGCGTAGCTTCACTGTTAACCACCAGGACGTGGGTTCAGATGTCACACAGATAAAGGATGAGCCTCCTGACCCTCACTAAATGTGGTTCCTGTGCCTAGATACACCCTGTATTCATCCTCCAGTGAGGAGTGGCTCTGTGCCTGGTGTCAGTGTCACTCAGAAGCTGAAGGCCCTTTCTCAGTCCTGGGAAGCAGAAATGTGTCCCAGGTTTTTGCAGGGCTCAGCCCAGGGGATGTTGTGGGCCTATAGGGACAGGAGATGGAGCCAAGGGACTCAGGCTTGGAGGTGTTGGGAGCAGGTGAAATCCTGAGAGATGAGTGAGGCTGGCTGGGAGCTGTTCACACACCCAGGGCACAGCTGAGCTGTGGGGAAGCTGCTGGAATGCTGGAGGACACAGGAGATTGCTGCCTGTGTCCCAGTCTGTGCAGGACTGGCCTCTGGCCCACAGAGGTGTTAGGATGGGGCCTCAATCTGTGTCCATCGTTTTTCTGGGAGGCTTTTGGACAAATGACCTTTATTTTTGGTGCTGTGCTCTGTGTGTGCTGCAGCCAGTGTTGCTGGGCTCGGATCATCCCCTCCACGGGATTTGTGTGGATGTGGGGCCCTGCTCCAGATGTTCCTGACTTGTCAGAGTCCTCTCAGTGTCGTGGGGATGTGCAGAGTTTGAGAACAGAGCCAGGTGCTGCCTCTGCCCTTTCCTTCCACAGCCTCTGTTTTGTGGGATTGTGTCTTGGTTTGGAAAGCCAGGTGTTTGTTAAGGAAGGCAGGAGCCTCCCCTGAAATGGAAAATGTAAACCCCTCCCTCTGAATTGTTATAAATTTGNGGGGGAGGATTGGTTGTGGGAGAGATGAGGGAAACTGCCCAATGAACAGGAGACAGCTGCACACAGATGGCAAACAGAACCCATCCTGCCTGGCAGTGTGGGACAGCAGGGCAGGGGTGAGGGAAGCTGCTGGAAGCTGCTGGGTGCCCCTGACCCCCAGGAACGGGATGGGAAAGCTGGAGCTCAGCAGCCCCTGTGGGTAACGGGGCAGGAGCTCCTGCATTGCTCCAGCCTGGCCTGAGGGCTGCAGGAGGATGCTGTCCTGGGCTTGCTCAGCCTCTGAGTCAACACCAAAAGCCCTCGAGGCTGTCTGAGCTCTCCCCCTGCTCCTGCAGGGCTGGGGAAGGAGCCAGCCTGGCCCTGCTGTGATCTCAGTGCTGGCAGCAGGAACCTTGCTGTGACTCCTGTGTCACTCATGGCAGGTCTGGGCCATTTCCTGCTGCTTCCCACCCCCCCTGTGATGCCAGGGCAGTACTGCCATGCCATGGTGCTGGGGTGGGCTGTGTGAGGAGCCTGCAGGAGCCCCAGCCTTGTCCTGGCTCGTTGCACTGATGGGAAATGCTGTGCCTGTGCCAGAGCCAGGGAATATTTTGGGTTGGGGGCTGCTCCCACGTGGGGCTCCTGCAGGGCCAGGGGATGGTGTGAGGTGTCCTGCCTGTGTCTGGGGGAGAGGAGCTGGAGGAAGGCACCAGGCTGGTGCCTGGCAGAGGAAGGGTGGCACCAGATTTTGTGGCCAAAACCTTCACCACCATCAGTGGTGGCATGGGGAGCTTGGCAAGCTTTGTAAAAAAAAAAAGAGCAGCTTTGTAAAATTCACCCTAAGGGGTTTCCTTCCCCCTCTGCTCCTGTAGCCCAGCATGAGCAGCGTCCTCTCCTTCCCTCACAAGCTGCTGGCTCCCAAATGAGGCAGCTTTGGAAGCAGTGTCCATCACCTGGACATGTGGACAGAAGGNTTGGCAAGCTTTGTAAAAAAAAAAAGAGCAGCTTTGTAAAATTCACCCTAAGGGGTTTCCTTCCCCCTCTGCTCCTGTAGCCCAGCATGAGCAGCGTCCTCTCCTTCCCTCACAAGCTGCTGGCTCCCAAATGAGGCAGCTTTTTAAGCAGTGTCCATCACCTGGACATGTGGACAGAAGGGTGGGATTGAGCTGAGAGCAGTGCTGGCTCAGCACTGACCACAGGCAGGGTGAGGGCAGGCCAGGCAGCCTGGGCAGTGCCAGGACAGCTCCTGGAGCAGGGAGGTTTTGTTTCTGGGAGTCCCTGTAAGTGTTCTGTGCCTCTCTCACTGCCACCCTCACAGGGGCAGCTCACCCTGTGTGAGCACCAGCACAGCTGGAGCAGCCAGGGCCCCCAGCTCACTCTGGCTCTTCCCTTTTCCCTTTGTTGTGGCTTTGCTGAATGTGAAGGATTCCTGTCTGCTCTTCCTGTAACTGGGTGGTGATGCCAGGAAAGCCCTGCCCTGCCCCTGTGGGCACATCTGGCTCCTTCCTCTCCATCCCAGCTCAGCCCAGGGACCGCTGTGGTGTCCCTGCAGTGTCCCTGCAGTGCCAGCTCCACGTGGAGCAGGGCTGAGCCCTCTGCTGCTGAGCAGGCCTGGGGCCACTGTGACCCTCCTTTTCCATGCCCTGCTCCAATTTGGAGGAAATGACAGCTGCCAGGGGCAGCAAACCCCCGGGAACTTTGTGCCAACTGCACACTCTGGATGGAGGGAAGGTGGACCAGAAGTGCTGGGTGGCAAGGAGGGAACCTGGCAGCATTTCCTTCCCCAGCTCTCTCTGCAAGGGCAGCACGGTTTCCTTGATCAAATTTGGGGTTTTTTTATCTCTGCAGCCCCTGTGTGCAGCACAGGGCTGTGCTGGGGGTGCTTTCCCCTGTGGGTGACAAGGACACCTCAGAGCTGCCCCAGAAACGTGGCAGAGCCACGTGGGTGGTGGCAGCAGGATGCTGTGGCTTCCAGCAGCTGCTCACACAAACAACGTGAGCCCCACTGCTGCAGAGCAGGGAGGAAACTGCTGAGGGGTCTGAGCTGTGCTGCAGCTCCCAGCCAGGCTGGTGGGTCTGGGGGCAGGGGGGGCTGGGGGCACGGGCAGGGCTCTGTGCCTGCTGGGGGTTGCAGTTCTTGTCACAGAGTCACAGAGTCACAGAATATCCTGAGCTGGATCGTCAAAGTCCAGCTCCTGATCCTGCACTGGACCCCCAGGTTAAAACTAATTCATTAAGACCCAAAAAATAGATAAAACCCAAAATCTGGGATGTTCCCAGAGCCAGGNTTCCTGTCTGCTCTTCCTGTAACTGGGTGGTGATGCCAGGAAAGCCCTGCCCTGCCCCTGTGGGCACATCTGGCTCCTTCCTCTCCATCCCAGCTCAGCCCAGGGACCGCTGTGGTGTCCCTGCAGTGTCCCTGCAGTGCCAGCTCCACGTGGAGCAGGGCTGAGCCCTCTGCTGCTGAGCAGGCCTGGGGCCACTGTGACCCTCCTTTTCCATGCCCTGCTCCAATTTGGAGGAAATGACAGCTGCCAGGGGCAGCAAACCCCCGGGAACTTTGTGCCAACTGCACACTCTGGATGGAGGGAAGGTGGACCAGAAGTGCTGGGTGGCAAGGAGGGAACCTGGCAGCATTTCCTTCCCCAGCTCTCTCTGCAAGGGCAGCACGGTTTCCTTGATCAAATTTGGGGTTTTTTTATCTCTGCAGCCCCTGTGTGCAGCACAGGGCTGTGCTGGGGGTGCTTTCCCCTGTGGGTGACAAGGACACCTCAGAGCTGCCCCAGAAACGTGGCAGAGCCACGTGGGTGGTGGCAGCAGGATGCTGTGGCTTCCAGCAGCTGCTCACACAAACAACGTGAGCCCCACTGCTGCAGAGCAGGGAGGAAACTGCTGAGGGGTCTGAGCTGTGCTGCAGCTCCCAGCCAGGCTGGTGGGTCTGGGGGCAGGGGGGGCTGGGGGCACGGGCAGGGCTCTGTGCCTGCTGGGGGTTGCAGTTCTTGTCACAGAGTCACAGAGTCACAGAATATCCTGAGCTGGATCGTCAAAGTCCAGCTCCTGATCCTGCACTGGACCCCCAGGTTAAAACTAATTCATTAAGACCCAAAAAATAGATAAAACCCAAAATCTGGGATGTTCCCAGAGCCAGGCTGGACAATCCCAGCTCCTGCAATCTCCCACGATGTGACA
>VXBC01000505.1:18631-29545 GCA_013399945.1 Ploceus nigricollis | reverse complement strand
GTGCCTCTCTCACTGCCACCCTCACAGGGGCAGCTCACCCTGTGTGAGCACCAGCACAGCTGGAGCAGCCAGGGCCCCCAGCTCACTCTGGCTCTTCCCTTTTCCCTTTGTTGTGGCTTTGCTGAATGTGAAGGATTCCTGTCTGCTCTTCCTGTAACTGGGTGGTGATGCCAGGAAAGCCCTGCCCTGCCCCTGTGGGCACATCTGGCTCCTTCCTCTCCATCCCAGCTCAGCCCAGGGACCGCTGTGGTGTCCCTGCAGTGTCCCTGCAGTGCCAGCTCCACGTGGAGCAGGGCTGAGCCCTCTGCTGCTGAGCAGGCCTGGGGCCACTGTGACCCTCCTTTTCCATGCCCTGCTCCAATTTGGAGGAAATGACAGCTGCCAGGGGCAGCAAACCCCCGGGAACTTTGTGCCAACTGCACACTCTGGATGGAGGGAAGGTGGACCAGAAGTGCTGGGTGGCAAGGAGGGAACCTGGCAGCATTTCCTTCCCCAGCTCTCTCTGCAAGGGCAGCACGGTTTCCTTGATCAAATTTGGGGTTTTTTTATCTCTGCAGCCCCTGTGTGCAGCACAGGGCTGTGCTGGGGGTGCTTTCCCCTGTGGGTGACAAGGACACCTCAGAGCTGCCCCAGAAACGTGGCAGAGCCACGTGGGTGGTGGCAGCAGGATGCTGTGGCTTCCAGCAGCTGCTCACACAAACAACGTGAGCCCCACTGCTGCAGAGCAGGGAGGAAACTGCTGAGGGGTCTGAGCTGTGCTGCAGCTCCCAGCCAGGCTGGTGGGTCTGGGGGCAGGGGGGGCTGGGGGCACGGGCAGGGCTCTGTGCCTGCTGGGGGTTGCAGTTCTTGTCACAGAGGCACAGAGTCACAGAATATCTTGAGCTGGATCGTCAAAGTCCAGCNCCAGCTCCTGATCCTGCACTGGACCCCCAGGTTAAAACTAATTCATTAAGACCCAAAAAATAGATAAAACCCAAAATCTGGGATGTTCCCAGAGCCAGGCTGGACAATCCCAGCTCCTGCAATCTCCCACGATGTGACATGTGCTCCAACCCTCCCATCTCCCCCCTCCTGCCCGCACAAAGGTCCCACAAATGATGGACAGAGGGGTCTAAACCCTTTCCATGACCTCCTGCAGGCTCTCAATGAGATTCCTAAATTGAGATTCCTAAATTGCTGCAAGGGTGTAGTGCAGACCCACACCCAGCACAAGATTCCACCATAACCATGTGTGTGTTTACAGATATTCAGAAAACCAGCAGAAAGCAAACCCAGAGAAAATAAAACCCCCCCCCAGGAATGGCCCTGGAGCCCCTCTGCGACCCCAAACTCCTCAAGGAGCCCTGCAGGAGCAGCAAAGTGCCAGGAAAAGCCTGCAGGCAGCCCTCACCTCCACGGGGCTGCTCTGTCCTGAGGGGACCTGGTGGCCTGGCACCCAGGGACACCCCTGGCACCCAGGGACACCCCTGGCAGGAGCTGCCCCCAGCTTTCCCAGCTGATGGCTTTTGTTTTCCACCCCCCTGGCCCTTCCTGCCAGGGGAGGGTTTGTGGGCACTGCCCTCTGAGTGCCAACGGGGTGAGTAAGAGCCAAACCCCGCTGGGGCCAGCAGCTGTCCCACCCTTGGCCACTGGGCAGTGTTTGGTGACATTATCTTTCCAGATAAGCTTTTTATGGGTGGTTTTTCTTTTTGTTTTAGCCGTGTAGAAAGTTCCAGGCGTTCAGACACGCCCAGGAGGCAGCAGCTGTGCTGCCCAGGCTGGGAGGAGCGAGCTGGGTCTCGGTGCCACCTTGGGGGCACCTCAGTACCTGGGCAGGAGAGGCTGCTCCTGGTTTGTAGGACCCAAACCACTTCCAGATCCTGCTGTGGTGAACACAGGGTTAAGATGAGCCATGGGAAAAATCGAGGTGACCAGCAAAGCCCTTTAACTTGAGTGGACTTTCTCTTATTAATTTCAATTTAATGTTGCCTGTTGCAAAGGTTTTTTTGGAAAGGAAAGGTTTTGTGGTGGCTGCACGCAGATCTTTTTGGTTTTGTTAAATATGTTTTATCTAAACTGTCACAAAGGTTTGCAGAGGTAGTGAGGGCAGGTTCCTTTCTCTTTCAACCCAGCTGCCCAGATCTGTTCCTGTGTGTGCAGCCAGAGCATCCCTTGGAGCTGGGAGTGAGCCCAGGGGCTGTGAGTTCCTTGGCTGGGGCTGTGATTTGGGGCTGGGGGCTCTGCCTGTGGCTGTCACTTTTTGTGTGGCTCAGATAACTCAGAAATGGAGCTGCCAGCGAATTCTGGGGTGGTTTTAACAACCTGGGGACTAAAACACGAGCGTGGATTTGTAGGAGGCACAGGAACCCCGTGTCCCCCCAGCTGCCTTGGCTGAGGAAGTCCCTGGATTTCTTGTGCAGAGGAAATGATTAGAAACAGGATGTTTGCTGCAGGCTGCTCCCTGCACACCCCACAGGGCCCCCAGCAGCAGCAGGAGGAGGATGAGGTGTGGGTGCTCCCAGCTCACTCACAGCTGCTGATGTCACCAGGCCTGCCTCGATGGCTCTCCAGGCTGGCCCTGCTCCTGGCAGGAAGGGTGCTGGGAGGGTGATCTGGGAGATTGCCAGCTCTGTTTGTTTCAATTGCATTTTTTGGGGCTGAAACGAGCTCGTTATTTTTTTAGCTGCTCGGGCCATCTGGCCACACCCAGAATTATTCTTTGGCATCTCTGCCCTTGTTGGAAATGCATATTTGGGAGTCTCCCGTGTTCCCAGTGCCCAGCTGCAGCCTGCTGTGCCTGGATAAGCACACAGGGGGACTGATTCTCCTCATTTCCTCACTGCCAGGCTGCAAACCTGACTGGAATTTTGTGAGGAGCCCAGGAAGGGCTGGTGGCCACTGCTGGCTTTAGTCTGCTCTGATGAATGTGAGCACCACAAAAATAATGGGTTGAAATGATGCTCCTGGAGCTGTTTGGGGTGACAGTGGGGCACAGGGCAGTTCTCTGCCTGGGGGGACCATGGCAGGAGACAACTCCTGCCTTTCCATGTGCTCAGGAAGCTGCTGATGCTCTGGTTTAAGGCGTTAAACAGCAACAAAGCGTTGGTATGTCCCAATATATGGGATTGTCCCAATAGATGGGATTACCCCAATAGATGGGATGCTCTGCTGGCCCCATCCCTCCTGCCAGACTTCCACCTGGAGCTGTGCCAGGTGACCATTGGTTCTCCTGCTTTGGAATGGTTCAGTTTTCACTTGTCTTCCCCCCAGCTGTTTCTCTCCACCTGCCTGTTTCAAATGCTCCCCCAGCCCTGGCCCCTGGTTATTCTCCTCTGCTGGTGCCTCTGTCACACCTGCGCGGGTTTGTCACCTCAGTTTGTCCCTCTCTGAGTCCCTGGGGCTGGGCTGGTGCCCACAGAGCAGTTCCAGCCTTGCTGCATCCCAGCTGCTGCTCCTGGGCAGGACAAAGCAGCTGTCCCCAGCAGTGACAACTGCCCTGCCCCTGCCCGTGCAGGGATCTCAGGGGTGGGCTGTGGCTCTCCTGGAGCTGCAGAATTAAACCATGGGAAAGGGAGCTTGAACCTTCTCCCCTGAGCTCCTGGGCCGGTGCTTGGAGCTGCTCTGAGTAATGTGACCCCCTGTTGGTGGGTTTGGAGGGCTGAGCTGTAAACGCTGCTCAGGCGCTGTCCTCGGAGTCACCCCTGGCATTCAGCACTCCGGAATGCTGCCCCGTGTCACCTCGACAAGGAGGAGAGCTTGTTGGAGAGGTGAAGCATCTCTTGTCCCTTGTAATCCCCGGCTGCTTGGAATTGTAATCAGTTTATCTGAGCAGCCCCAGAGGGAGTGGGGAACTGAGGCTGGCTCTGGCTGAGCCTGTGCAGAGCTGAGGGGAGAGGATCTGCATCCCTGAGGGGCTGGGGGCAGCTGGGAGGGATGGCAAACAGATCTGGGCATCTGCACATCCCTGGGGAAAAATGGCAAAACCTGGGGAATGTGCTCACCCCGGTTATTGACAGGGTTTCCCCTCAAAGTGCTCAAAATAAGAGAGCAATGAACTACTGAGCGATGTGGGGAAATAAAACCAGCTAAAAAAAACCTACCCTAAAGACACGAGAGCCCTCCCCATCCCTCGTTTGGCAGGGAAAATCCTGCCTGCTGTGTCCCAGCCACGTCAGCTCGCAGCTATGACAGTTATCCCGAGCCAGGGGAGGGATGGGAACGGGGGGAGCTCGAAATCCTGAAGCTGCTGCTGGGGTGGGCACCAGGTATGGGGCTGCTGGGGGTGTCCCAGGGAGGGTCACCCTGCTGGGGATGTCCCAGCCACGGGAGAGTCCCTGGGGGTGGGCAGGGTGTGGCACCTGACCCCGGGGCTCCTCGCAGTGCCCAAGGGGAGCTGGCACAGCCCGGCTGGGGCTGAGGGGCAGCCTGGCCACGCAGGGAACCAAACCCAGCTTTCCTCCCTTCCCTCCCTGTCACCAGTGAGACACAGCCTGGCTTTAACTCTCTCTTTGCCCCCCCAGATCATGATCGAGTTCTGCCCCGGCGGGGCCGTGGATGCCACGATGCTGGGTGAGTGCAGCCGTGCCCACTGGGCATCTCCAGCCTCCTGGCACCAGGAGCAGCCCGCAGACAGATGGCAGCCAGGGGTGCCACAGCTGCCCTTTCTCTCCCGGGGGTTTGCCTATTTTCATCCCCTGAGCAGAAGGTGTGGCAGCCCCGGGGGAGTTTTTGAGCTGCTTTAATGTCCCTTTGTGATTTAATCGCTGCTGGGATCAGCAGATCACAAGGGTGGGGAGAAGGGAGAGTCTGGCCGCAGGGGAAAGCTGAATTTCAATATCTGTCTGCTGGGGGCACTGGGATCCCGTTCCCACAGCTCCCAGCAGGGCTGAGATGTGGAAGCTGGGTGCCTGTCAAGGTGAATTTCCCCAGATCTTTTTGCTGACCCCTCCGTGTGGTATCAGTCATTTGGTGAGGCAGCAGAGCTCTGCCAAACTGCACTTTGCAGCAATCCCAGCACCCTCCCCTTTCCAACTCCTCCCTCCCACCCAGAGAGAGCTGCTGGGAGCAGGGATGGGTGGCTGCACCCCTGGCTGGTGGCACAGCCCCTCTGGGGTGACCCTGGGGTGACATCCCCTCTGCACAGCAGATGTGACCCTCTGACATCACCTTGCCCAGAGCCCTGGGACAGAGCCACATCTCCCTGGGGGTTCCTCCTTGTCAGCCCTGATCCTTCCAAAGGCCTCCCTTGCTTTTTGTTTCCAGGAACCAAATTTATCATCTTTAACTCAGCCCTTCAACCTCGTCCCTCCTTTAGGGAACTTCTTTAAAGCAGCTCCAAATCACTGAGTGAAAAACCACCTTTCCTGAAGTGCTGGAGGGAATGATGCCTTCCCAGTGGAAAACCTCAGCAGGGGGGTTTCACCCGTCTCTTGGGACATAAAAATGCTCCTGAGCATTCGTGGCTCCTCTCTGGAGGAGCTGGCAGGGGCAGCATGGAAAACCATGAGAGAACAGCCTGGCTGTAGCTCTGTGACCCCTGAGGGAGGCTGAGGAGGAGCTGGAGCTCAGCAATGCTCCCAGAATGAGTAAATTCAGAATTAGTAAATCCCAGAATTTCAGAAATGCTGAGTGCTGCCTGTTCCACCTCCCCATCCCCACCAGCAGCTGGGCTTTGCCCTTCAAAAAAGTTCCCGCTGGAACTTCTTTTTGCTAGATGGAGGGTGAAAATCATCAGCTTTTCCCAGAGCAGAGGAGATTGGTGAGCAAAGGAGGAACAAAGTGGCTGACCCAGCACCCCCAGGCTGTGGTTGAGATCCTTGCTCTGAACAAACATCTGTCCCAGGGCTGGGGTCCCTCCATCAGCCCCATCTGGTGCTGTCTGAGTCCTGCTCTGCTCTGCTGGAGGAGGGATCTGCCCTCCTTGCTGAGGAGGGAGGGCAGCTCAGGAGGTGCTGGCCATGTGCAGGGGTGATGCTCTGCAGAGCTGTCACTCTGGGCTGGTGGGGGTGGCCCAGCAGAGCTCAGCAGGGAGGTCACACCTGTCCCTGTGAGCAGCAAAAACTGAATCACTGAATCACAAAACATCCTGAGCTGGAAGGGACACACAAAATCCAGCTCCTGACCCTGCACAGGGCAGCCTCCAGGATCCCATCGTGTGCCTGAGAGTGTCCAAACACTCCTTGAGCTCTGGCTCTGGTGCTGCCCAGCACGGCAGTGGGTAGGGATAACCCTGCTGAGCAATTCAATAATGTTCCTTTGGGAAGTGCTGTGTCCCTGGTGATGTTTAGGGGGCTGCACTGCATCCCCCCAGCAGGGATAATTCCTGCTTCCCCTATTCCCTGGGCAGTGAGGGCTGCTGATGCTCATGCCTGTGTCTGACCCTGCTGTCCTGCAGCTCCCTCCTCTCACAGCAGCTGGCTGAGTCCCAGCTTCTCTGTCTTCCCAACCTGTCAGGGAATTTGCAGTTCAGACCCCATCCCAAGCATTTCTGGCTGCCCCTCCTCGTCCCCCTCACCCACTGTTCCAGTGAGCATTCCCAGCAGGGAACTCTGAGCCAGCTGCTCCAAGAGGTGGAAATTCTGCTGCAAGTGCTGCCTTAGGGAATAAATAAATCATATAAATAAATATGGAAATAAATAAATCACCTTAACACTGATTTCCATCGTCCCCTGCTGCTCTGACACAGGGACAGTGGCTTTGCCATGCTCTGCTGGGTGACCTGGGCCTTCCTGCTGCTCAGGTGAGCATCCCTTCATCCCTGTCCTGTCTAACACCCCTGTCCCTCCCTGCAGAGCTGGACCGGGCTCTGACTGAGCCTCAGATCCAGGTGATTTGCCGCCAGATGTTGGAAGCTCTGCACTACCTGCACAGCAAAAGGATCATCCACAGGGACCTGAAGGCTGGCAACGTGCTCCTCACCCAGGATGGGGACATCAAGCTGGGTGAGTCAGTCCCTGGCACCACCCTGTGCTCCAGCAAGGACGGCTGGAGCTGGATTTGTAGGGTTTGGATGTCCCTGAGTGTGTTGGGATTGAGGGATGCTCGGACAAGGATGGGAAGGTTTTTATTCCCACCCCGTGCTCCACAAGGACGGCTGGAGCTGGATTTGTAGGGTTTGGTTGTTCCTGAGTGTGTTGGGAGTGAGGGATGCTTGGATAAGAAGGGGAAGGTTTTTGTTCCCACTCTGTACTCCACAAGGACAGCTGGAGCTGGATTTGTAGGGTTTGGATGTCCCTGAGTGTGTTGGGAGTGAAGGATGCTCCTCTGCTCTCCGAGAGGAGCAGCAGGACAAGGAGGGGAAGGTTTTGTTCCAGGGAGCTTCGTGCTGTGCAGAGCCCCCAGGGCACAGCCACGCTCGGCCCCCCGATGGATTTTTCTTCCCTGAGTTTGTTTAATCCCTTTCTGAACCCGATTTCTGTGGGTTTTGGCCTGCTGAGCATCCTGTGCAGGGTGCCAGTTGGCGGGGCTGGCAGCTGGAAGAATTCCTCTTATCTGCACAGCAGGTTTGGTGGTGACAGGGGGAGCGTTGCCAAAGGGTTCCTTTGCCAGCTCCCTCTGCTTTGGAGTTAAATTGGCACCCAGGGACCTGCTGGGGGAGGAGAGGGTGGATTTATCTGCAGGAGGTGCTCAGAGGGTGACCCCCAGGCAGGGACACCCTGAGCTCAGGCTGTGGATGGGTGACAGCTCCTCCAGCTGCCACCAGGGCTGTCCTGGAGAGCAAACCCACCTGGAGTGGGCTCAGTACCCTCTGCAGGCCTGACCAATTTAATCTGGGTTGGCTTCAGCTCAGAAGGGACAAAATCAGGGAGAGGCATCTTGCAGTAGCTGGAGGGGAGAGAAGGAATGGAGCAGCAATTTGGGTTTTCTGCTGTGAAATCAGGCCTTTTGCTAGGAAATAAGTCCTGAATCAGCTGTGGAGGAATGTAACAACACTTTGGTTTTTCTGCTCTAAAATCAGGATTTTTGCTAGGAAATAAGTCCTGAAATCTGCCATGGAGCTGCTTTTGTTTGCAGAAGAGAGCTCCATTTCCTCCTGGCTGTGCAAGGTTTGGCAGGAGGGGGTTGTTGTGCCTGTTTCATAGTACATGGGAGAGGAAAACCCTGGGGGCCATGCACCCCAAACCAAGTTTAATTCCTGATGCTCAGCTCGGAGGACACAGCCCGTGGCATCACGTTCTTGCCTCCAGTGTGTGTTGTTTTGTGTCTCAGCCAAGTGTGCTAACTCAGAAGGGTTTTTCAGCTTTCCTCTGGCCTCTAATGTTACTGCTCTTTGCAGCTGACTTTGGAGTGTCTGCCAAGAACATGAAAACCTTGCAGAAGCGAGATTCCTTCATTGGGACCCCTTACTGGTGAGTCCCCTGCTCATGAAGGGCTTTGCTCCTGAAAATCAGATTTGCTCTGAAGCTTTGGAGTGTGTTGGACCACGGTGCCTTGGGGTGGGAGGATCTGAATGAGGATTCTTGGCCATTTTCTGCACGTTTCAAGGGTTTTCCTTGCCTGAGCAGAGCTGTGAGCAGCCTCAGTGCTGTGGGAGCTCTGTGTGCTGCTGAGGGGTCACAGTGCTCCAGGCTTGGAGCGAGGGTCACACGAGTGTGCTCTCCCTGCTCCCCCCACCCCGGGGCTGAAAGGGGCTTTGAAGCCACTCCAAGCACATGGGAATGAGTCCCTGTCCCAGAAACACAACCTCTAAATCACCCTTTAGACTTGCTGAAGGAGTGGAATTGCAGGGATTAATGGATGCTCTGAGGCAACATCCGCGCCAGATGTCAACGGCCTGGGGGTCTGCAGGGGCTGCTCTGCGGAGGAGGGAGGGGGCTGCACCCCGTGGGAAGGATGCTGCTGCTTCTGCAGCCCGGAGCTGGGGGTTAAAGCTGTGTTTTCTGCAGCACTGGGGGTTAAAGCTGTGTTTTCTGCAGCTCTGTGGGTTATTTGAAGGGTTTCGTTGCTGCTGCCAGGCTCGGCAGCGGCGTCACCCCGGCCCTGCTCTGCCCTTCGCAGGATGGCCCCGGAGGTGGTGATGTGTGAGACCATGAAGGACACTCCCTACGACTACAAGGCTGACATCTGGTCCCTGGGGATCACCCTGATCGAGATGGCCCAGATTGAGCCACCCCACCACGAGCTGAACCCCATGAGGGTCCTGCTGAAGATCGCCAAGTCCGACCCGCCCACGCTCAGCTGCCCTTCCAAATGGTGAGGGGGCAGCACAGGGAGCATCTCCCAGCTCACACACGGAGGAAAACCAGTTGTTTTTAGCAGTTTTCTTTAATTTGAGTAGGGTTTTAGCTGTATTCCAGCTCCAGCTGTGTGCAGGGGGTGGGAAGGCACTGCTGGCTGGGGGCAGGATGCTCACACTGTGCTCAGTGTCCAGGCAGCACAGGGAGAGCTGCTGCTCACCCACAGAGCCCCCAAAACCAGGGGTGATCCCTTGGCTGTTCTCAAAACAACCTGTGTGTGTGAAAGGCAAGTTTTTCTCTAAAGCTGGACATGGCCAAGAGCTCCAGAGCTGCTTTCCCTGAAGTCTGGAAAGCCACTTCTGCATGTAAAAGAAAACCAGCCTGTTACTTTAAAGAAAACTAGCTAGTTAATTTTTGTTTATTTATTTATTTATTTTATTAATTTACTTATTTATAAATCCTAAAAGCTGCTGCAGGTCAGCCAGCAGCAAATTACTGGCAGAGCCCTCTGTGTTTTGCAGTGTCACAGCCATTGTCACAGCCGTTGTCACAGGCAGCAGGCAGGGTGGGAACGCTGCCTCTGGAGCTGCCCAGAAGCCAGAAGTGACATCAGGGTCACGCTCTGGAGCTCAGAGCTGCACTTTGCAGGCTGAGGGTGCCCTCCTATGGGGTTCCTGGTCCTTCACAGCCACCCTGTCCCACTGGGGCTCTGGGGAGGGTTCCTTGTCCCCAAGCAGCTCCTGCCATGGGCTTCTTTGGGGGACAACTGCTGTGTCCTGCCCTGCCTCTGCCTTGGTCATGGGGCACAGGGGCTGGGGCTCAGTCCCCACCATCTGCTGCCAGCACAGCTAAAGGCAAAACCTGGTCCCTGACCTGGCCCTGTTGCTGCTTCTGGTACAAATAATCAGAATTACTGAGCACAGCGTGTCCCATGGGAGCAAAATGCTGATTATGGCTGGCTGCAAGCTGGGACAGAACCTGCTGAGGGATCAAGCTGATCCCTCTGCTATTTGAGGCCTTTCCTCTGCTGAATTTCTCACCACCAGCTGTGTTTTAAGGTCCCTGGAGTTCAGAGATTTCCTGAAGAAGGCGCTGGACAAGAACCCAGAGACCCGGCCCAGTGCTGCCCAGCTGCTGGAGGTAGGGACCAGACCAGTGACCCCAGACTGGATTCAGATTATTTCTCTCTTGTTTACAAAGTTCATGGCACTTCTCAGCCATTAAAGCTCTCTAAAAAGGATCAGCAATGTTCTTCCCTTTGGAGCAACCTGCAGAGCCCCTGTGGACACCATCTGGAACAGAAGCAGCTCCTGCTGCCTGGAAATGCCCCTGTGGCACCAGCTTGGGCTGTACCTGGTTAGCCCTGGTTGAAACTCAATTCCTTTCCTCCTGTCCCTTCCCAAAATCACAGCAAACACCTGGAAGCTGCTGTTCCCTGCTGGCTGCAGCTCCCTCACTGTGTGCACAGAGCCCAGGGACTGTCCTGCCTTTGGTGCAGCTCAGGATCAACACNGGCAAGTTTTTCTCTAAAGCTGGACATGGCCAAGAGCTCCAGAGCTGCTTTCCCTGAAGTCTGGAAAGCCACTTCTGCATGTAAAAGAAAACCAGCCTGTTACTTTAAAGAAAACTAGCTAGTTAATTTTTGTTTATTTATTTATTTATTTTATTAATTTACTTATTTATAAATCCTAAAAGCTGCTGCAGGTCAGCCAGCAGCAAATTACTGGCAGAGCCCTGGAGTCACAGCAGTGTCACAGCC
>VXBC01000505.1:7706-18216 GCA_013399945.1 Ploceus nigricollis | reverse complement strand
GCAAAATGCTGATTATGGCTGGCTGCAAGCTGGGACAGAACCTGCTGAGGGATCAAGCTGATCCCTCTGCTATTTGAGGCCTTTCCTCTGCTGAATTTCTCACCACCAGCTGTGTTTTAAGGTCCCTGGAGTTCAGAGATTTCCTGAAGAAGGCGCTGGACAAGAACCCGGAGACCCGGCCCAGTGCTGCCCAGCTGCTGGAGGTAGGGACCAGACCAGTGACCCCAGACTGGATTCAGATTATTTCTCTCTTGTTTAGAAAGTTCATGGCACTTCTCAGCCATTAAAGCTCTCTAAAAAGGATCAGCAATGTTCTTCCCTTTGGAGCAACCTGCAGAGCCCCTGTGGACACCATCTGGAACAGAAGCAGCTCCTGCTGCCTGGAAATGCCCCTGTGGCACCAGCTTGGGCTGTACCTGGTTAGCCCTGGTTGAAACTCAATTCCTTTTCTCCTGTCCCTTCCCAAAATCACAGCAAACACCTGGAAGCTGCTGTTCCCTGCTGGCTGCAGCTCCCTCAGTGTGTGCACAGAGCCCAGGGACTGTCCTGCCTTTGGTGCAGCTCAGGATCAACACTGAGCAGTGTGATTCCACTGTGAGCAGTGTGATTCCACTGTGAGCAGTGTGATTCCAGTGCTGTGAGCACTGAGGGATTCCAGCCCCATTCCAATTAAACCTTCCCCAGGCTCTCTTTGCTCCCAGGGATCCTGCACACTGCTCCAGGTGACATCCTGTGGGCAGATGTCCCCTTGTGTAAATGCTGCTGCTGCTTTTTTTGGGGAGGCTGCTGCCATAAAGCAGCTTTGGGGAGCATCTGTGTGCAGAGTGAGCCCTGAACCTCAGCCCCACTTCTGTCCTGTGAATTCCTCTGGGGGTAAAATCCCAGTGACACTGGAAGGAACCACACCCTCAGGTCTTTGAAAGCCAAAAATCACCCTTGGGCTCACAAGGTGTGACTTTGGCCACCTGACATTTTCCTTGTGCTCATTTTTCAGCATCCCTTTGTCAGCAAGGTCAGCAGCAACAGGGCCCTGCGGGAGCTGGTGGCCGAGGCCAAGGCTGAGGTGATGGAGGAGATCGAGGACAGTCGGGATGAAGCAGAGGAGGATGACTCCTCGGAGTCGGCCTCGGTGAGCAGCTTCACCACTGTGGCTGTGCTGAACCTGCAGATTTTTTCAGCTTCCAAAAGCTGTTTTGGGTCACATCAGGTGGAGGAGAAGTGGTTGCTTGGCCAGGGAGGGGCTGGGTTTTGGTGGCTGCCAAGGGCATGGAGGAATAATGGTGCTAGGGGGTGGCCCAGTGGCCACTCACAGGAGGGGCTCATGAAAAGGGGTTAACAAACAAAAGGAAAAGGGAAAAGAGGAAAATAAGCCCTGATGCAGGCTGGAGAAACTGGAGGGGAAGCAAAGCCAGCAACAAGTGGAGGGACCACCTGCCCGAGGAGGGAGCTGGGCAGATCTGCCCCTGGGCCTGGCTCTTTGAAGGGGACATCTCAGAGCTCCTTGGGGACATGTCTCGACCTCCCTCCTCTCTCACAGAGGGAAGTGGCTCATCCACAGCAGAGTTAGCCATGGGAAAAGGAGTTTGGTGTGCAAATTCCTCATCTGCCTCTTAAGGATGTGCAGGTTTGGGGCTTTTTCATTGTTCCTCTTCCTTCCACCCAGGATCCTTGGGGCCACAAACCTGGGGAAAGATGGAAGCACCCCAGGGTAGATATCCTAAAAGGGAAATCTCTTCCCAATTCAGTTCAGGGTGACTTTGCTCTGCCTTGTAACCCTTGCAGTTGTGTTGAGTGGTGGTGCCAAACCCAACATCTGGCCTTCCTTTGCAGCCCCCTGGGAAGCACAAGCGGGACCCCTCCGAGGTGAGCCAGCTGAGCTTTGAGGGGGAGAAACCTCCAGACTCGTCCTTGCCCAAAGCTGTGAACGGCTCCGTGGGGACTGGCAAGGACACCACAGAGGGCCAGAGCCACAAAGTGTCCGATAAAGAGATGAGCAGTGACAGTGACAAACTGGAGAGCAACCACTCCACAAAACCCAGCTCGGCCTCCTCGGCCACCCAGGACAAGCCGGACATCATCCTGCAGCCAGGACATTTGGGAAACTCAACGGAGGGGAGCAAGGAGCCCAGGCCAGGCAGGGAGGAGAGGAAGAGCCTTGGAGAGAGGAAGAGCATCAGGGAGGGGAAGAGCCTTGAGGAGAGGAAGAGCATCGAGGAGAGGAAGAGTATTGGAGAGAGGAAGAGCCTNGAGCATCGAGGAGAGGAAGAGCATTGAGGAGAGGAAGAGCCTTGAGGAGAGGAAGAGTATTGGGGAGAGGAAGAGCATCGGGGAGAGGAAGAGCCTTGAGGAGAGGAAGAGCATCGGGGAGAGGAAGAGCATTGTGGAGCGACCAGAGAGTGTTTTCCTGGAGAACTTCAGCGAGGAGAAGCTGGCCAATGGGAGCCTGGAGCCCCTGGGGCCATTCCCCCGCTCCAAAAGGGACTCGGATTCCGGCAGCACTTCGGCCTCCGAGAGCATGGACCTCACCATCTCCTTGTCTGCTGACCTGTCCCTCAACAGGGAGAGCGGCTCCATCTCCCTCAAGGTGAGAGTGGTGCCAGAGGGTGCTGGAGGACACGGAGGAGGGAGGAACCCTTCCCTAGGGAAAGCTTTCCTGGGTTTGTTTCCCATGTTGCCTGTCCCAGCTGGGCTCAGGCCAGCACAGCATTTTCAGCTGGGCTGAGCTGTGCCAGGGGGATGTGGCGTGGTCTCAGGTGAAGGAGAAGCTCTTGGTGGAGCTGCTGAAGGTTCATGTGTCCTCTTCTGTGCCAGGCCACTGAAACCTAGGGGAAGTCTGATGTCTTTTGTCTATTTTGTGTGAAGTAGCCACACCACAACCCTGACTTGTCCTTGCTCAAGGGTGAAACCCCAAATGGGGCTTCCTAAACTTTATCCATAGCCCATCACTCTGCTGCTCTTCCTTAGAACACCTGATCCCAGGAGAAAGTTCATCTGGGCTTGTGCCTCTCAATTTTCCAGCCTGCCCTACATCTGGCCTGGTTTGTGTCAGCAGGGACTGCACAAAGACCTCCCAGACTTCTTGGCTTTTGCTAAAGCTTCCTGGAGGCTGGGAATGCTTGACCTGGAGCTGCCCAGGTCAGCAGGGCTTAGAGGAAGAGGCAGAATAACTGGAATGGTATTTGCTGAGCTCCAGGAGAAGAAATGCTGTGGCTTGAGGGGGCAGAGGGATGTGTTGCACAAGATCTTTGTCACATTGCCTGCGTGAGTGAGAACTTCCCGGCACAGAAACGTGCCTAAAAACCTTTCTTGGCAAAACCTTCCCCACCTCCTGCTGGGAGCTGGAGAGCCAACATCCCCCACAGGAGCCTGCAATCCCTAATGATTGGAAATGTGATGCTCTTGCCCAGGAATTTCCTCCTGCTCCTCCTCCTCCTCCTCCTTTCCAGGACACCTGGAATCCCTGAGGAGGAGGAATGCGATGCCACACAGAGATTTGCTCTCTGAGTTGGTCCTGTAGAAGGGGAAAGGAGTTTTTTGGGTTTTTCAGGGAGTAAGCCATGTCAGATCATGGTGAGGAAGGGTCTTTGGGAGGTGGGTCAGGTTTCTTCAGGGTGGAAGTCCTGCTGCTCCGTGGTTTGGTAGCCAGGCTGGATCTCCAAATTCACTGATGGTTTGTGCTCCACGTGGTTTCCTTCTGTACATTCCTCATGAACAACAGAGCATTACAATTGCTCTGAGGGCTCCAGCCCAGCTGTTGCAGCCCTGGGGAGCTGCTTCACGGGCCCCTCCTCTCCTCCCTGCCCACCCCAGGACTCCCAGATGCACAAGAAGACCCTGAAACGCACACGCAAGTTCGTGGTGGACGGCGTGGAGGTGAGCGTCACCACCTCCAAGATCATCAGCGAGGACGAGAAGAAGGATGAAGAAATGAGGTTCCTCAGGCAAGTGGGGCACTGGGATGGAGGGAGGGCAGGGTTTTCCTCTCTGTGAGCTAATCCAGGGGCAACCTGAAGTTGTCTTCTGTCTTGGTCCCACTTGGACGGGGGAAGGAGGGATTCAGCTCAAGGTGCAGCAAGACTGTGACAAGGGGAGGTTTGTCGTGGCTGGCTCTGTCCTCTGGGAATGACTGAATGTGTCCCCAGGGCTGCAGATGCCTGGCTCAGCGGAAATTAGCTCAGAAATCTTCTCAAGATGTTCCTCTCCCTTTTGTTCTCGAATCTCCTCAGACTTCATTAACAGAAAGGCCAAGGGAGTTGTAAACTCCTGGAGCATTATTTAATATTCTTGGGTGTATCCTCCCTCCTTTGCAGATCTTACAGCTTTCAAACCTCCCTGACTTATTCTCAGAAAGAGGAGCTGCTGTTTCTAGCACTGAAATGAAAAGGCCCTTAAAATAATTAAAATACAAATTGTTCCATTTGATGCCCAATTCCAGGCTCCCTCGTGCTGCTCTCAGGGACTCCCTGAGAGGATAATTTGTCCTAAACACTGTGTCCCTGTGGCTGCCTTATTCCTCAGCCCCAATATCAGACTTATGTAAAAGCTCATTAGCAGAGCTCATTTACTGGTGAGCTGGATGAGGGGAGGGATGCAATGTCGTCATAGATGGGTCAGAATTTGGGAAAACTGCCCTTTTTGCCACCCAGGTGTGAATAGGAATGGATACAGAGCACAGAGGCCAGGCCAGAGCAGCCCAGCTTGCCATTTGAGGACCAGTGAGCACTAACCCAGCTGGCACAATGGATTTTTGGGCTGCTGGGGGACACAAGTGCCTGCAGAACCACCTCAGGAGCCTTGCCAGGGCTCGTTTGGGAAGCTGTGAATGCTAACAGGCCTTACCTGCAGGAGCTGATGGTTTTCCAGCAGTTCCCATAAGTAGCATCCTGCTTCCTGCAGTGTCCCAGTGCCTGGAGCACATCAGGCAGCTGGGATCTCCCTCCTGCCTGTGCTCAAAGCAGGTGTCTAGGTTTGGAAAGCCAGGTGTCTGCTGAGGAAGGCAGGAGCCTCCCCTGAAATGGAAAAATGGAAACCCCCTCCCTCTGAATTGTTATAAATTTGGAATTAAGGGGGGCTCTCAGGCAAAAATATGGCAGCATGAATAACAGTTCTTTATTAGGGAAGAAAATAGAAAGATAAAGTAAACAATGCAGTGACCCAAACCAACCCCAGAGTCAGAACACACCTGACACCCTGTGGGTCAGGGTGCTGGCAGCAGTGCCATTGGAATTGTGGCTGCAGCCCTCCTGCAGTGTCAGGGGTGGTTCTGTCGGAGCAGGGATCCTGTAGGAAGGTGGAGTCTTCCTCTGAAGATCCAGTGGAAGAGGCAGCTGCTCCTCTGGGAATCCAGGGGAGAAAAGCTGTGCTGGTGTGCCAGAATCTCAGATTCTATCCAGGCAGGAATGCTGGGCTCCTCCTCTGGGCAGAGCAGCTCCCAGTGGGTGCTGTAGCTCTTATCAGCCATGCAGGGACATTCAATGGCCCATTATCAGCAGGGGTCTCCTGGGGGGAGGATTGGTTGTGGGAGAGATGAGGAAAACTGCCCAATGAACAGGAGACAGCTGCACACAGATGGCAAACAGAATCCATCCTGCCTGGCAGCGTGGGACAGCAGGGCAGGGTGCTGTGGGGTGGAGGTGCAGCTTCCACTCCCTGCTGAAACGCTCTGCTCGTGCATGTGACCATCTCTGCCCATCACATCCCTCCCTTGCCTGACCCTGCATCTCTCTGTCCCCCTGCCCCACCCTGCCCCTCTGCAGGCGCCAGGAGCTGCGGGAGCTGCGTCTCCTGCAGAAGGAGGAGCACAGGAACCAGGCCCAGCTGAACAGCAAACACCAGCTGCAGCAGGAGCAGATGCTGCGACGCTTCGAGCAGGAAATGATGGTAGGAGGGCAGGGAAAACCCCTGGGAATCAGCTGGGAACCCAACTCCTCTGCAGGTGCCCCACATGGGGATGTTCTCCAGGGTGCAGCAACCTTGGGCATCACAGGAACCCCTTTGGGATTTGAAGCATGGATGGAGGGTGGAGGTTTTGTGGGCATTAAGCACCCTGCAGCTTGGGAAGCACTGGCAGCCTTTGCCTGGCAGGGTGTAGCAGGGAAAGGGTTGTTCTGGACTTTCTCTCTTTAATGATCTTTTCTTTTATGTCTGTTCATGGCTACTGTGAGAAACAGTTTATAGTGCTGTTGTAATTCACAGAAAAAAAACCCAAACCTTTAAATAAGAAAGCAGCACGGCCTGAGGGTGACAGCAGGAAATCTGGCAAGGCTGTGAGTGTAAATTGAATAAACTGGGCTCACACACTTGGTCCCTTCTGTTGAAGTGAAATAATATTGGAGCTAATCACAGAATGGTTTGGGTTGGAAAGGACCTTAAAGATCTTCTCCTTCCATGGCACGAGGGCACTGTTGGAGCACAGAGCTTCAGACTTTGTGAGGTGTTGGTTGGAAGTTTCCCTCCTCTGTAAAGAGGCTCAATCCAAGCAGGAACAACCCCCTGCCCCCTTTTATTTTTTTCCTCTTTTCACTTTTCTTTTTAAACTTTTGGAAGGCAACGAAGCGGGAACGCTAACCCTAACCCTAACCTTTCCTGGGCAGGCGAAGAAGAAGTTCTATGACACGGAGCTGGAGAACCTGGAGCGGCAGCAGAAGCAGCAGATCGAGAGGATGGAGCAGGATCACGCGCTGCGCCGGCGCGAGGAGGCCAAGCGCATCCGCCTGGAGCAGGAGCGCGACCACGCCCGCTTCCTGGAGCAGCTCAAGCAGATGAAGAAGGAGGTAAAAACTGGGGATAGGAGGGAGGGAAGATGCTTTCCTGTGTGGCGTTCACATTCTCTGAACAGAGAGACAGAATTCTCTCTCTCAGGATTTTTCATGAGAAGCACAAAGAGAGGGATTGAAACAATCCTCATCTCATTGGCTGTGCCTGTGTTTGTGCCCATGTGGAATGTGTTTGGAGATTGTTTACCTGAAGTGATTGCTGGATTGGATTCTGGTGATGGTTGTTTGGGTTCATGGACCAACTGGATCCAGCTGTCTCGGGATGAGAGAGAGAGCGCGAGCGAGCGCGCGAGCGTCACGGGTTTTTCTACTTAGTGATAGTTAGTTAGAGAGTAAGTACGATACAGTAAGTAAGTATGTTGTATAGTATCGTATCTCTTTAAAATAGTATGTTAATGTAATATAGTCTAGTTTAATAAAGCAATTGTTCAGCACTTCTGATATGGAGTCAGAGGCCAATCGTCATTCCTGCACCTCTTTCTTCCTGGGAAGTTCAGCATTTCCCGTGGCAGAACTTGAGAGGAAAGCAGTTGGTGTTTTAGGAGGAAACTCTTGCTTTTGGGTGGTTCCTGAGGTGCTTTTGGGCAATTCCTGAGGTTTTTTGGCTGATTCCTGAGGGCCTTCTTGGTGATTCCTGAGGTTTTCAGGGTGATTCCTGAGGTGCTTTTGGGCAATTCCTGAGGGCCTTTTGAAGATTCCTGAAGTGTTTTTGGGTGATTCCCGAGATGATTTTGGGTGATTCCTGAGGTGTTTTTGGTTTTGGGTGAGGGGATCATCCTTTTTGATGATTCCTGAGCTGTTCAGTGACTGGAGGTAGGGTTGCTCCTGGAGGGAAACTTAATTTTCTCCCCACAGGTCAAGAACGAGGTTGAGAAGCTGCCACGGCAGCAGCGCAAAGGGAACCTGAAGGCCAAGATGGACGACTTCACCCAGAAAAAACAAACCATGGTGAGACTCAGGGAAGATCCCCCCAGTTCCAAGACTGGAAATGTGCAGTAGAATAAAGCATCCTTCCTGCTGGAGGGACTGGCAGGTTCTGGAACACCAGCAGCTGCTTTCCAAGCTGCAGCAGAAGGAGGGCTCATGGTGGCACTGCTGGTTTGTTAACAGGAACAGGAGTTCTTGGCCAAGCAGAAGGAGGACCTGGAGCAGGCCATGAAGAACATCACTGCCCAGAACAAAAGAGAGATCTGTGACAAGGAGCGAGAGTGCCTCAACAAGAAGCAGCAGCTGATGAGAGGTGGGTGGCAGAGGCTGTGAGGGAGGGGAGGCAGTGCTGTAACCATGGGTTTATCCAGCCCTGGCTCTTCCCACGCAGCAGATGCTGTGACAGAGTTGCAAGCTGGCAGGATGGGATGTGGGAAAAAACCAGCCTTGCCAGGTCCTGTCTAAATGTTTAACAATAATAATACTTAGTGCTTTAATCTTCAAAGTGCTTTACAAATATGAACCCATTAGGCTTCATAATTGCAAGAAATCAGGTTCCAATATGGTTTGCAACCAATTTCTCTTGGAAAACAGGAGGTGGATGATCACCCCCAACATCTGCTGCGCTGTTGGTGTGCACAGAGGTCTCTCGAGCTTGGGACACTGTGTGTGAGCAGGATGAGAGGCCAGGGTGGTGATCTCCTGCTCCTTCTCCTCCCCACAGACCGAGAAGCTTGCATCTGGGATCTGGAAGAGCGTCAGCAGCAGGAGAAGCACCAGCTCATCAAGCAGCAGCTGAAGGACCAGTATTTCCTCCAGAGACACGAGCTGCTCCGGAAGCATGAGAAGGTGAAGGCTCCCACCCTCCCACACTGGTGTGGGTCAGCAAAGTGTCCAGGTGTCCCTGGGTCTCTTCTCTTCTCTTCTCTTCTCTTCTCTTCTCTTCTCTTCTCTTCTCTTCTCTTCTCTTCTCTTCTCTTCTCTTCTCTTCTCTTCTCTTCTCTTCTCTCTAAAAGGGAAGAAGCCACCAAGGTTGTGTGTTCAATCCCTACATGGGCCATTCACTTAAGAGCTGGACTTGATGATCCTTGTGGGTCCCTTCCAACTCAGAATATTCTATAATTCTATAAATTCTGTAATTCTGTGAATTCTGTAATTCTAAGGGTGGGTTGGGAGTCAGAGGGCTTGGCCATTATTAGTGAAAAAGGACCAGAGTAAAGCTGGTGTCAAGAAGGCAATGAAGCCTTCTTGCCTGGGACGTGTGCTCTGTGTTGTGTGCATTTAATGTGCAAGAAGTTGGGAGTTCTGGGGGGGCTTTTCTGGAAATCTGCCACTGCCCAGGACTTGGCATGGTTGACTCCTAGAGCAGGCAGTGAAGACTGGCACTTCCAGCCCCTTCTCCTCTGCTTTCCCACCATGTTCAGCCCTTGCCATCCCCTCTTGTCCCTTTGGAGTGTCACCAGTGTAGTCCAGGCTACTCCCACATCTCCCCTCCAGCCGTCCCTGTTCTCCTCAGGGCTCTGGGGAGCTGTCCCCTCCTCTGAGCCCTGTGTGCCTGCAGGAAAGGGAGCAGATGCAGCGCTACAACCAGCGCATGCTGGAGCAGCTGAAGGTCCGGCAGCAGCAGGAGAAGGCCCGGCTGCCCAAAATCCAGCGCAGCGAGGGCAAGACACGCATGGCCATGTACAAGAAGAGCCTCCACATCCACTCCAGTGGCAGTGCCTCCGAGCAGAGGGAGAAGATCAAACAGGTCAGGGCCTGAGAAGGCACCAGGAGTTGGGGCTTGGCTTGGTGGGGGGAGAAANGAGCTGCTGCCACAGAAAGCTGCATTTTCCCAAATTCCTGGTTCCTGATTTTAACTTCTGGCTGGGTTAGAGGGCTCTGTTTTGTGGTTTTCAGCGCTGTCTCCATCGTGACTTGTATTGGAAAGCAATATTCCCAATACAAATTCAAATTCAAAACAAACAAATTCCTTCTTTCCTGTGCAATAATGGAAGCTGGGCTGGTCTCTCAGGCAGCCCCAGAGACCAGGGCAGTGCTGCCTACACACTGCTCCTCTCTCTGCCAGTTTGCCCTGCAGGAGGAGAAGAGGCAGAAAGCAGAGCGGCTGCACCAGCAGCAGAAGCACGAGTTGCAGATGAAGGACATGCAGGCCCAGTGTGAGAGCAACACCAACGAGCTCCAGCACCTCCAGGTACTCATCCCTCGTGGCTTGGTCTCCCAGAGCTGCCTGTGCAGGTCTCAGCCTCTGGAGAAGTGGCTGCAGAGCACTGTCAGGGGTTGATGTCCCCTTGCTGTTGCCTTGAGAGGTTTTTGTTGCTGCTGTCTAAACGTGGAGCTCAGAGCTCTGAATGTCTCTGCCCAAGACAAGTCCTGGTTGACTGTGAGAAATAGATGGAACTAAAGCTGATAAGGCAAGAAACACTTATAATGTATTATAATTAAGAAATAATTAGCTTCTGATTGTAATAGCATAAATTATAACATCTGTATTGTCTCACCCTTCACACGAGACTGAAAATGGAATAAAAGTTCTTAAAACACCTCTCAGTTACCCATCTCTAAGTCAGAAAAGAGCTTAATCCAACATTTGACCACTGGATGTACAGTTCCAGCTACTTGATGAGTGTTGTTGTGTTTGGTGATGTGTTTTTAGAATGAGAAGTGTCACCTCCTGATCGAGCACGAAACCCAGAAGCTGAAGTCCCTGGATGAGAGCCACAACCAGCACATGAAGGAATGGCGGGACAAGCTGAGACCACGGAAGAAGGTGAGGCCTCCTGGCTGTGGGCAGGGGGTCCTGGCTG
>VXBC01000502.1:1287-12073 GCA_013399945.1 Ploceus nigricollis | reverse complement strand
CTGGGTCTGAGTCTGGGTCTGGGTCTGGGTCTGGGTCTGGGTCTGGGTCTGGGTCTGGATCAGGATCTGGTTCTGGTTCTGGGTCTGGGTCTGCCTCTGACATCCAGCATTCTGTGGGGTGGGTTTGGAGCAGGGGATAAGAGCGATTGGTCTGGACCCGGTCCTGGTCTTAGTCCTTGATATGGACCTAGACCTGGATCCAGATCCAAATCCGAATCTGGTCTTGGATCGGGATCTGAACCTTGACCTGGACCTGAATCTGGACCTGGTCCTGAAACTGGTCCTGGATCTGGACCTGGTCTTGAATCTGGATGTGGATCCAGATCTGAATCTGGACCTGAATCTGCTCCTGGAGCTGGTCCTGGACCTTGACCAGGTCTTGGACATTGAACTGGACACGGATGTGGATCGACATCTGAGCCTGGACTTGGACCTGAACCTGGACTTAGATCTGGAGCTTAACCTGGACCCAGACTTTAACCTGGGTATGAGTCCAAACCTGGATCCGGATCTGGATCTGGTCCTGGGCCTTGATCTGGATCTGGATCTGGATCCACATCTGGGTGTGGATCTGGGTCTGGGTCTGGGTCTGGGTCTGGATCTGGATCTGGATCTGGATCCACATCTGAGTCTGGGTCTGGGTCTGGGTCTGGGTCTGGATCTGGACCTTGACCTGGACCCGCTCCTGGACCTGCTCCTGGACCTGGGTATGAATCCAATCCTGGTCCTGGCACTGGCCCTGGAGCTCCATCCTGTGGGATCCCAGTGGATCCCTGCTCCTGGTGGGATGGATCCTGTCACCTCCACGGGGCAAAGTTGTCCCCAGGGGGATCCTGCCCGACCTCTGTGCCATTCCCAGCCCTTGGAAGCAGAGCAGCATTCCCAGGTTTCCTTCAAATCAGAAACAGCTGGAGCCAAGTCTCCCTGAGGGTGGGAATGTCCTCTGGTGGCTTCCAATGGAATTCCTCCCCAAAACAATGGAATTAAGAAGGGAGGGTGGGAAAATTGGCATTGCTGACATTGGAAAAAGAAAATTCTGGAAAAATCTCGGAGCCAAGGCTCTGCTGGGTTCCCAGGAACTGCCGGAGGGATCCAGCAGCAATTCCAGCCCTGGTGCCTTGGAAGGCTCAGTTTGGGAATGGGGTGGCCAATTCCTGCTCCACCCTGGAAATCTGGGAATAACAGCATGGATTTCCTGGAGCCAGGTGGGTGATGACATTTTTCCATCCAGGATGGATGTTCCAGGATCCAGGAGAGCAGATCCATCCTCGTGTCCCTCAGGAGCTGGGACATCCCAAGGGATGGGTCGGGAATCACCGGGAGTTGTCCCATTGGGTTTGGATCAGCTGGGTTATTTCAGGATGGGATTTTGGGGGATTTTGTGGGCACCGGGAATGTTTTCCTTACCTCGGAGCCCGGGGAGGCCGGGAAGGCCGGGCTCTCCCTCCACCCCTTCCGTGCCTCGGTCTCCTTTGGGTCCCGGTGGCCCTGGAACACAACGGGAGGGCAGGAATCACATCCCGGAGTTGGGAACGTGCAGCAGGAGCGGGAGATCCAGGGATTGCTGAGAAACGTGGGAACAAAGGGGGGACAAAGGAGCTGCCGGAGCAGTTTTCCATGATTTTAAACTTCTGGGATTTGTGGATCTTAAATTCCGAACTGGATTCCACCAACCTGCTCCAAGTGCCCGGAAAATTCACCTGGAAGCTCCACCTTGGGCGCGACTCCGGGAATTTTCCTTTAGACCAAAAGCTGGGACATTCCCGATAAAATCATTGCAAGAAATCAGGGAAAATACACATTCTGGGAATGTTCATAGAATCCTGGAGTTTTAGGGGTTGGAAAGAATTTTAAGGATCATCCAGGGGCAGGGACTCTTTCCGTTTGTCCAGCTGGGATGATCCTCCGGGAATTCTGGAGATGATCCTTTAGGAGAGGATTGACAGCAGGATTTTGGTAAAATCCCAGGAACGTGCAGAAAATCCCAATCCCAGGTTTTATCCCTCATCCTGCAAAGGGTCAAATCCCAAAAGCTGAAAATAATTGGGAGCCAAAACAATGGGAAGAAGGAATTTGAAGAGAAAAATAACGGGGCGGGGGGTGGGGGGTGGAAATATTCCCGGGATAAGAGAAAACAGGGCAGGGAGAGGCCGGGAAGGGTCATTCCCACCCATCCAGGGGAGGAGTGGGAACTGTTTTCCGAGAAATCCTGAAAGCCAGGAACTCGGGAAGCTGAGATCCAGGCAGGGCTCCAGCCGCTGGAAAAGGGGCGGGAAGAGCAGGGATGTGTTTTAATGGATCAGGAATTGGGGTCTGGGAATGTTCTGTAGGAATCTGTGGGATCCACAGTGGGATCCAGAGTGGGATCCAGAGTGGGATCCAGAGTGGGGTTCAGAGCGGGATCCAGAGTGGGATCTGGAGTGGGATCCTGACCCATGTCAAGGTTGGGAAACATCCCAGGCTGGAGACGGTTTGGGATAGGAAAAGAGGATGGGAAATATGGAATTACTGGCCCTGGCTGTGTCTTTCCCAGGGAATGAACAGCCCCGGGGGCTGAGGGGAGGGAGGGATGGATTCCGGATCCCAGGGAGGGACCCCAGATCCCAGGAATGGACCCCAGATCCCAGGGATGGACCCCAGACCCTTAGGATGGACCCCAGATCCTGGGAATGAACTCCGGATCCCAGGAACGGACCCCGGATCCCGGGAACGGACCCCAGATCCTGGGAATGGACTCTGGATCCTGGGAGTGGACTCTGGATCCCAGGGATGGACCCCAGACACTTAGGATGGATCCCAGAGCCTTGGGATGGACCCGTCCAGGGATGGGGCAGCTGCAGATTTTCTGGAATGCTCCCAGGTATGGTCCCATCCCAGGAGCAGCTCTTGGGACAGGACACAGGGAGCAGCCAGGCCTGAGGAAAACTGGGAATGGCAGCTGGGAGAGGCTCCCAAGCATTCCCAGCTCTTCCCACCCCACAGCTCGAGGTTGGCACCCGGGAAATCCCATTCCTGCTGCATCCCGGCTCCCCACCCTCCAATCCCAGCGGGATGAGGCGTTTCCTGAGGGATGGGACCATCCCGTCACCTTTGGGACCTGCTGGGATCCAGCACATCCCACTCAGGGATCCCCCGAGCGGATCCCGGGAATTCTCCCTCGCGGCGATTCCCAAGACCCAGAACTCCTCCACGTTGTCCTTCCCGAGCCTCGGGAGGTGCTCAGAGCAATCCTTGGATGTTGGAGAGGAGCCTGGGGACCTTCCCAAGCTGCCACCGCCCAATTCCAGGATCCAGGATCCGGAGGCCGGGATAGCCGAGGATTTGGGGAGAAGGAAAACGGCCCCCCCAGGCAGGCAGGGAATGGTTCGGCCAAATCCAGCCGGGAACAGGACGGACTCACCCAAGGACATCTGGAGCTGGGAGGAATCCAGCTGGGCACGAGGCCCCAGGAATTATCCATGGGATGGGAGGAGAGGGGAGTTTGGGATGCCAGGAATGTGTCAGGGCTGATAAATCCGGTGCCGGCCCTTGGGAACGGGTTTGTTTTGGGATAACGCGATTCCAGGGCTCCGTGACGGATCCCACCCTTGGTGGCTTCATCCCAGAGTGGGTGACATCATTCCCATGGATGGGGAGGGAAAAGCGGGATCCGAGGAGTGGGGAAAGAGGGAAATATCAAAGCAACTGGGGCAGGGTGATCCCAGCATCCCAAAAACAGGGATCAGGAGCCAACATCCCCCAGGGATGAGGGAAAGCAGCCCAGGAGCTTTGGTATTCCAGGGGAATGGATCTCCTGGGGATCAACCACATCCGTCCCCTCCGGCTCAGCAGCTGGAAAAGGGGAGCAAGTGCCTTGGCACCACCCCTGGCCTTGGAATTCCAGCTGGAATTCCAGCTGGAAGCACCAGGAGTGAACGACAGCCCGCGGGGTCTCCGCAGGTGCAACAGGCGGAAAACGGGACAGGAGCTGCTCCCAAGCTCCTGCTCCACCCCGGAGCTCCCACTGGGATCTCCTGGGTTTCTCCATGGGGTTCCCCCTCCCTGGCACAGCATTCCCAGAGAAGCTGTGGCTGTCCCTGGATCCCTGGAAGTGTCCAAGGCCAGGCTGGACAGGACTTGGAGCAGCCTGGGATAGTGGGAGGTGTTGGAGTTGGAACAGGATGGGATTTAAGGGCCCTTCCCACCCAAACTGTTCTAGGATTTGGGAAGGGCTGAGGGTGGGAAAGGAAGGGAAGATGGGATGGAGGAAGTTGGTTTTTCCTGGCATCTTTGAGGGAACTTTGGGAGCTTCCTTCCAAACCATGGATGGGGAATATTTGGAGAGTCCAAGGAGATGGAGACACCTGAGCGGGGATGGATGGGAGCGGATCTGGAACCTTCCCGACCGGAGAGACTTGCAGGGGCTGGAGCATGTCCAGGGAAGGGAACAGAGCTGGGAAGGGAATGGAGCCCCAGGAGGGGCTGAGGGAGCTGGAAAGGGGCTCAGCCTGGAGAAAAGGAGGCTCAGGGGGGACCTTGTGGCTCTGCACAACTCCATGACAAGTTGGAGCCAGGTGGGAGTCGGGATCTGCTCCCAGGGAACAAGAAGCAGGATGAGGAAACGGCCTCAGGCTGTGCCAGGGAAGGTTTAGCAGGATATTGGGAACAATTCCTTCATGGAAACAGATGTGAAGGATTGGAACAGGCCTTGGGAGGTTTGGAGTCCCCATCCCTGGTGGGATTAAAATCCGTATGGATTTGGGGGGACATGGATCAGTGACCGTAACCAGTTGGAATCCATGACCCTGGAGAGCTTTTCCAACCTCAACAACTCCACGATTCTCCAATCCCTGATCGATTGACCCATCCCACAGGACCACGGGGACCATTCCCCATCCCACCCCTCTCCCGGCGGGCCCCGCTCACCCCGGATCACGGAGATGTTCCGGAGCGCCACGGAGTGCTCCCAGTCCTTCATGCGCAGCTCCTCGGTGACGTTGTTGAGCACGGCCAGCTCCAGCCTCAGCTGCCGCTCCATGGCCGCGTGCGCCGTCCGCATCCGCCGCGCGTCCGCGCTGGCGTTGCCCAGGAGCCCCTGCAGGTCCCGGAGCCGGGAATGCTGCACGCGGACGTCGTAGGAGAAGCTGCGGTTCATGGAATCCACGGCCCCGCCCAGCACCGCCACCTGCTCGCCCAGGGCCTCCAGCCGCCCGCCCAGGTGGCCCAGGAGGTGCTGGTGGTGCTCCAGGAGCAGCCGGCTGCTGTTGGCGTCCACCGAGAGCCGCGACAGCTCCAGCTGGGCCGCGTCGCCCTGCTGGCCCAGGGAGTCGCGGAGCCGGGCCACCGACCGCTCCGTCTGGCCGGCCTGGCTCTGCAGGCTCCACAGGAGCCCCTCCAGCCTCTGGAGCGAGCCGGTCAGCAGGAACAGCGAGTCCGAGTGGTTCTGCACGAGGTCCTGGAGCTTCCAGATGTGCTCCAGGAGGTCCCCCTTGGGCAGGGGGTGCAGCAGCTGCAGCTGCAGGTCCCGGAAGGTCTCGTTGAGCCGGTGGACGCTCCCCAGCAGCGCCTTTAGGTCCTCGGGGGATGCCTGGGGCCGGGACACTGGGGTGGAGGAGAGCGGTGGGAGGTCAGGAGGAACCCCTGCATGTGGGGTCCTCCCGAGGACATTCCCGGTTCCTCGGTGCTTGGAGGTGAAATTCCCACCCCAGAAAGGTTCCTCCCATCAGCCCCTCCTGGAATCCAAGGCTGGAGAAGGAGGTTGGGTGCTGGAGAAGAACTGGAGGAGNCTCCAGAGGATCCCGGAATGGTTTGGGTGGGAAGGGACCTTCAATCCCATCCCATCCCAGCCCCAACCCCGACACCTCCCCCTGTCCCTCCAAGCCCTGTCCAAGCTGGAATCAGGTTCTTCCAGGCATCTTTCCAATCCCTGAATTCCTGAATCCCACAGTTTGTCCTGGAGTTCCGGCTGGGATTCTCCAATCCTGGGACAGGGCGAGGTTCGGTTCCCTCTGCTCATCCCGGTTTGGCCCCGGCATTCCTGGGAGGGATCTGAGGGGGCTCAGGTGGAACAGATCCCGGGGGAAGGATGGAAAACTACAGGGAAAAACATTCCCTGGGGAAAAAACTTCGGGATACTTGGGATTTTGTTGTTATTTATGAATCACCAGGGGGAACAGCCTCAAGTTTTTCCAGGGAAAATTCCAGTTGGAATTAGGAACAATTCCCTCATGGGAAAAGTTGTGCAGGGGTGGAGTCCCCGTTCCTGCAGGGATGTAAATCCGTGTGGGTGTGGCACCTGGGGACATGGATCAGGGGAATGGTTGGACTCCAGAGGGTCCAAGGAGGGTTCCAACCTCAACCATTCCACGATTCCATGAAAAAGTTGGAGATGGGAGTCCCAGCTGCAGGCTCAGAGGCTTTTTAGTGGATTGGGGGGATCAGGGGTAGGGATACAGGGAATGCGAATTCCCAGGGGCCACCAAACTGCCTGAGATCCATGTGGAAACTCCGGCTCCGGAGAGGAAAACATCCCATTCCCGCTGCTCCGGGGTGATTCCTTGGATTTGTGGTGCTGACCCTTTTCCCAACCTCTTTTCCAAGGAAGGTCGCGTGCCCCAGCTGGATCCCAAACAATTCCCAGCCAAACCCACCCCAAAACATTCCAGAACAGGCTGCACGGGGCTTGGAGCAGCCTGGGACAGTGGGAAGTCTCCCTGTGGAATTTGAGACCCTTCCATGTCCCTTCCCACCGGAACCATTCCGTGATTCCATGCAGCTTTCCAAGCCCCTTCCCCTCAGGTGGGAGACAGAGACGGAGAGAAATTCCCAGCTCCGTGTCCTTCTCCAGGAGCCCAGGAAGGGATTTTCCATGGGAAATCCGAGCCCTCTGGCATGAAAGGTGTCCATGAACGTTCCTGGTTTTCAAGGACCAGCAGCTCCAGCCCCTGGAGCTGAGGCTGTCTCCCTGTGGTTCCCTGTGGATGTGATCCCTTTATCCCACCCCATCCCTGTGGTTTTCCAGCTGGGATAAACCCTCTGGACATCCCCAGCTCAAAATTCCAGGACTTGGCCGCATCCAGATCCCGAGGCTTGGCTTAAAATCCCAAACCTCCAGAAAGCCACAGCCACGGAGAAGATTTCCCTGATTCCCCTCTTCCCTCTGCTCCCCTTTTCCAAGATTCCGGGTGACAACCAGGGGGTGAAGTTTTCCTGGGGTTTTCCTGGAATCCCGCCAGTCCCACCGCTCCGGGAGGTGGGAATTGGGAGATTCCCGGTGCCAGAGGTTGTTGTTGTTATTCCTGGACCGGAGCTTGTCCCGGATCCACGGCATCCCTCGCTCCGGGATCCGCCGGCCAACAACAACATCCAAACAATGCACAGCAAGGAATCAGCGGGAGAGGCCCCAGAATTCCAGCAAAATCTTCTCCGGCCTTTCCCAGCCCTGGGAGAGCAGCTGGGGGGATTTGGGGATGGAAAAGGGGGGGTCACATTCCTTCCTGCCATGGATAACGGGACAAACTCCGGGAAGGAGGGGTGGATCCATGGAGGTGGTGGTTCCGACCCATCAAGGGAGATCCCGGGACTGGGGGTTAAAGCAGGAATTTCCCAAATTTCTTCCAGGAGGACAAGGGGGAAACAGGCCTGAGGCAGCACAGATCCCATGGAATGTGTGTGCTGGGATGAGCTGGGTAATTCCCCAGGGGCTGGGGGGGAATTCCAGGCATTCCCAGGGGGCTTTGCCATCCCTGCACTCACCAAAATTTGGGAAAGGAGGGCAAGAGCCCTGGAATGTGCCAGGATAACGCCCTGCCTGCATCCCATCGTCCTTATCCCAGGAAAACCCAGCTGGGCAGGAGTGATGGGAACAATTCCAGCTCCGAGCAGGTTCCCGAACCTCTCCCGATCCTCAGCATTCCCAGGGTTTGATCCTCACACCCTGCAGCAATTCCAGACATCCAATCCCAGCCACTCCCAATGTTCTGTGCCGAGCCGGAACGGGCTCAAGCTCTTGATCCCAAGGAGCTCCGAGCTCCTGGGATTTCTGCTGGATCCCAACTTTCTCTCCCCTGGGTGACCTGGAAAACCCTCCTGGGCAGGGATTCCAAGGCCATGGAAGCTCCTGGTCCTGGGAGCATCCCGGGAGGAGCCGGGCCAGCCTCACCTGCCAGGATGAAGATTCCGACCAGGATGAGGAGGACCAGGAGGTAAAGTCCCACCACGGAATATTTCAGCGCCGCCACGGAGCCCATCCGGCCGCAGCATCCCGAGGACCTCATCCTCCGGCCGGGATCTGCGGGATGGAGCAGGACACGGGTTAACGGAGGCCTTGGAATGCCGTGGGAACAGTTGGGATCATCCCTGAGGAGAAACAAGGGGCTCCATCCTTGGAAGTGTCCGAGGAAAGGTTGGATGGGATTGGAGCAATCTGGGACAGGGGGAGGTGTCGGGGTTGGGATGGGATGGGATTGAAGGTCCCTTCCCACCCAAACCATTCTGGGATCCTCTGGAGCTGCTGAGATGGCTCCAGGCTGGGGTTTTGTGTCCCAGCAGACAAATCCCGTGGGATGCAGCTCCGAGGGATCGAAGGAAAACTCTGAGCTCCAGGGAACCCTTGGAGCCCCTTCCCGATCCCAAAGGGGCTCCAGGAGAGCTGGGATTTGGGAAAGGGCTGGAGGGGCAGGAGCCAGGGAATGGAATTCCCACTGGGAAAGGGGAGCTTGGGCTGGGATCTTGGGAAGGAATTCCTGGCTGGGCTGGAATTCCCAGAGAATCCCTGGATCCCTGGCAGTGTCTAAGGAAAGGTTGGAGCACCCTGGGGTCATGGGAAGTGTCCCTGCCCATGGAATGGGATGAGTTTGAAGGTCTTGTCCCACCCAAACCATTCCCTGTTGGATTCTGGCAGGAACACCGGGTTTCCGGGAGCAGCTTTTCCCAGCGCTCCCATTCCAGCTCCAGCAGCACCGCCCGGATTCGCCCTTTCCCAGATCCGAGTTTCCCCAAGGAGACACCAACGGAAGATGGAGGAAAAGCCCAGAATTCCCACCTGGAGCCTCCATCCGGGTGTTTTGTGCTCGTTGGAGCTCCAAGGCTCTGATCCAGAGCCCCTCATCCCACAGGAGAGGGGAACCCCCAAATCCAGACCTCCTGGATGGAGACAGCACTGATCCATGGCCGGATCCAGCCTGGAGCATCCCTGCTGGGATTTGGGATCTCATTCCCTGTCCTGGAACAATTCCCAGCTCCAGCCTGGCCCATTCCCACTGGGATTTGGGATCTCATCCCGTGGCAATTCCCAGCTCCAGCCTGGGCCATTCCCACTGGGATTTGGGATCTCATCCCGTGGCAATTCCCAGCTCCAGCCTGGCCCATTCCCACTGGGATTTGGGATCTCATTCCCTGTCCTGGAACAATTCCCAGCTCCAGCCTGGCCCATCCCTGCTGGGCAATGCCCAGGTGGGATCTCGCCCCATCCCAGTGGGATCGAGCTGCTCCCTGGAATTCCAGCGATGGAACCCATGCATGGGGGCATCCCAGAATTCCAGGGACCCTTCTCCTTGTCCATCCCAAGCTCCAGGGCTGTCCCCTTGCGTCCATCCCGGGAAAACAGGGCTGGTTGGAAAAGCCTCCAGCCAGGAAAGGGTTACGGTGGGCGGATCCCGAAACTCAGCCCGGCTTTGGAGCTCGGGACTGAGCTCCGGGATGGATCCAGGGGGCGATCCCCAGGGAATGCGGCTCAGGTGGGATCCGGGATGCTCCAGCTGGATCTCACCCCCCGCTCCCCGCCCAGAATTCCTGGAGCCGCGGGATGAGGAGGGCGCCGATGTTTTCCTGACATTTCGCACTTCCAGCGGCTCCTGGGACACCCCGGGAGGGGCTGGCGGCGCGCCCCGATCCACCCACTCCCATTCCCGGCCCTTGGAAGCGCGGCCGGGAGCGTTTGCCCATGGAAAGGGCCGGGATCCAAGGAAAAGCGAACATTTCCTGCCCCTGCCCAGGCTCCAGGGAGCGGGAGGAGGAAAACAACCGGGAATCCGGGATTTGGGGTCCCCGAAACCCTGGAAAAGGCCCGGGGATGCTGTTCCCAGGCCAGCAGAAGGTTTGGATCGCGCTCCCGATGGATCCTCGGCCCCCCCGGTGGGAGTTTTCCAAGGATTCGGGCGGGATCCGGGTGGTCCCACCCTCAGGGATGGCTTTGCTCCTGCCCCTTCCCAGAAATTCCGCTCCCGTGGGAACGGAGCTCCTTGGAGGAGGTGGATCTGAGCCGGCCCCACCTTGGGATGAGCCCCGAGAATTCCAGGCGGAGTTCCATCAAAATCCCGAAGCCAGGGAGGCACCTCCAGCCTCTCCCAGGGCAAGGGATTTGCTGGGAATTCCGGGATCAGTCCTGGGGGGCTCCGGCTCTTCCCTCCCGGCTTTTCCAGCTGTTTGCCACTGGGAAGGGATGGGAACAGCAGGATCGGGAAGCTGGGAAGAGGCAGGAGCAGGGATATCATCCTTTGGGATTGGGATCAACACTCAGGGATCTCCTGGATGGGGAATTCTCCCTCCGGATCCAAAGCTGTCCCTGCCCCCGCAGGTCTCCTTGGAATCAGCTCCATGAGCCCCTTGCAGCATTCCCAGGAGGAATTTATCGGGAGCTGGATGTTCCCAGCTCAGCCAGCCCCTCCCCACCCTCCCAGCCGGGAATTCCTTCCCAAGATCCCAGCCCAAGCTCCCCTTTCCCAGTGGGCAGTCCATTCCCTGGCTCCTGGCCCTCCAGCCCTTTCCCAAATTCCAGCTCTCCTGGAGCCCCTTTGGGATCGGGAAG
>VXBC01000501.1:56081-79182 GCA_013399945.1 Ploceus nigricollis | reverse complement strand
TTAATAAAATTTAATTTAAAGTGTTTATTAATTGTATATATTAGTAATTTTTCTTAATAAAGGTGAGAGTTTGGGGGAGCCTTTGTTGTACTTGAATTAATTTGAGAACTGACAGTACAAATTGAAACGTCTCCTCAGAGTGGATCAGCTTTTTAATGATTTTTAAATAAAAATGTTTAAGGTTTTAGCAGATTTGTTTCCAGCTGGGGATGGGTTTGGAACTAAGCAGCTTCAAATAAATGGGAAATAAAAATTCCTGCTGTCCTTCCCTGGGTATCAGGGATCCCTCACCCCATCCAAGCTCTCAGAAAAAGGAGAGGTCAGGGACACTGAGAGGAGCATTTTGGGTGGAGTTTTATATTCCAGAATTGTGGAACTCTGTGGAATTGTCCCCAGAGCACAACTTCCCCTGAAAGGGGGAATTCCATGTTCCAGCCAGGTGTTGTGATTGAGCAGAATTGTGGGAGTCACTCAGGAATTGCTGCTGACACACATCTCACCCATTTTCCCACCAGTTTGTACTAAAAACCACCATTTCCCAGCTTGTTTTGGGCAGTACAGGGAATACCAATAAATATTCCAGTATTTGCTCTGGGTGCTGAAGGTGTCTGATAAAACCAAACCCTTTTAATGAGCTTTATGGCACCTTGGAGATCCTGTTGGGGTGGGAGGTCTGCTGGAAATAAATCAAGGATTGGGAAAGAAATTGTCCTGCAGAAAAACCCCCACATTTTCCTTAGGAGCCCAAAGTTCCAATTTTGCCAGTCCATAGTGACCATTCTTGCTGTGGGTGCATGTGACCCCTGTGGTTTGTGAGGAAGTGCTCACCTTGATGCTGTGGAAGAATTCCTGTGGAATCATTCCTATTAATTCCCAGTTTTTGTTTGGATTTTGCCCAGAAAAGCAGCATGCTCATCCAGGAGATCCTATTGGGTGGGAGATCTGCTGGAAATAAATCAAGGATTGGGAAATAAATTATCCTGCTCAAAAACCCCACACATTTTTCTCAGGAGCCCAAACTTCCAAAATTGCCAGTCCATCCCTTTTGGAATGACCATTCTTGGTGTGGATGTCCTGATCCCTGTGGTTTGTGGGGAGCCTTGATGCTGTGCAGGAATTCCTGTGGAAATATCCCTGTTAAATCCCAGGGTTTTTGCCCAGGAAAGTGACATGCCCATCCAGGAGCTGCTGAGCCGCTACGGCTACGATGGCACCGTGCCCCTGCAGGAGGAGGAGGAGGAGGAGGAGGAAGAAGAGGAGGAGGAGGAGGGAGAAGATGATGATGATGTCGATAACGATGACAACAGCGGCTGCAGTGGGGAAAACAAGGTAAGTGTGTGCTCATTTGCATATGTAAATTCGTGATTTGCATACCCACACTACTCAGTGGCCCAGGTCATGGCAGAGCTGATTTCCTAAACCTTGCTTTACTACTAAGGTTTATTCTTAATTGCCAATCTGTGTTTTTCTTAATTGCTCTTAATTCCATCTCTCTCATCCCAAATAGAGGCAATTGAAAGTCCCTGGGTGCAGCATCATGTGAGGGATGGGAATTGTCCTTCAGAACCTCAGCACTGACATTTTAAATGCCTGCAGACACCTTTAGAGATACAGCTGAACACTTAACTTTGAGTAGAAAAGCTGATTATTGAGTCTGCACAAGTGTGGAGTTGGATTAAACGTGGCTCTGGGTCTTGGAAATCCTGCAAGTTTTCCAGCTTGAGCCTTTTAAATTGTATTTTTCCAGCCTGGTTGTACTAGAATTAGCTGAACCTAATGCTTCAAGTATCTTTGCCAAATGTTTCGTTTTGAGCTCAGCATCTTCAAACTCCTTTTCTGTGTTCTCTTCAAGTAGTTTTCTGATTTTAAAAAAGAGATTTTTCTACTTGGAATGTAGAGTCCTGTCACGGGCACAGCTGCTGCATCCTGAATTCCATTAAGATGCAAACCCCTTGGAATTGTCAGTGACACAAAAGCTGAGGCATTAGAGGAGGATTCATTTCCTAATGTGGCTTTAAAAGAGATCCATTCTGGGCTTTTGGTACCTTTACCTGTTTGAGAATCCCTGGAATGGTACCCAGGGATGAGGAATGGTGCATCTGAGTCAGGAACTGAAGTTCCTGGGATTTACAAGCTGCCTTGACAGGTGTTGGAGAAGATTGTTCTTTGTGGGGGTTGAACAGTTCAAAAGGAGGATCCAGAGTGAGATTGGATCAGGAATGGTTCAGGGGAGGGGGAGAAACTTATGTAACATGAAGGCTGCAGGGAGAATTCTTTCAGGGAAAATTCTTTCAGGAGAATTTCCTCATGGAAAGGGTGGTCAGGGTTTGCAAGGGGCTGGAGTGTCCAGGGAACCCCTGGATGTGACACTTGGTGCTCTGGGCTGGTGACAGGGTGGGGATGGGTCCCAGCTTGGACTGGGTGATCCTGGAGGGCTTTTCCAACCTCAGTAATCCTGTGCAGAATCAAACTAAGGCCCAAATGTTCATTTGGTTGAGCTTGGTGCTGCTCCTGAAGTGCCACTTCCTCCTGTGCCCTCACTGCTCAGTCCCCTCCTGGCACAAATGCCATCCTGGGTGTCCTCAGGGCTCTCAGCAGCTGATTGCAGGCCCTGCCTGTGCTGTCCCTGTGTCCCCCACAGGAGCCACCCCTGTCCCCTGCATGGCCCCACTCCACAGGGACAGTGCAGGGCTGGCACCTCCTGCCCCTCAGCAGCACTGGCCCAGTTCACACCAGTTCAGCCCAGCCCAGCACTGGGATCAGCCCTCCCAGTCCATCCCAGCTGGGGTGTGGGGCCCTGGGCTGTGCTGGGCTCTGAGCTGCGGGTGCTGCAGGCTGTGGGGGTGGAATAATTGTGGAATCATTGAGGCTCTCCTGCTCCATCTCTGCTCAGCCCATTTAGCTCCCTGCACTTAGCTGGTTTCTATTTTTAATCTGCTCTGAGCTGCACATGTGACAGTGCTCTGGTGGCTGCTGGAGGTGCACAGCCACAGTGCTGGGCTGATGCTCCAAACAGCCACTGTGTGTCCAGCACAAAACACCAAATGTGCAAACAGCAGGCTTGGGAGCACAAAAAACCCATTAAAAATAAATACTTACCATTTTCATTTTCTTTGCCTGTAATAATTCCCATAGTTGTGGTGGTTTGTCTACAAATAAAGGAATTTATTCGGATTTTTGGCTCAATGTACTGAGCCAACCCTGTTCTTCCTGTGGGATTGAACCACTCTATTCACATGGATTTTTATGGCAGGTGCCATTTACATCTAAATCCCTCCCCTTTTTATTGAAAATTCCTAAGAAAGGGCTTTAAAGACCAAAGTAAAATGTCATTGAAATGAAATTCAATAAAAGCCACAAGGATTAAAAAAAGCAAAGATGCAGATTTCATTTGGGTTCGTATTTCTGATTTGTTACAGTCTGGCTGTTCTATTGATCTGCTTATAAACAACCTCAGAGTATGTTCACATATTAAGATGTCAGTAATAAAGGAATTTATTCTAATAAAGGAATTTATTCCTATTTTTGGTCTTGACTCAGTGTAAAAATTCCTATTTTTGGTCTTGACTCAGCAGCCAACCCTGTTCTTCCTGTGGGGCTGAACCACTCCATTCTCATGGATTTTTATGGCAGGTGCCATTTCCATCTAAATCCCTCCCCTTTTTATTGAAAATTCCTAAGAAAGGATTTCAAGACCAAAGCAAAATTTCATTGAAATGAAATTCAATAAAACCCATGAGAATTAAAAAAAGCCAAGATTTAAGTTTTATCTACTTAAAAAACAGCCTCAAAATATGTTCACACATTAAAAAGTTACATTTGTGGTGGCTCAGCCTGGACAAAGCACAAATAAAGGAGATTGAGGGTTTATCTATTGATAAAATATTGCCAAAATCAGCTTTTTCACTGCCAGGGATAACTGAGCTGCTGCTGATGTTTTCCCTAACTGATTTTGATTTGCTGTTGTGGCAGGAGGAGACCATCAAGGATTCCTCAGGGCAGGAAGATGAGACCCAGTCCTCCAACGATGACCCAGCCCCATCTGTTGCTTCTCAAGACCCCCAGGAGATCATTCGCCCTCGGCGCTGTAAATATTTTGATACCAGTAAGTCCAGCCCCAAAGTCCCAGTATTCTGTGCCAGAAATGCATTTTGAACCCTAAAAATACTGAGTTTTCCTCTTCATGGCACTGCTGTTGGTGAGAATTATGCTCAAAACAAAGAAGGAAAGTCCTGGCTTTAGCTGAGGGCTGAAGCTGCTCTGCTGGCTCTGTGGAAGGACAGGAGATCATCTCTGATTTTACAAGAAAGGATGAGATTTGGGGGGAAATTGAATAATTGAAATTGAAAGTTTAAATTTTACAGGTTAAAATTAATTGGTGTGCTCTGGTTATTTGCCAAAGCCTGGCCTCTGTCCTCATCCAAAGGAGCTCAGAGTCCACCTGAAGGGAAAAATCAACTGAAATTTCCTATAAATAAAACACAGGTTTCTTCAGAAATAGAAAATCAATAAAACTTGGGAAAGGCCAAGAATTGTTAACCCTGAAATAGTGGAAAGGGGGGGCTCACAAAAAAGAAAATTTGCTTCAAGAATTCCAGTTTTGATTTTGTTGCCAGCACTGAACTGATCATTTTCATTCTTAATTTGTTTACAAATTGATTTTGCATCCACTGAACTCTGATTTCCCTGGAATCTCCCCTGATGGGATCTGACCCTTTTGGGCTGCTTGGGACAGCAGATATTTCATCTTTCTTCAATAAAAGATGCTGTTGCTATTTGAATTCCTTCTGTTCTGTGTTTGAACAAATAAAAGGTTCCTCACCATACCTTACACTTGATAATTATTAGTTACAACTTTGTAGAAATGCAATTATTAATTTGTGGTTTATTTAAATACAAAATTGCCAAGGAACCTTTACATTTAAATGAACAATTGCCAAGTGTGTAGCTGTGCAGAGGATTGCAAATATCTCAATAAATTCCTATTTTTAAGCACAGAATTAACTTAATTCAAGTGTAGTGCATTAGGTTTGGGGTTTTTTACAGCTTTCAGCTGTGTATAAAATGTCTTTTAATGTATAAATAACTTTAATGCTGCTGTATCACATCCTGTCCAGAAACCAGCACCTTGTGAAAGGCAGCTGGCCTATACCATAAAGAGCTTAACATTCCTGCCAGTCCTTATCCCAAATAATCTCCTGGAAGTGCTGCTGGGCATCCCAGCCTCCTAAATCCCAGGAGGAAACACTCCCAGATTCCTCCCACCTTCTGCTGAGATCTACCTGAAATTCCATGGCAAACTAAGTCAGGAGCTGATAAAAAAGGGGTTGAAACCCACAAAAATATTCCCACAAATTTAGAATAAACTTGGATGGGGATCCTTCAAAGGCGAGGGGAAAGAAATTTCAATTTAGTAACAAAATTTAGAGATGTTTTTATTTATATCTTAATTTCTCTGAGCCTGGCATGTATCTTAATCCAAATGTGGGTGGGTCATTTTTTTAATCTTGTCACTGCTGAGCCAGGAGTGTTGTCCCCGTCATTGTCCCTGAGATAAGGAGAGGGGGAGGGAGGGAGCAGGGCTGAGGCTGCTGGGCTCTGCCAGCCCTGCTCCTCTGGGCTCAAATGTCTACAAAATTCCTTGCAGATAGTGAAATAGAGGAGGAATCTGAAGAAGATGAAGATTATATTCCCTCAGAAGACTGGAAAAAGGTAAATATTCAGCCCACATTTCATGAATAATTAATTAATCTGTTACTGGGTAACTCTGAGCTCTGTGGAGCACCTAAATCCTCTGCAGTTTTTCCCCATAAATAGGAGAGGTTTGGTAATGAGAAGTCTTTAAATCCTCCCCAAACAGTCAAAAACCCATTTCCATATAGTTGTCTTCAATTTTGAGCCTGTTAATTGCATTTTTAGGTTTTAAACAGTGAAAGTTTAAAGAGGGGTGGAAAAATGTGGTCATGCTTCTGTTTGCTAACAAAAAATCTCAGGGTGGCTTCACTTCTTTTTATTCCAATCAGGAAATCATGGTGGGCTCTATGTTCCAAGCTGAAATTCCAGCTGGCACCTGCAAATACAAAGAGAATGAAAAAGGTGAGATTTGACCATCTATTGCTGTTTGGGATTAATGTCTGATTGGGAGAAAGAACAGACTGGATTGATGTCATGTGTCTTAATAAATGAGTGACAATTACAGCCACCATCATCAAATTAGAACTCATCCTGTGCTTCAGCAGAGCAGGAGGAAGAGGAAAAGAAGATTTTATTCTTGGCCTGGTGCCTCTTGAACCCTTGGATTCTGATTTAGTGATCCACACAAGCTGCAACCTCTTCACTCATGGATTTCTTTCATGTAAAATGAAACAGCTAATGGAGAAATGATACTGCTGGAACTGGATTATCACATTAAAAAGGGCAAAATGGTACCAGCAGCTTTGGTTTTCACATTTTGTCCCTCTTCAATCAGGAGTAAGAAGTTCTGCTTTTGTGGATTTTTTTTTCCCAGCAATTTTCTCCCCTCATCCCAAGCACAGGCTTTGGCTGGATGCTGTCAGAAAAGGCAGATCCAGTTTAAACCCAGCTGGGAGCAGAAAAAGGAAATTTTCCTGCTCATTCAGCCCATTCCTAAGGATTTGCTCACACTGCAGGTCAATGAGAATGGATTTCTCTGTAGTTTTGTAGAATTTAATTTTTAAATAACCACCACAAAGCCTGGAGCCTTCCTAGAATCCAAGTTTATGCTCAATTATCTCCTTGCCCAGGGAGGTGGTGGATTCCTCTGGCTCCCTGGAAGTTCCCAGGCCAGGCTGGACAGGACTTGGAGCACCCTGGGACAGTGGAACTCCCTCCTCCCAGTGGAATCCATGGAATTGGATGATTTTTAAGGTCCCTTCCAACCAAAACCATTCCAGGATTCTCTGAGGATTCCTAGAACTCTTTCTTTCTTGAGTGAGCAGCCAAACAAACCTCAGCTGAGTTGGAACCTCTGAAACAAAAACCCAGAAAACTCCTGGGAGCTGTTCCCAAAGCCTGTCCTGGGTGAAATGAAGCTGCTTTCTTTGCAAGACATTTAATCATTTCTTCACCACTTTTGGGGGTTTAGTTGTATTTATTTCCATGATAAATTACTTTTTCCAAGTAGAGATTGATTTCTGATCCCCCTGAGCTCCCCCACACCTCCCTCCCTGTGCTGGCTGTGCTGTCCCAAGCATTCCTCTTGGAATCAGTGTTCAAATTCCTTCCTTGCTGCTCTTCCTCAGGTTGTTGGAGCCCACAAACAAGGTCTGGATATTTTCCTACTTTAATAGCCAGAATTTCACTTTATTTTGCTACGGTCCCAAGCTTGGCTCTTCCAAAATAAAATTCTTCCAAAATTATCAGGGATATCTCACTTGGCCCACATTTCTCCATTAAATTCAGTTTACTGTGGCTTCCCTGCCCTCAAACTCCTTTGAAAGCTCTGGAAAAGGTGGAGATTAAAACTCTGGAGTTGCAGGATGAGTTCTATAATCCAGAACCCTGATCATGCCAAGGTCCCTTCGGCAAAGTCCAAACCCAAGTCCAAAACCCAAGTCACTTGGATCTCTGCATCCATGAGGTTTTACCTGATCTCCAGATTAATGGTGCTCCCAAGGTTGATCAGAGACAATAATTACCTTTATGATTATTTCATTTTATTATCATGATTTTATTTTCTTGTGCTGTCCCTGGGGTTTATCCAGTGTATGAAAATGATGACCAGCTGCTCTGGAATCCTGACTTTTTACCAGAGGATAAAGTCATAGAATTCCTCAACGAAGCCTCGAGGCGCACGGGAGAGGAGAAGGGCCTGGATGCAATTCCTGAGGGCTCCCACATTAAAGACAATGAGCAGGTATTAAAAAAAAAGACAATATGCAGTTTATTTTCTAGAATTAATCGTCTTTTTATTTCATTTTACTCCCAAGAGGTAAAATTGGGTTTGAAGTTTTATTGTTCCTTGTGGAAATAGAAATTTGATGAGGATTTTGCCTCTCAGTGAATATTAAACTGTTAACTTGGGCTTAATGTTGCTTTATATAAAATAAATATATCATAGAAAATAAATAAAATCTTTTTATATAAATCTGTATGAATTAATTCTCTCAGGGACAGAATTTTTCAGTGATGAAATTCTCTGAGTGCACACTTAATTTTTTTCTTCATACCCAAAAAACCCCTACACATCAATTTCACAAATGTGTGTAGTGGATGAAAAAGCTTCAAAAAAACCCCTCCATCAATTTCACAAATGTGTGTAGTGGATGAAAAAGTTGCAGTGCTCTGCTTGGGTATTTTCTTGGTCTGTAAATAGAGATTTGGAAGTGTAAACACAGTAAATACAGCTTAAATTACACTGTGTTCATTCCGAGGGTTTATTTTTAATCTGCAGAGGTGTCAGGGGTTTTCTGGGCGTGCTGCTGTGGCCCAGCAGGGTTTGGGTGGTTCTGGAGTGGTGAATGTGTGCATTTTCCTCTCTGCAGGCACTGTATGAGCTGGTGAAGTGCAATTTTGACACTGAGGAATCCTTACGGAGGCTGAGATTTAATGTCAAAGCAGCCAGAGGTGAGCGTGCCTGAAAAGGAGTTTCTGTTCCTACATTCCCATTTTATTTCTCAGCCAGGCCCTGGGATTTGCTGTCAGCAGGCTCAGAAGGTTGATTTAAGCTTCATTTAAATGCAGCCTCAGTGAATCTCTCATTGTTCTCTGGGAGAATGGAATTAGCAGATGTGGAAATTCCCTTCCTGGCCATATTTCATACAAATATCTGGGACTTCAGCAGCAACTTCAAATTGAAAATTACTTCTTAACAACTCAGCTGGGCATTTTTTAGGTATTTTATTGTGCTCTTTGAGACCTTTCAGTCATAAAAGTGGATGCAACAAGCCTGAGACATGAAACAATCCTAAATAAAGGAGCAAATAAAACTTCTATTTTACAAAAATAACAATAAAAACCCTGATTCACCCCAAAATGAATTAATTCTAAATAAAGGAGAAAATTAATTTTTTATTTTACAGAGCGTAGCATTTAAAACCCTGATACGTAAAATGAAATAATCCTAAATAAAGGAGCAAATTAACCTTTTATTTTACAAAGTATAAAGTTACAAACCCTGCTACATAAAATGAATTAATTCTAAATAAAGGAGAAAATTAATTTTTTATTTTACAGAGTGTAGCATTAAAAACCTGATATGTAAAATGAAATAATCCTAAATAAAGGAGCAAATTAACTTTTATTTTACAAAATATAATATTTAAAACCCTGATACAGAAAATGAAATAATTCTCAATAAAGGAGCAAATAACCCTTTTATTTTACAAAATACACCATTGAAACCCTGATCTGAAAGGTGCTGTGGGAGCCTTGAGCCCTTGCTGTGCTGATCCTGATCCCTGCAGTGAGGCACAGCAAGCTGGGGGAGCTCAGGAGCTGTTGTCCCACCCATTGATCTGTTGGTGGTGCTTCCAAACCTCCCCCGAGCTCCCTGGGCACACCACAGGGCAGGAGTGAGCCAATAAATGAGATTATTTTGCTCTCCCACTATTTTATTTACTGGTGCCCTGCAGGATCAATGAGGCCAGATCAGATTTTATATATAGCAGTCCCTACAAACCAGCTCCTCCCATTTCCCAGTCTTGTCCTTCAAAAGGAGAATTCCCATTTTTATACCAAAAAGTGAAATTCCTGGGGCTGGTTCCTATGGAGTCAGCAGCTGGAGAAAGTACCCAGATCTTTTCTCTCACTTCAGTTGCCTTTTAGTGGCTTTTTTAATTAACTATTTTCTTTATTGCTTTTATTTTTGATTTTCCTGCAGAAGAATTATCTGTTTGGACAGAAGAGGAATGCAGGAACTTTGAGCAAGGGCTGAAAGTCTATGGCAAGGATTTCCACGTGATTCAGGCAAATAAGGTAAACTTTGAGTGCAATTCTCACTTTTTATATTTTAAAACAAAGTAATTATGAATAAATTTTGTCCTTCTTAAAGAAATGGACAAAATTATTTCATTTTTGCTGTTGAATCACAGAGTCCTGGAATGGTTTGGGTTGGAAGGGACCTTAAAGATCCCATGGGCAGGGACACTTCCACTATCCCAGCTTGCTCCAACCTGGCCTTGGACCCTTCCAGGGATGGATCCAGGGAGGAATTTTTTCCTCCTCAATTTTTTCCCAGTATTTACATCCAAATTGGTTTCTCAAAGCCCAGAATTTGTAACTGGAAGTGCAGAAATCCTGCAAAAATCCTGTGGGAAGAGCTGCTTCCCTGGAGCCTGACTCTGCACATCCTTGGAATTTTCCTTCCTTCCTTCCATGAGATCTCCAATATTTTTACAAACACCCTTAACTTCCCTCTCAATTTTGAAATTTTAAGCCAAGAATTTCCCCTCTTCCAAGCAGCTTTGACTTGGAATTTCACACTTTTTGCTACAAATGCTGGATTTTTTTTGGACCAGAAATGCCTTGAAACTGACCCAGGCTTGCTTGGCTCTGCTGCCAGGTGCGGACCCGCTCCGTGGGGGAATGTGTGGCTTTTTACTACATGTGGAAAAAGTCGGAACGTTACGATTTCTTCGCTCAGCAGACCCGGTTTGGGAAGAAAAAATACAACCTGCACCCTGGGGTCACGTAAGATGTGCCTGATTTCATCATTCTGGGGTTCAGTCTTTATTTTATCCCGCTCTCAGCTGAAAATTCAGGGATTCAGAGCCTAACTTGCAGCAGGAAAACAGCCACAGTGTAAAAAAAAAGTCCTAAGTGTGTATAAATAATGTGTAAAATACATTTATTTGGGGTAAGGCCAACACTTTGCACTGAGGAGCAATTTGGGTTTGAGTTTTTTTGGAATTTGGTTGGTTTACTTTTTAAATGTTAATAGGTTTTTCTTCTAAATGCCTGTTTTGATTAAATACATTTTCTACAAAAGCATGAATCCCAAGTTCCAGGTGGAACTTGTGGTGCATTGTTTGTCCATCATTCTGGCCAGCACAACACCAAATCCCAGGGGATTTTGGGCTCTCCAAAGCTCTTTTCCCATTCCCATCCTTGCTGAGGAAAGAGGGAATGTGTGAGCAGAGCTGCCCTTCAGCTTGTTCTGCTGCCCTTCATTCCAAAGCTCTGATTTGCCATTCCACTCTTTCCACTGCCTCCTGCCAAGCTTTTTTACTATTATTTTCATTCCTCATTTCTTCCTGGCTCCTCTCTTCATCCTTCTTTGGAATATTATTGTTTCTCCAAACATTTCGGGGCTCTGGGACACCCAGAGTTGCCATCAGGGACTTTGTGGGAGTTTCTTACCTGGCAGGGACTGCCTGGCTCCCCCTATCCCTCCATCTCTTGGTGGGTTTTCCCCCCCCTATTTTCCATTTCCCCAATTTTCCATTTTCCTCTGTTTTCCATTTCCCCAATTTTCCATTTTCCCCCCTATTTTCTATTTCCCCCCATTTTCCATTTCCCCTGTTTTCCATTTTCCCCCTATTTTCCATTTCCCCTCTATTTTCCATTTTCCCTCCTATTTTCCATTTTCCCCTCTATTTTCCATTTTTCTCCTATTTTCCATTCCCCCTATTTTCCATTTTTCCCCAAACTGGACATTTTTGGGTCTCTTCCTGCTGTTGGGTGCAGCAGCAGTGTCATTAAGGACTGGACTTGTCTGTTCTTGAATGATTTTGCAGATAAATTCAGGGAATTCAGGATGGAATTCCAGGATAATTACGTGTCAGGAGAAGTTTCTGGAGTTATTCCAGCCTTCCCACCACATCCAAGGGTTTCATCCACCAGCTCCCTTTGTTTCCATCTTCCATTCCTGCCCTAAACTGGAGCTCTGGAATAAATGGCACAGACGGGAATGTCTTGAACTCTGGAGTTTTTCACTTGCTTTTAGTTTGACCCCTTTGGGGTTTTTGTGCACAAATGGGATTTATATTTACTGGAATGGTTTGGTATTGCTGGCTCAGCAAATTCCAAGGGTTTAGTGCCTGAAGGGATCACCTTGGAAGCACAGGGCAGACATAAAGGGCTTGGAATCATGGACTGGTTTGGGTTGGGAGGGAACTCAAAGCCCATCCAGTGGGCAGGGATGGGGGACAGAGGACACTGCCAGGCTGCTCCCAGCCCCATCCAGCCTGGCCTTGGGCACTGCCAGGGATCCAGGGGCAGCCACAGCTGCTCTGGGAATTGCATCCCAGGGAGCAATTCCTTCCCAAAATCCCATCCATCCCTGCCCTCTGTCCATGGAAAGCCTTTCCACAGCTGCAGGGTGAGCAGGAGCATCTCCAGGAGCATCTCCATCCCAGCCCTGTCCCAGCTGGTGTGTGGGTGTGGGTGTGGGTGTGTGTCCTGCAGGGATTCCATGGATCCTGTCCCAGCTCTGTGTGTCTGTCTGTCTGTCTGTCCCAAAGGGATTCCATGGATCCTGTCCCAGCTCTGTGTGTCCCACAGGGATTCCATGGATCCTGTCCCAGCTCTGTCTGTGTGTCCCACAGGGATTCCATGGATCCTGTCCCAGCTCTGTCTGTGTGTCCCACAGGGATTCCATGGATCCTGTCCCAGCTCTGTCTGTGTGTCCCACAGGGATTCCATGGATCCTGTCCCAGCTCTGTCTGTGTGTCCCACAGGGATTCCATGGATCCTGTCCCAGCTCTGTCTGTGTGTCCCACAGGGATTCCATGGATCCTGTCCCAGCTCTGTCTGTGTGTCCCACAGGGATTCCATGGATCCTGTCCCAGCTCTGTCTGTGTGTCCCACAGGGATTCCATGGATCCTGTCCCAGCTCTGTCTGTGTGTCCCACAGGGATTCCATGGATCCTGTCCCAGCTCTGTCTGTGTGTCCCACAGGGATTCCATGGATCCTGTCCCAGCTCTGTCTGTGTGTCCCACAGGGATTCCATGGATCCTGTCCCAGCTCTGTCTGTGTGTCCCACAGGGATTCCATGGATCCTGCCCCACCTGGGCGTGTCTGTCTGTCCCGCAGGGATTCCATGGCTGTGTCCCAGCTGTGTGTCTGTCTGTCTGTCCCGCAGGGATTCCATGGATCCTGTCCCAGCTGTGTGTCTGTCTGTCTGTCCCGCAGGGATTCCATGGATCCTGTCCCAGCTGTGTGTCTGTCTGTCTGTCCCGCAGGGATTCCATGGATCCTGTCCCAGCTGTGTGTCTGTCTGTCTGTCCCGCAGGGATTCCATGGATCCTGTCCCAGCTGTGTGTCTGTCTGTCTGTCCCGCAGGGATTCCATGGATCCTGTCCCAGCTGTGTGTCTGTCTGTCTGTCCCGCAGGGATTCCATGGATCCTGTCCCAGCTGTGTGTCTGTCTGTCTGTCCCGCAGGGATTCCATGGATCCTGTCCCAGCTGTGTGTCTGTCTGTCTGTCCCGCAGGGATTCCATGGATCCTGTCCCAGCTGTGTGTCTGTCTGTCTGTCCCGCAGGGATTCCATGGATCCTGTCCCAGCTGTGTGTCTGTCTGTCTGTCCCGCAGGGATTCCATGGATCCTGTCCCAGCTGTGTGTCTGTCTGTCTGTCCCGCAGGGATTCCATGGATCCTGTCCCAGCTGTGTGTCTGTCTGTCTGTCCCGCAGGGATTCCATGGATCCTGTCCCAGCTGTGTGTCTGTCTGTCTGTCCCGCAGGGATTCCATGGATCCTGTCCCAGCTGTGTGTCTGTCTGTCTGTCCCGCAGGGATTCCATGGATCCTGTCCCAGCTGTGTGTCTGTCTGTCTGTCCCGCAGGGATTACATGGACCGCCTCCTGGACGAGAGCGAGAGCGCCGCCTCCAGCCGGGCCCCGTCGCCGCCGCCCACGGCCTCCAACAGCAGCGCCAGCCAGTCCGAGAGGGACGAGTGCACCTCCAGCAGCGCCCAGAACGGTGAGAGCTCCTGCCTGCCTGCCTGCCTGCCTCGGGCACACGGTCCCAGCCTGCTCTGGCTCGGGAGAGCCCAGCCCTGCCGGGGCAGGGACACCTCCCACCATCCCAGGCTGCTCCAAGCCAGCCTCGGGCCCTGCAGGGATGGAGCAGACACAGCTTCTCTGGGGATTCCATCCCAGNCCACCATCCCAGGCTGCTCCAAGCCAGCCTCGGGCCCTGCAGGGATGGAGCAGCCACAGCTTCTCTGGGAATTCCATCCCAGCCCCTCCCCACCCTCACAGGCTGTTCCTCTTTCCCCATATCTCGTCTGTCCCTGGCCTTTTACCAGTTTAATGCCATTCCCTGGGTCCTGTCCCTCCATGCCTTGTCCCAAGTCACTCTCCAGCTCTCCTGGAGCCCCTTTAGGCCCTGGAAATGGCTCTGAGCTCTCCCAAAGCCTCCTCTTCTCCAGGTGAGCACCTCCAGAGACAAACAGCCTATTTCAAGTTAAAACTGGTTTTTAAAAAACCCTCCATGTTTGCATTTGAGCAGGGACCTTGTCTGGAAGATAAATCCCCCCTGGAATTTCCTGCTAACTGAGGTTTGTGAGTTCCTGTGTGCCCTGTGCCATGCAGAGGTGGAATTCCAGTGCTGTGGGGAGTCCTGAGCAGGGCACTGAGCCCCTGAGCTGGGCTCTGGGGAGCTCCTGCTGCTCATCAGGAGCTGTTCCTGAGGGCTGGGAAGGGGGCTGGGAAGGGGAGAGGAGCCAGGAAAGAAAGCAAGGAGAGCTGAGCTGAGGGAGGAGCTGGGGACTCACTCAGAGCCTGGAAATCACCTGGAAGCTGCACAAAGTGCCCAGGTGAGGAGAGCCCACCTGCAGCCCCTGGATCCTGGCATTCCAGGACATTCTCTGTTCCTTTTAAGCACTTCCATAGGTTCTGTCAGTATGCACATCAATCACACAGTGAGGAGAAGGAGAAAAACTCTGGATTTTTAATGAATTTGAGTTCAAACTCTGCTCTCCTGAGGCAGCCCAGGCTGTTGTGTTGCTGCTGAGCTTTGCTGATGGGGTTTCTCTCCCCCCCAGGTGTCTCTGCCAACGGCCCAGGGGAGGTGCCAGGGAAGGAGGAGGCAAAGCTGGAGGGACTGCACGTCAATGGACCTTGCAGTGGGAAGAAAACACCTCACACAGAGCTGGATACAAACGGCTATGAACCCGAAAACCTCTCCAGTGACCCCAAACTTGCTCACTCAGCCTCCAGGAACGAGCCTGAGCTGGAAGAAAAGAGTGAGAGACCTCTGAAAAGAAGAAGAATTAACAGCAATGGGAAGGAGAGCCCGGGTGCTTCAGAGTTCTTCCAGGAAACCAACTCCCATGGGAAGCTGGAGGAGCTGGAAACTTTGGATGACTGAGTGCTGGGAGCTGATTTTATTCCTTGGAGTAAATTCTGGGTGTCTAAAATTTTCAGGGTTGATGGGTTACCTTCCAAAGTCCAGTTCCATAAACAATCTGAGATTTTTTTTCATTTCCTGAGACCTTCTAGTTGGCTCTAAAGATCCGATGATTTGGTTTTCTTCAGTGCTGAAAAGCAGCAGGAGAATATTGAATTTCTCAGAGCTGGCAGCTGCAGTTCTGGGATAAAAGGCTCTTAAATATTTAAGGAACAAAGCAGTGAGTTGCTGCAAAAATATTCCCAGCCTAATACATTAAAGAATGTGTTAATACAGCATTTAATGTATAAAACAGCATTTAATCAGTGTACAAGTGAACAAAGCATCTGGGGCTTTGCAGGAAGTTAAAATAAAACAGGAAAAGCCAAGACAGAGCAGGCACAGAGACTTCCACTCCTGCTGGAGAGAGGAAAATGTCATCCCATCATTAAGGAACCCTCACGAATCCTGAAAGTTATGAGCACAACTATTTTTATATATAGAAGTTTTAAAAGGTAAATAAATAAACCAGGTCAGGTTTGTCTATGTAAAATTGTTGACATCAATGATGTCTTTCCATATTCTTTATCTGGGCTAAAGAAATACATTCTGTATTTTTCCAGATTTCTTTGTAGCCTTTGAAAGATTTTTACAGTACTTATGTCTTGATTGAACTGTCCTTTCTTAAAACAAAAGCTTGTATAATTTTCTTACCTTGTACAGTTGGTAAACTTTTATGAGAGAGTTGATACCCTGAGTCTAATGTCAGCTTCCTTTTATTTTGCTGAAGTCTTTTCTAAAAAAAAAACCCAACAAAAAAAAAAAACCAAACCAAACCAAACCAAACCAATGGAGTTAAAAATTAATCACCAACGTGTTAATTTCCTTCCCAGAAACTGGTAAATAATTAACATAAGAATGGTTAGGAGGCATTTGATTTTGGAAACGTGTTTTTTTTCCTTGTTTTATGGCAAATAATGATGTTTCAATTTTTGTTAAGCATGCTGCTTGCATTGCACACATTTCCTTGCTTTCTTTCTCCCTTTGTTTGGAACTCAGAGAAATTTCACAGCAGTCAAATTCTCGAGTTTACTGAACCTTCTTCAGGTTCAGCTGCTCCATCATGCCCTGGTTTATTTTCAGTCTGTGCCCTGCCAGGTTTCAGGGAGCACAGCAGGGCCTGGGGTGAGGCTGGACTGGCTGGAAATGCAGCTGGGAGCTGGTGCTGGATGGAATTCCTGAGCAGCACACACAGGGCAGAGGTTGCACCTGATGATCTCAAAGGTCTTTTCCAACCTAGAAGATCCTGGGATTCTGTGTTGGTGCCCAGGGACACGCTCACCCGGAGAAGGGAGAGCAGGAATTTCAAATTGAGCTGGGGAGAACTAATTCCAGTGTGAAAACCAAAAATTCCTCATGAATAGGTGGGAATAGGGTGATGCTCACCCTGCCAGCAGCACCACTGAAAAGTTGTGGGTGTAGGATTTACACCCAGCAATCAGGAACGTTTGAAATCCAAGTTCATTTTGGTTTTGTTTGGTTGTTTTCTTCAGCCCAGCTCCACTTCTGCTCTGTTAAAATCCGGGATAATTGTTAATTTGTATCACTGCTAACCCTGGCTCCTCCTCCTCCTCCTCACAGGTGTGCTGTTCACCCTTCAGTGGTTATTTTCTCTGCAGGGTTATGCTCTTTGTGGTTCCAGTTGAACTGAATGCTTTGAAATGGATGTTTCAGCCCAAACCCCACTGCTGAGGCCTTGGGCTGATTTGGTTTCTTCTCCACTGAACTTTCCTTGGACTTTGTGATCAGGAATGAGCCAAGCCTTGGGATGAGGATGGGTTATGGATGCAGGAGCCCTGGAGATCGATCAGCTCTCCTGGAGAGCCTCTGGGTGAGGTTCATTAATTAAGGCCTGTGTTAATTAAGGAATGCAGTGATTAATGCCTGAGGCAGAGGTTGCTGTTAACTCTCCCCTCTGGTTATGGGCAGAACCTCAAAGACGGTTCCACACAAGCAGAATCCTATTTTCAATTTTATTTTGATCTCTTCGTTTTCGGTTGCAAGTTGGAAATACTTCCCAAAAATCCATAGGAAAGTTTCCAAATGAGTTGTCTCAGGCTCGTGTGTGAAATCCAGCACTGTGTATATTTTCAGGAATGTTGCTTTGTTTTTTTATCTTTCCTTATTTTTATTTTTTTTTTGGTGATACTTAGAAGAGACCTGACATTCCATAATCCACTATGTAATGCTCAGCTAGACTTTAAGAATATTTAATTCTAATTTACCTTTTGTTTATGCTGGTGTTTTATACAATACTTTGTTCATGTTTCAAACTGCAGCCACTGTAACTCGATAAGTCATTGCACTACTAAAGCTATTGAAAATCCTGGAAATCTGCTAACTTTGCTTTCATTTTCCAAACCTTCTGTGCAGTTGGGAATCCAGTCCAACAGGAAATCCTTGGGCTTCCCAAAGGGTTCAATGTGCTATAAATTCCCCCCCACACAAACCCTACGGATTAGTTTGATACATTTTTTCCACACAGTATTTTGCACTGTCAGTAATTCCCTCCTCTTGCTCCCCTTCCCCGTCTGCAATTCTGGAAAAGCTTATTAAAGTATTTTTAAACTTACTGTCTGCATCCAAAATTCCTGACTTTCTTTGCTCCAGAGGGGTGGATTATTCCCTCTCAGAGGATGGGAGAGCAGTGACTCTGTTACTCTGCAGTGAAACCCATGGAAACAAAACCCATTTTTATGGATCAACTTCCAGCTGTTTCCTTCATTCCCCATAATGTTTCCCAAATCCCTTCTCAAGGAACAGTCAAAGCTGGAAACCCAGAATCCCCCTCCTCACCCTGCTGGGACTGGGGGCTGTGAAGAGCCCCCTAAATCCCTGATTTATCCACCCCAGCATTCCCATCCTCTCCAGCCAGGGAAGAGAGGGGTGAGGCAGGAGCAGCTTTGGTTCATTGGTTTATTGGAAGCAAATACAAAAATACAGAGGCACATAAATCCTTTCTGCTCTCATTTCTCACATCCACAGCCTGCCATACATTCAGGTTTTCATCACTAAAATGCTCATTTTGTAAATAGATTCTCTATAGAAAACATTTTTTTTTAGTCAATTAATAGCATAGAAAATACTGTTAGAGGGATTCTTGGCTTTCCCAGTGTTTAGGGTCCAGCAGGATCCCAGCATGGACAAAATAAGCTTTAAAAATCCTTCCCTGTTAGGACTGCAAATCTAACCAGTAGATTCAAAAACAAACAGAAAATCATAAAAACCCCTCTGGCAGAGTGACCCTCCTGGCTGTGACCTCAGCACGGCAGAGCTGGAGCACACGGGGGGGGGGAAATTTGGGATTTGGGAATGCTGCAGCAAGGGGCAGGAGCTGGGGGAGGGGCCCCAGCAGCACCTGGGTACTGGGAACCAGGACAGAACCAGAACAGAACCAGAACCAGGACAGGAACCAGGACAGAACCAGTACAGGGACCACTACAGGGACCAGCAAACCCCATCTGGGCTGGGACTGGGGGGGCTTCTGCACGCCAGGAAGGGTTTGTGACCCTCCCTCCCCTGGACAAAGGCAAGGTTTTACTGGAATTTTGGGAGACAAAATAATCAGGGATTTGCTTTTTACTGTGCTCTGAGGGGGAATGTGCTGAGGGGCTGCTCTGGGACACCCCAGCTGCCCCTTGTCACTACAGTGACCACAAAATCCCACAAAAAAAGGGGGAATTGTGGCTCTGGAATTGCTCCAGGATGTTGGAGCAGGCAGCAGCTGACTCACTCCACACCTTCCCCAGCACAGCAGGCTGGAGCTGCACCCTCACAGAAAATCTCCTTCCCATCCAAAAACTTCCAGTGAACTCCAACAAATGCAGCTTTGCCCAACAGCAGGTCCAGTTTAAGCAAGTATCTCCTAAAAAACCCCACTGACAGTGTCTAGAGAAGCTGATAGGGTACAAAAATCTCTAAATACATCCTTTTACTAAAAGTTTTTTAACCAAACGTAAAAACAATTCTTTTAAAACCAAAAGACAACCCAAGGAGACCTGGAAAGAGGTGCTGGGTAAGACAGCCTTTAAAAATCACTGAACATTGCCCCATGTTCTACAATTCCCATTCTTTTAGTGGGTCACCAGCCCAGGGTGATTCATTCCATGGAAAACAAGGATTATGGGGCCTCCTGTACTTGCCAAAAAAGATTTAAGTCCTTGTGCCTCTTCCAGGGGTGGGAGCTGCAGCCCCTGCAGATTCCCTGGATGTGCTGTGCCAGGTGGGACAGGCTCTCCTGTGATCCCAGCAGCTTCTCCCTGGGGATGTTCCCAGTAAGGCAGCAGCTTTCCCAAAGCAAGGCTGGATCCAAGGGAGGCTGCAGAGCTCGGCAGAGGCAGGAGATCCCTTCCTGCTGGGAACGCCACCGAGCCTCGGAGAGACAGAGCTGGATGCAGGGCTCTGATAAACCCAGGAGGGCAAACCCAGCTGGAAAAGTGGGTTAATGGACCAACCAAACAGAAAACAAACAGAAAACAGCTAAAAATTAACTCCAGAGAGCAGTGAACGTTCATCCAGGAGGTCTTGGCCCAGGCCAGGAGCGGCTCCCTCGGCATTCCCGTGTTCCAGAGGGAGCAGGCTGGGCATGGAGCCAGCCCCAGCCTCCCACCCCGCTGGGATGAGCAGATCCAGGGATCCCAGGGAGCAGATCCAGCCAGGAGCACACCTGGCACATCCCTGGCAGCAGAACTGCCAGCCAGCCCTCGCCCTGCCCGCGCCCATCTCCGCTGCCAGCTCCCAGCTTGATTAGAAACCCGTTAATTCCTCCCGATCAGGCTTAATTAGGTTCATCCTTCCCCGTGCAGGCTGGATGGATCTTCCCAAGGATTTGTGAAGGCAGCAATCTCAGCTGTGCAAATCAAGAGCATGCCCGTGGCCCCTGGCAGGCACCCGGGTCCCTTCCCACGCCCCGCCCGCGCCAGGCGAGCAGAAGAGGTCGGCTCCCAAGGAAAGGCTCTCCCTGCTCACACCGAGCTCTTCCCTTTAATATCCATCTTGCTGCCAGCTTCCGACTCCTTGCTCATCTGCTCCTCGGTGAAGGTGATGTAGGAGTACACCAGGCTTCCAGCAATGCTGCAAGAGATCCAGGGAACATGTGGGCAACGAGCCGGGCTCCTGCATCAGCCACACGCCCGGGAAAAGCCAGAGCCACGGCACAAGGATCCATCTCCATGAGAATTCCCAGCTTTCCTCCTAAACCCAGGTGTTTGGTTTAATTCCACATCTGTTCCACCCCCAAAGGGATCCTGCAGGACAGGAGAGATCCCCACAACCCAGCCCAGAAAGGAGACTTTTCCAAAAGCCAAATATTTCACACCAGGGGAAATAATCCCCAAAATTCTTCTCTCGCTGCCTTAATTCCATGGCTCTGCTTGGCAACTCTGGGAAAATTCAATTTTCCTGCTAAAATACTCCTGTGGATTCTCCTGGCTTTAAAACAAACCAAGTTTGGGAACATCCCACAAAACCCAAGCACAAAGCAGAAAACGTAAGCACAAGCCCAGAAACACCAAGTACAAAAGCCCAAATCCATGGGGGTTTTTTTGGGGGAAAAATCCATTAAATCTGTGAAATCATTTCAGTTTCACCCCAGTTTTCACTTCCAAGTCATAAATAAACCCCTGCTCTTACCTGATATTTAGACCAATGAAGTTCATCCATGTAAAAATATAATCTCCTCCAAAAAACATCCCAATATAGGTTATTAAAATATTCTGCAAAGGAACAAGATGGGAGGAACAAACAGCCTGAGACACAGGAATTGTATGGAAAATGGAATTTATGGAAAAGGGAATGCAGGGGGTGGAACATGAGGGGTTAATGCAATTCCCAAGGGATAAGTGAGGGGTTTTTTGGGGAGCAGGGAATGCCACTCACCTTAATGCAGCCAACTATTGTAGTTGTAAGAGCAGAGTTGTACTGAGTGCAAAGAACTGTGGAATACATCAAAATAAACCTATGGAAAAGAGCCAGTGTCAGGGATAACACCCTGGGAATCACCTCATCCCACCAGCCTGGCCTTGGAAAGGGTCCCTGCCCTTCAGGGAACGAGGTGAGCCTGAGGTGGCTCCCAACCCACAGCACTCCAGGATTCCAGGATCCATTCCCACCCTTTTTTTCCCCCACTTTTTCAGCTAAACCTGCACTGGAGGAGGGTGGGAGATAATCCCCACCCACCACAACTCTCAGGAACGGCCTCCCCAGCAGGACTGAGGATTTATGATGGTTTTTAAATACCACCAGGGCAGCACAATTCCTAGTTTCTGGGATGGAGATGCCTTCCCTGCTCCCAGCCCAGCAGCCCAGTCCTTACCCCATCACACAGGACAGCGTGAACTGCACGAGGAAGAACGTGTCTGCCCAGCCCTGGTACTCCACTGCCTGCAGGAACAGCAGCTTTAGAGCCTTGGGGAGCACAGAATTCCCAGCAAGACAAGGAACAACCCCCCCAGCATCAGCTGTCACCTCCCAGCAGGAGAAACCAACCCAATTCCAAGCCTGGAATGACATCCCACGGCTGGGGATCCCCACTGGCATCACCTCCAGCCTCAGCACTCAGCTCAGCCCTTCTGGAAAAAGCAGGGAATGTGTCACAAAGCAGAGGGCTCAGGAGAGGCATCTCCCAGCTGGCTGCTCCCCAGAATTGGATCATTTTGGAATTCACTCCCTGCAAACCACAACACTCCTCCCAAGGGAGCTGTGACCTCCAGAGATGCTGCTGAGAGTGGCTCAGGGCAGCCTGGATTTCAGGGAAGGGCTTTTCCCTGGGCTTTTGGGGTTTGGGGAGCATCTGGAGGGCTGGGTCCAGTGCCCCAGAGAGTCCAGAGGGGCCACCAAGATCCTGCAGGGCCTGGAGCATCCCTGAGGAGAGCTCAGGGGTCTGACCCAGGAGCCAGGCTCTGCCAGAGGTGCCCAGGGACAGGACCCCGGAGCCAGGGGCACACAGGGACACACAGGAAGGTCCCTCTGGATGTCTGCAGACACCTGGAGAGGNACCCAGCCCTTGGAGCTGCCCTGGAGGTGGGGCTGAGCCACCTTCACCCCCTCCTGCCATCCCTGCTAAGCCCAGCTCATTATCCCTGGGCTTTAAGCTCCTAAGGAGGACAAAGCCACCAGGCTGGGGGACGGAGGGGCTGGCAGGGCCCCCAGGGCCACCCCCAGGNGCTGCCCAGGGAAGTGGGGGAGTCTCCACCCTTGGAGACACCCAGAATCCAGGTGGAATCCTCACCTGCTCCAGAGGGACCAGAGGAGCTCAGCCACAGGGCAAGAGCTGCTTCCCTGACTCCCTGCCAGCTGGGCAGGGAGTGCCAGGGCAGCCAGGGCCCTGCCAGGCAGCTGGGAATGCCCTTCCCCAGGGACACCACTCTGCAGCCTTGGAGGGCCCCTCCTGCAGCTCCTGCACCCCCTTTCCCCCAGGAGTTGTGCACAGAGCAGGACGTGTTACCTGGGCTCCTCCAGAGGAACCACAGGAATTCCCAGATCCACAGGCACAGGAGAGGCCCCCAGCCCCCCCAGCCCCCCCAGGGGGGTTTCCTGGAGCTGCCAAGGCAGAGTTTCCTGGCAGCAGCCCCTGCACACAGCACATCTTTGTGCAGCCCAGAAAGGAGTTTATTCAGGGGAAAAGCAAATCAAAAAAAGCCATTTCTCTCCCCGGGCTGAACAGAGGCTGCTCACAGCAACGTTTTCCTGCCCAGGCCCAGCTCCTGCTCCTAAATGAGCACTTTTATCCCAAACACAGCCCTTGGAGCTGC
>VXBC01000501.1:0-21150 GCA_013399945.1 Ploceus nigricollis | reverse complement strand
AGAGATCTCCTGGAGGGAGGATTGGTTGTGGGAGAGATAAAGAAAACTGCCCAGTGAACAGAGGAGAACTGCCCCAGCTCTGACAGATGGGGATAGAACACACCCCCAGGCACAGCTTGTAACCCAGGATAGCCCATCAGAGGCAGCAAAACCCAGCCAGGTGAGAGGGGAAATGAAACCAGAGCCAGGTGAGAGGGGAAATGATGATTTTTAGGATGGCAGGGAAGGACTGAGACCTGGGAGAGCACAAAGGTTCCACCAGTTCCCAGGGACACAGACCAAGGCTCCCCTCCCTACTCCTCCTCTTATTCATCAGCATTTTCTACCTGCAATTTCATGGAGTGCCAGAATTATTTGGCTTGGGAGGGATCCCGAATGTCATCCTGTCCCATGGCAGGGACACCTCCCACTGTCCCAGGCTGCTCCAGCCCCAGTGTCCAGCCTGGCCTTGGGCACTGCCAGGGATCCAGGGGCAGCCACAGCTGCTCTGGGCACCCTGTGCCAGGGCCTGCCCACCCTGCCAGGGAACAATTCCTGATTCCCAATGTCCCATCCATCCCTGCCCTCTGGCAGTGGGAGCCATTCCCTGTGTCCTGTCCCTCCCTCTCTTTATCCCAAGCCCCTCTGCAGATCCCCCAGCTGAAAGCACTTCTGGGCTCTGCTGGGCAGAGCTGGGGGCTGGGACCCCACAGGGAACATTCCACACAGAATTTGGTTTAAAACCCACCAGAGCTGGGTGAAAAAATTCACTGTGTTCCCCCCCCCACACACCAACAAGCACCGTGCTGCAAGTGAAAGCAGAAATTCTCACGAGATTCTGTAGCCCCAGAGGTTGTGGCTTCAGCTTGCAGACCTTTATCTTGCAGCACTTTCTTTACCAGGAGTGGCTTCCTGCAGCATCATTCATAAACAGGGTAATAAACTGCCTCTAGAGGTTTCACAGCAGCTCCAAGCCAGGCTGACACTCAGGTCCACTTCCTACCAAGGCTGTGCTCTTGTTCTCAGACAAACACCCAGGAAAAGGGTTGAAAATTTAATTTCAGCAGGTTTCCAGTGCTGCCTCACTCCTGAGCTGCTGCCAAAGCACTGCAGACAGTTTGGCTTGTGCTTTTTGCTGACAAAAATCAGCCAAACAAATGAATTAATGTCACAGAAACATCAGGAAACTGAAACTGAGAGTACAACTGCAGCACCCAGGTGGGAGTTAAAACCAGGGTGTGGTGCTCCTCAGACTGTCAGAGATGTGTGTTCTGAGTGGTTCAGTTGAAATAATTATTTATGGTGGCTTTGAGTAAAATCCAAGGTTTTCCTCCCAAGCAAAACCTGCTCATTTTGAGAAATCCAGCTGAGCAGTTGATTTTTTCCCCTCCCTTGTGAAAAGTGTGGCTTCCAGAGGGGGGAAAAAAAAAGTGTGAATTCAGCATCAGGGCAGGAAGGGCTTCAGTGTCCCCAGCTGTGCTGCTGCTGGAGCAGTCAGCATCTCAGAGCAAAACTGGAATTGGGTGGGAAAAATAAATCCTGGAATGGTTTGGGTTGGGGTGGAATTTAAATCCCACCCAGTGCCACCCCTGCCATGGCAGGGACACCTCCCACTGTCCCAGGCTGCTCCAGCCCCAGTGTCCAGCCTGGCCTTGGGCACTGCCAGGGATCCAGGGGTAGCCACAGCTGCTCTGGGAATTCTATTCCAGGGCCTGCCCACCCTGCCAGGGAACAATTCCTGATTCCCAATATCCCATGCAGCCCTGCCCTCTGGCAGTGGGAGCCATTCCCTGTGTCCTGTCTCTCTGTCCCTTGTCCCCCGTCCCTCCCCAGCATTCCCAGCTGGCAGCAGCTCCCAAAGCCTGACAGACGCGCTTTCCCCGCAGGCTCTGAGCAGGGCGGAGGCAGGAGGGAGAATCCTGGGCTACACCGTGACCTTGGAAGCCCTGGAGCAGGGGAAGCTCCCGGCACAGTCCCACCGGACCACCCAGACCAGCTTCTCCAGGGTCACCGCCAGGGCGAGGCACAGGGTGACGGTGACCGCCCAGAACCCGCGGGGCAGCTCCGCCCCCGCGGCCGTGCTGACCCACCTGGGCAGCCCAGGTAAGGCATCCCCGCGAGCACAGCCCTGCTCCGGGCCACCCCTGCAGCTTTTGTGCTCACCTCAGTGAGCTCCAGGGATCTGCAGATCCGCTTTTCCCTGTGCCTCCTGCAGGAGCAGCCCCAGCTCTCCCAGCCAGAGGGGCTCCAGCCCTTGGGATATCCCCGTTCCTCCTCTGGAATCACGGCAGCAGCTCCACATCCTCCTGCTTCCATCGGGGCAGGGTGTTGGGGTGTGCTGTGCCAGCACCTGCCAGGGCTTGGGATGGCACGCCAGGCCGAGCTGTGGGTGTCCTATCCATGAGAAAAGCCAGGAATGTCACTGTTCCTGCCAGCAAACCCTCACCCTGCCACCAGCACCTTCTCTTGAATCACAATTCACTTTTATCCTTCCCACGGGGCTGAAGTGGACGAGACCCAGCAAACCCCACGGACCAAAGGTCCCGGTGTGACTGAGGCTGCAAGAACCTTGTGCTGACAGCGGTTTTTGTTCTCCCCTGCAAGATCTGCCCCCTCCCCAGCGGGTCTCTGCCGTGGGGCTGGGCAACAGCAGCATCCTGGTGAGCTGGAGCCCCCCTGCTGGAGCCGCCCTGCCCGTCGGGGGCTACGTGGTGGAGTGGGCAGAGCCCCGGAGGGAGCCACGCCTGCAGCCCCGGCACAGCTGGGTGAAGCTGCCCCCGTCCCTCCTGTCCACTGTCATAGCAGGTAAGTGCTTGGTAAATGCCACTCCGGGCTGGGCACGGCACCAGCTTGGTTGGAAAATATTCTTAGCCACAAGTCAGGTGGGAATTTGGGCTCCAAGGCCAGTCTGGATGGGTCTTGGAGCAGCCTGGGATGGTGGGAGGTGGCCCTGCCGTGGCAGGGGTGGCACTGGGTGGGGTTTGAGGTCCCTCCCAACCCAAACNATATTTCTATATATTTCTATATCTTCTATATATTCGATATATATTTCTATATTTCTATAATTTTTACTAAAATCACTGCCAGGGATCCACGGGCAGCCACAGCTCCTCTGGGCACCCTGTGCCAGGGCCTGCCCACCCTCCCAGGGAACAATTCCTTCCCAATATCCCATTTATCCCTTTCCTCTGGCAGAGGGAAGCCATCAATTTTCAGTTTAAAGCCCAGTAAGGCTCTGCCAGGCTCAGTAGATCAGAGAAAATTTCTTTCCCTTCTTTATGAAAGATCTATCAATAATCACAAGATTTACCTCAGATTTAAGCAGCTGCTGCAATATTTCTGCCCTGACTGCAAATCCTTGAACAAGCAGCTCTGCAGCTGTGATTTCTCCCCCCAGAGCACATCAGAGATAACGTCTGCTATCAGATCCACGTGTCTGCACTTTATCAGGACAGAGCTGGGCAGCCAGCTTCAGTCAGGGGAAACTCCACAGCACAAGGTAAGCCCCAGCAATGTTGTCCAGGTGTTTGTGAGGCATTTTAAGCTCAGCTCTAACACCAGTCCTGTGTCTTGCAGCCCCATCAGCTGGGCCCCAGATGTTCACAACCCCCTGGGACAGCGGCGTCCTGGTTTCCTGGGAGGAGATCCCAGCCCCCCAGCAGAGGGGCTGCATCACTGGGTACCACATCTACCTGCACAGGAGGGATGGGCAGGGCCAGCCCGAGGTCCATGGTGAGTGCCTGGGGCTGGAAGTGCTTCCCCTGCTCCCTGTCGCTGCTGAAGGTCTCCTGTGGGATCATTCGAAGTCACTTTCAGTCTGAAACTATCAGATTTATCCCTGCTTCTTCTGCCTCCTCCTCTTACTCTTCTTCCTCCTCTTCTTATTCCTCTTTATCTTTTTCTTCCTTATCTTCCTCATCTTCTCTTCTTCTCTTAGTTTTCTTCCTCCTCCTCTTAGTCCTCTTATTCTTCTTTCTTCCTATTCTGCCTCTTACTCATCTTCCTCTTCTTTTTTTCTCTTGTCTTCCTTTTTCCTTATTCCTCTTCCTCTTCTTCTTCTTCCTCCTCTTTTTTCCTCTTCTTCTTCTTCCTTTTCTTTTTCCTTATTCCGCTTCCTCCTCTTCTTCTTCCTCTTCTTCTTTCTCCTCCTTTTTCCTTATTCTTCTTCCTTTTCTTTTTCCTTATTCCTCTTCCTCTTCTTCTTCTTCCTCCTCTTTTTTCCTCTTCTTCTTCTTCCTTTTCTTTTTCCTTATTCCTCCTCTTCCTCCTCCTCCCCTTCCTCCCTGTATTCAGAGCCCCGTTCCAGCTGCAGGCAGTAAGATCCCGTGCCAGGCTCTCCATTTCCGTCCCTGTTTTCCCCCCAGCCGTTCCCACCGGGAAGGCTCCTCGCTCCCTGCACCTCCCTCACCTGGAGCCCGGCGAGCACCACGACCTCTGGATGACAGCGGCGACAGCGGCCGGGGAGGGGCCCCGGGGCAACATCGACAGCGTCTGCCTGGAGAGTAAGGAAGAGGTGCCAGGATCCCTTGGATCCCCCTTCCCACACTCTGGGAATGCTTTTCCTGCTCCTCTGCAGTCACTGGAGCTCTCCAAGCATCCTGAAGACCTCTTGGTGATGAAGATTTGCAGTTTCCCTGGGTTTAGGATGTGGAATCTCTTTCTTTGCCTTTAAGATCCCTTTAAGTTGTGCTGAGATGTTTCCTCTGTGGTGAAGGGTGGTTTATTCACAGAGCACAGAAAGGTTTGGGGGTTTTTTTCATCTTTTTGATGGAGCTGAATGGTGGCTGCTCTGCATTCCAGGTGCTGGGGGCTGGGTGACTCCGGTGCTCATCTGCAGCTTCTTCATCCTCTCAGCCTGCCTCTGTTCTGTGCCTCCAGCAAGGAGAGTGTGAGTGGCTCCATCAGCTGTGTCCCAATAAAACTGGAATGGTTCTCAGGAGGGATTAAATCCCACAATGGTTTGGGTTGAAAGAGATTTTAAATCCCACCCAGTGCCACCCCTGCTATGGCAGGGACACCTCCCACTGTCCCAGGCTGCTCCCAGTGTCCAGCCTGGCCTTGGGCACTGCCAGGGATCCAGGGGCAGCCACAGCTGCTCTGGGCACCTTGTGCCAGTCCATTTAAAAAATCTTCACTCCCATCTAATCTAAATCAACCCTCTTTCAGTTTTAAACCATTTTCCCTTGTCCTACGGGAGGGTCATGCCCCTTCATGAGCATGGAACAGTGAGGATTGTTCAAAATGGAGGTTTCAGAGCACATGAATGATAATAAAAACATGATAATAAAACAAGGCTCTGAGCTTAAAATACACCTGTAGTCCATAGATACTGTGAATTTTTAACCAGATCTTGAAACCAAACTGAAGGGGAGCAACCCCTGGGAATTATCCCCACCCAGCCAAGAGCTCTGCAGCTCCCTCTGAGGGCGGATCCACGGTCACACCTGGGTTAATGCCACACCCAAGGAGCACAAGGGCGCTGCGGGTCTCATCATTCATGTTTTTAATTGCATTTATCCCCCCTGCAGGTTCCAGGGGCTCCTGTCCCTCATCTTGCCGCAGTGGCAGAGCAAAGCCATTCCCGACCCTGCCAACGCCACGTGGGCCAAGAGCTTAGCAGCTACCAAGGTAAATTAGAGAGGTTTTTCCTTCTAATCCCACAACCTTCATTAAAAAGAAGCAATTGGAGCCAGTAATCTCCTAAAGCGGCAAATCCAGCAATCCCTGGCAGCAGATAATCTCGGCTGGAGGAGACTGGAGGATGTGCTGGGCGAATTAGAGCCCAGAAGAATGCCGAGATCTCCCGTTTCCAGCGGGATGAGCGAGTCCCGGGAGATCCGTGCCGGGATTCATTCCGCGTCCCCCCGCAGGCGGAGCTGAGCGCTCCCTCCAGCCCCTTCCTGCCCTGCGGCTTCGAGGAGCCCGAAACGAGCCCGGTGGAGGAAAGCCCGGCTCCCCCTGAGCCCCCCATGCCCGGGGACAAGCTGGTGGAGGGCAGCGCTGGCAGCAGCGGGCACGGCGGCTGGGCACAGGAGGGCTCGGAGGAGGAGCAGCAGCTCCCGGAGCTCTACCAGAGGCTGGTGGTGGAGGCGATGGAGCCCCCGGAGCCCGTGGCCGAGTACATCTCCAACCCCGGCACCCTGTGCCCGGAGCCCGACCCTGCCCCCGAGCCCGACCCCAGCCCCTTCTCCGTCTTCCCGGCCGCATTCCTGCCTCCTGCCCTCTGCTGCCAAGGGAATCTGACTTTGGATCGAGTGAAACTCAGCGGCAGCTCCTTCCCGAGGTAGGCAGGGGGCGATGTCAGCCCGGTAAGAATTTTGGCACTTTACAGAGCATTTCGGTGTTCCGATGTGAGCCCGGCAGGAATTTTGGCACTTTACAAAGCATTTCGGGGTTTCGATGTGAGCTCAGCCTGGATTTTGGCACTTTACAGAGTATTTTGGTGTTTCAATGCGAGCTCAGCCTGGATTTTGGCACTCTACAAAGCATTTCAGTGTTTCAATGTGAGCTCAGCCTGGATTTTGGCACCTCACAGAGTATGTCAGTGTGTTTTGATGTGAGCCCGGCCTGGATTTTGGCATTTACAAAATATTTCAGTGTTTCAGCACAGCCAGTCCAGTCCCTCACATGTGACACCTCCGAGTGACAAAAGCCTTCCCCAGTCACAGCTCACCATAGGACACGGCTGCTCCTCTGCACACTCTGCAAGCAGAAGCACAGCTGGGGATGCCAGAGCTGGATTTTGGGGATTTTGGGAGCCCTTCCTGCAGCCTGGGCTGCCTCAAGCCCTGTGCCACGGCCCAGCTCAGGATCAGAGCTGGAAATCACCATTTCCACCAGAAAGAGCAAGGAACTGCAAAAGGGAAGGATGGAACAGCTCAGCACCTCTTGTTCCTCCCCTGGCACCAGGTCACAGAGTCCCCAGTGTCACCAGACCCACGAGGGACACGGCACCTGAGCCAGGGCCCCTTCCTTGCCTCAGTTCAGGGCAGGAAAATTCCTCACCAGAACTAAAAGCAGCAGGCAGCATCTGTACTCAGTCAAATGGATTGTCAAGAGGAATTTAAGTGATTTATTGGAGTGTTCTAATTACAGGCTGCAAGGGTGTTACACATTTAATGACTTTGTTTACCAGATGTGTGTATATAAATAAAATGTTGGAAATCTGAACTTGGCTTCCTGTTGTTTTCTCTGGTCAAGCTCCAGCTTTACACAGAACAATTAAAAATTAAAAATAAAGCTGAGACATTGCAGTTAGAGATGGAATAGTCCAGGTATGGACTCACCTGGAGCATCCTCTGCATCCCCAAGCAGGGGCACGAGCTGCTGCTGCCACCATTCAAGTGCAGATTTGGGTATTGCCAAATACCAGCTCAGCCACTGCACTTTGGGCTTCTGAGGTCTGGTCCCACCTGTGTCACCTGGCTGGGTGACACCAAAGGAAAACATCTCCCTCAGAACTGGGTCAGACATCCAAAAATCAAAAACTTGCTGCCTGCTCTCCACACCCTGCCTGGGAACCACAGCTCAGCCCCTCCATCAGCTCTGCAAACCAAATGGAACCAGAAAAGCAGATTAGATGCCAAAAAAAGGTTTTTTTCATAAAGCACTATTTTGCCATTCACCTTCTTCTGCTTACTGATTTTCTACCTCAGCCTAAGGATAAGAGAACACTGGAATTCATTTTGTCCTCACTCCACAAATCTCCAAACCTATCAAAATATGGGGATTCCTGTCCAGCCTTACTCCAAGAGGCAAGGACCAGACTTCTGTAACTCCAGCCTGGAAGTCTCCCAGTGATGTCCCCGAGCACACCAGGAGGTGACTCCCCCCTCAGGACACCCTTTCCAGCAGGAACACCAGGTTTGGCTGTCCTGGGGACACCCTGAGTGTGGAACCTGGCTGAGGCAGAGCAGCCCAGCGTGCCCAAGGCAGGGAGTTTGGTCCTTGGAATGACTCTGGGAAAGCAGCAGGCTGGCACAGCCGGAACTCAGTGCTGGGTTTATTAAACCAGAGCTCTGTCTTTGCAAAGCCATGCCTATGGGCACAGTTACAGGTGAGGGTGGGCTCAGCTCCTCCAGCTGCTGCCACCACACATTCCCACTGATTCCTGACATTCCAGGAGAATCCATGTCCTTTCCCACACAGCTAACTTGGAACTGATCAATCCCAGCACTTCCCAGCATCCCAGCTCTGAGATAACTCCCCTGCTCAAACCTTGCCCTTGCTCATTCCAAAGCCAATCTGCTCCACACCTCCAACTTTCTCTGCTCTCTTTTCCAAAGGATCAGAATTTAAAAGTTGCAGTCCCCTAAATCTGGTGTGACAGCAGGAGCAAGCAAGAGGACAGAAAATGCTACTAAAAGCAAGTTCATTAATCATAAATAACCTGCTTGGGAGATGCTTTTCCAAGGCAAAATCCATCCTGGGAAAGGGAATGCAAGCTGGACTTCCTGGGACAGACCCTAGATGAGCCACTATGAACCTCAGTGGTTTCATTTCCATGTGGTTTTCAGGACATTGTTTTTAAAAGAGCATGAAAATAAAGCTTTATTTCAGTTAACACCCACCAATATTAAAGAAAAATGTTCACAGTTTTACTTCTTGACACAAATGGATTGGAAGAGGTGAATTTACATCTGGCAGAACAGCAGAAGGACCAATTTTAAGTTACAAGCTGTGTTGAAAATCACTCTAGAGGCCATTTGGGAATGCTCTAGAGCAGGAAAAGGAAAAATCCAGCCAGCAAAATCACCTGGAACAGCAGTTTGGATCAAGGAAGGGCAGTGCTCCAGGGAAAGCTTTGCTCCACCTGTTTGTGTGTTATCCAGGCTGTCCCTAAGGCTGGGAGGGCAGCACATCCCACCAGACAATGGGAGAGGGAAAAGGAACAGCTCTGTTCCTACAAGAGCCCCACACTGAGAGCAGAGTCAGGAGAGGAGAACCAAGGGATTTTCCCACCCTCTGATGGAAAACCTGCCTCTTCCTCCTGCCTGGGGCTGGAAATCCAGCAGAGGAACTGATCCATGATACTCACAGTGGGTCACAACAGGAGCTCTCCTGGAAAACAGCTCAGGAAAAGCAAAGGCAGCTGCTACCACCCCAGCTGAGCAGGCTGGTGTTCCATGCTCCAAGGTCTCCAACACCTCCTGCCTGTCCTGTACAGTTTTTATAAAAATAGGGTGTTACCTTTAGTTTTCTACCTACCTATGAAACTACAAATATGTTCTAAGCTGGCCAAAGAGGAAAACATGAAATAAAACGAGAGATTTGTTCCTATTCTCCTAAAAAATGCTGATAAATCCTCTTTATTAGCCATTCACTCAACTCCTTTTGTGTATTGAAAGGATACACGGGGGTGAAATTGAACCTATGGTGGATTTTGAGGGGGGAGAAGGAATTTCTTACAATCATTCTCTGGAAAAACATTCCTTGGTGATGTCCCAAGCAGATCCTGAGCACTGCACTGAGCCAGAGCTGCATTTGGATGGAGAGGTGAAGTGTTGAGGTTTTGGGGTGAATTTTTGGTGTCCCATCCACAGATTGCCACTGTCCCAGTGCAAAGCCATGAGCCACAACTCCCTCCTGAGCCAGCCCAGCTCCTTCCTGGGAACACCTGGAGCAGTGCTGGGAATGCCTCAGGTACTGCTGCACCTGTGTGGCAATCCCACATCCCACCTGGGCTTCCAGAGCCACAGCTGCCACCTTCCCCCAACTCCCAGCTCCAACAATTCCCCCACACTCATGGAATCCCAGCTCCAAGGACAGGAATTCCCTCTATTTCAGGGTATCCCAGCTCCAAGGACAGGAATTCCCCCAGTCTCAGGGTATCCTCTCAAACAAAAAGCAAAGATAATTAAAAAATTCCTTTTTTTTTTTTTTTTTTTTTGCCAAAAAAGCATCTTGTTCTGTTGAAGGGAAGGAAGAGGAAATTAAGGTCCAAAGGGGGAGTGCAAGGTGGGATACAGGAATTTTAAAACCCTGGTTTTCAGACCAGTTACCCACTGCTGGATCCATACACAGGTATTGAATCATAAACCAATGTGCTTTGACTCTTGATTTCAAGTATCTGCTTTCAATTTTCTAGAAAGATTTTGTGTAAACAAACTACCCAACAGAGATCTGGTTTTCCATGTTGGAAATGAAGCATTAAAACTTAAGTACTCCAGGAGTTCATTCCATACAGCACTAACAGTCTGCCAAATTAATATTCCACAGATTCCATGGGCTGAGAAAAATCTGCCAAAGAGGAATTAAGGAAACTGAAGTAGTGTGCAGTAATTAAAACCTAGTTTGGACTTTGGGGGAGGAAGGGGGAAACTCTAAAATCCTGACTTTAAATTAAAAAAAAAAAAGAACACAAATGAAGGGAAAGCTTTCAACTGGTACACACTGTTCACACCTATATTTCAAGTTTGGAAACGCATATTTTCAAGCAGCAATACAAAAAAGTATCCATGAAGAATGCATAATCTCTGAAAAAATTATGAAAACATCCCTGCTACCATTACATTTCTAAATACAAAACTTGACTACCATATTGTTGCTTCTGTGTAGCGAGAGAAGTTCATTTTCAAAACAGATAAAATTCAGTCTTTAGGTGTGAATGGTATGAATGACAGTCTCTTTTTTTTTTTTTTTTTTTTGTTTTGTTTTTTCAATTTCTTAGTTGTTTTAGGATCCTTAAGCATGCAAGCCTCGGAGAGGAAGGCCCGACCAGGGCAGGGTTGGCTTTATGACATCCAGTTTAGGACAGAGCTGGGAAAGCCTCTGGGTCATCTACGTCAGGAGCAGAAGCACTTGACTGAAAGAGAAACATCACAGAGTTATTGCCTTGAGGCAGAGGTGGCAGCACTTTGGGGCTGGAGAAATCACTACAAAAACAACCCTTTTTTTATTTATTCCAAGCATTACAAAGCCTCCTATACCGTTTTTTGAATCCAAGCTATCTGAGAGGAATTGTAGGCAAATTGATGTTTGCACATCGTTATTGCATAATTCTCTTTTTAAAGAGATCTCAGAATGGTCGGGGTTGGAAGGGACCTTAAAGACCAGGGAATTCCAACCTCCTGCCATGGGCTGATCCCTCCCTGAGGACCAATCCTTACTGAGGGACACAACTGAAATGCTACAGAAAAGGCCCTTTCTGGAGCACAAATTAAGTTTTCATGTTTAATTTTTCCCACTCAGAAATCAGATGTTGATTAAAGTAATTTTTGTGCCGAATTTTTAGCCCTAAAAATTCATGCATTAGCCAAGGATCTCCTCAGTAGTCTTCTGAAATGCTCTGCACCACATCTAAAAATCAGTGCAGAAGTTAACAATTTCATACTCTTCACTAGGTCCTTGGAGAAGAATGGGAGGAGCCAAGATAGTGGAACTTCCTGTCATGGTATTAATTTATCAATAAATATATTTAAAATGAGACTTGCATCAACACCTGTAGCTGCAGAGTCTCTGCCTTGCCTAAGACTCCACAGGCCACAAACCAGAATTAAAAAGTAACAGCAGGGCTTAAGCTACAGGCTCAGCATCTCCAGTTGCTCAGCACACAAGAGCAGAACCAGCCAAAAAAAGAGGGAAGTTTTGGTCCCTGATCCCAGGGAATGCTCATGCAGAGCTCACCCACCTGGTTGGGCGTGTGGATCACATCAAACTCCTTGACCAACTGCAAGGAAACAAAAGCAACAAAGTCAGGTGCAGGAAAGCTTGGAATTAGTTTATGGCAGCATTCTTGAAGAGTATTAGTGAAACAATTCAGAGCAAACCACCACTGTTTAATTTCAATTCCTTAAAATATTCTGATGCTGTTGTCAGGAGAGAGCTTCCCAACTAATAAACTAAAATTTGTGAACTCTGTGTTAGCTAGAAGGGACAAAACCAAGCAAATCTGTGTGAAGAAAACCACAGCACACAGACTGAGCTCATTTTCCAACCAGTAACAATTTGATTGATGCCTTTAAGGCAAGTAAGTGATTCATAGTAAATCAAATTTTCACTGTAGCTACACTGCAGTGCTTGAACTTCATATATTCTCTCCTAAACACCATTCAGTATTTTTTCAGGATATTCCCCTGGTGCCTTAGCACCAAAGAAGGGAAAAACATTACTGGAAGTTAGAGAAAAACCAGTAAGAGCCCTGTTTCCAACTGGAAAATCTGAATTCCTCAGGTTCAAGATGTGACGTGCAGCTGTATAACCAGTCCTTCACCTCCAGCAGGTCACAATGCACACTGAGTGTCCTGGCTGTGGCTGAAAATAACCAGCCCAGCACCTGTGGTTCTGCTCTGGCACCAGCTGAGGCAGCTCATGGTACATGCAGATCTGTCCACACTGCAAAGTCATACTTCAGGTTTAGACACGAAGACAGGCACTTTTTAAAAATCCACCCTCCCTTTTTTGTGTTTGGTGACAGCACTGCTCCAACATTCATCCTTTTGTCCTAACAACCTGGTTTCAAGTCAACTTTGCACAGAAGGATTTTCACTTGGTTTAAAACACAGTTTGCTGCCAGAGCATCTCCCCCAGGGAAAAGGAAGATGCCAGCAGGATGGGAAGTGAGTGCTGAGAGCTGGGGGTGGTGCTCACCTTGTCAGTTCTGCCTCCACGGCTGGCCCTGCCCCCGCGGCCCCGGCCGCCCCGGCCCCCTCTGCCGCCGCGCCCGGGGCGGCCCAGGTCTCCAAAGTTGATCTCCAGCTGGGATGTGATGTCGTTGGCGGGCTTGCGGAAGTGGTGATCCATGACCGAGTCCTCAGCATGAGCCTGCAAGCAGCAGTTCTCCATCAGCAAGGGGAGAGCACCAAAATCCCCCCCGTGCACTGCAGCTGGGCTCCGGCCAGCGCAGCCCCTGCTCACACAGTCCCATCATCCATTCTTGGTTTTCCCTCGGAAAACTTGGAATTTCTTAGTAACCAAAGCATTTGGCCTTTCCAAGATAATTTATGAGTTCACACAATCACCGAGGTTGCAAAAGTCCTCCAGGACTGAGTCCAACCTGTGCCCAATCCCCTCCTTGTCACCAGCCCATGTCCAGTCCTTCCCTGGACACCCCCAGGGATGGGCACTCAAAACCTCCCTGGACAGCTCCTTCCAATGCCTGAACACCCTTTCCATGGAGAAATCCTTCCCAAAATTCCATCAGAGCAACATGCCCTTAATCCCAGACCAGACTGACTATTACCAAGCCAGTACAGAATCTCATGGTGTAGCAATTCTCATTTTGTGTCCTGGTTCCATCCATTCCTTCCATTCTTTTTCCACTCTTGGTCACCCATCCTGATTTTGCTCCCTGAGGATTTACACTTTATTTGTTTTAGCCCTTGATAAATACTGAGAATCCCTCACTGCTCTGCATTCACTGGAACAGCAAATGAGGCACAAAAAGCTCAAACACAAGGAGCTGAAGGAGCTAAAACAGAACCAGTCTCACCAGGGACACTGGAAAATGTGGATCTCAGCACCTTTGCCACGATATTCCCTTACTGGTTTGTTCCCAGTGCATTTGGTGGAAACTCGAGCCTGGAGGAGCAAGGGATGCTCCCAGGAGTTACCAACGCCAGCAACCTTGGAAAATTTCAGCTACACACTGAACCCCAGCAGGTGTTTTTTAAAGCAATTATTTCTCCTATTTTACACAAATATTTTTTTCCACGTGCAAGCCAGTTTTTGGCATCCAGGATAATATAAAGAATGCAAAACCCTGACTATTACAGCCCAACCACGGTGTTTTGGAAACATGACAACATCCAACACTTTCCTTCCCTCCAAGCCCCCAACTCCTGGCACAGCACTCACCAATTTCCTGTTTTTCCTACACAAATGCCACGTGCAGGTTCAAGCTTCCCAACTCCAACTGACTCTTCTGCTGTAGTTACACAACATTTGGACTTTCAAAAGCAACACATTGTGCAATTAAGCCCTGTGATCTTTAATTACCATTTGTGGAGCCTTCACAAGGCTGCCAGGGGATGGAGAGGTCCGGAGCCAAAGCTGCTGCCAGGGATTCCATGGGTCCTTCCCAATATCCCATCTATCCCTGCCATTCCCCTTTGTCCTCTCTCTCCATCCCCAGTTTGATTCAAAATACCCCCTCCATGCTGCTTTATTTCCAACACATTCCACTGGGATGTATCCCACAGAACACTCCTGATTTTATTTTTCCTTCCCTTGGAAATATCTTTGCCAAACTTAGGAAGTTTGTCTCAACAAAGGAAAGTCATTCCACGCCTCAGCCTGACATGGCACTACTCAAACCTAACACCAACACTCTGTAAAACACTACAACACCTTAGAGATGTTTTCAATTCCTTTCTTACTATTTAATTTTTTATCATTGCAGGGTACTGAGATTCTATTTCCAACTACTGCAAGCCACATGGTAATTCCCTTTTCTGAGTGGTGGGATCAGTGGATTTGTACCGTATTTCTGAGCATTTCCATTCCCTATGCTGTTTTTATTTAAAAACAAATCACTACAGTTTACCAATTTGATTTTGGTAAAACCACTGAACAAAAAAACTGCAAATTCCCTACGTAAGCTGATGATTCCTCTACCCAAAGTAATTAAAGGTCATTTAAAACTCCAACAAAAGACTTGGCACATTCTCCTCAGCCTCTTCCATCACTGGGGTGATAAGTCAGACATACTGAACAAGTTGGTTATCCTGAAAAATCCTGGGAAACATTAAATTTCTGTGTATTGGTGACTCAACAGTGCTCTGATTTAGTAACTGATCACTTCTTGAAGGCAGTGCTGCACTTCAGGGTCTTGGGGAAGGCTGTCAGAAATGAAGAACAAACTACCAAGAGAGCCAAAGCAGACAGTGAGAGATGGAAAAACAGCAGCAACAAAAAAAATAGAGGCTCATGATAGAAGCTTTTATGGTAAGGTTTGAAACCAGCAGGATGTGGAGCAAGGGAGCTAAAACCATGCTGGGTGCTGGATGGTGCACAGTGAGACAACAGGCATGGACAGAAAAGCTCCACGTTCAATAAAACTCTTTCTTTTGGTGAGTTTTTAATATCCAAAGGTTCCCTGCTGAAGGGGCTGATGCTAACACCAGGTATCACCAGTGACAGAGAAAGGATCAGTACCTCATTTGACTCCAGCAGACTCCCCTGCATTTCTGTCATCGCCTTTGTCTGGTGACAGTTGTGTGTCCACGCCAAAGTGACAAAAGGAACAAAGGAGAAAACAAAAGGAAGAAATGAGACTCAACTACATACAGGAACAACAGGTAATCAGGTCACAGGAGCTGCTGGGTACAGATGGCACTGAGCACATGGAGCAGCACAGGGAGGAGGGAGCAGCTGTGCAAGCAGCCAGAGACAGCACAGGATGGATGTGCCAAGTGTGGAGACAAGAGAAAGCTCAGATGGACACCAGAAAACAGCTCAGGTGGATGGACACCAACAAAAAGCTCAGGTGGATGGACACCAGAAAGTTGCCCAGGAGCTGCTGGAAGCCCTGGCAGAGACCACACATGCAGGCTGGTCTCCAGCATGGCCACACGTCAGGCAGGAGATGGGAAGAGCTGGGATGTCTGAATCACTGTTCATGGAAATCTTCCTGCAGAGCCTTCATTCAAGAGTCATTCCTCCCAACTTTGAGGAGATGAATCATTCTTTTCCAAAATACATTTCCTAATCTCCCAGTGCAACCTCCTCTAAGGAAGGGATTGGATTAGTGAGGAGGTTTGAAGAGGCACAGCAGGGACAGAGTTCTACCGGGTATCAGTTCTTCCAGGAATCCTGGATTCCACTTTTGGGATGACTTTCAGGATCTGTCCACGATATAACTCATTCCTGTTTTTTGTGTGAACTGAAGACTCAAGCCACTAAAGCAGCTGCAGAGAAAAAGAGGAACTCTGTTTTATGGCATAACCCTGTGTCCTGGAAGAGGCTCCTTGGACCAGGGCTGCTGATGGCCTGGGGTGTCAGATTAAAGCAGCAAGAACCTGAGACAGAACTGAGTTCATTCTATCAGTACCTGCAGAGTAAATGGGAACAAGAGGACAGGCCTCAGGCAGGGCCAAGCATTTCAGCCCTCAGTCAGGAAGACAAGCGGGAGGAAAAGGAGGACAGCTCTTTCCCAAGACTGAGCAGCATCAGATCATCATTCTCCCTTTTCCCAGACTCCTGGGGCATTCTCCAAGGAGTTGTCAAGCTACAGGAATGCAGGTGCTCATCACAACGTTTCAGATTTCTGAGAGATCTACTGGGGCACACAGGGTTTTTCAGCTGTAAGAGTACAGAAGATTTGGGGCTAAAAACCAAAATTTACCTATAAACCAAATCACTCCCACACATCATCTCCTTCTTACCAATACGAATCAGAGAAACCTTAATTTCTTGACTCCTAAGTACATCCAAGAGGACAAAGAGAGGAAACAGCAGGTGATTGGTGGTTTTTGAAAATATGTTGCCTTCTAAAGCTGCTCACAAAGGAGCTGCAGTGGAAGCTTTCCTAACGCCTGTATTATAGAGCTATTCTCCTATAATCCTGAGAGAAAATCCCCACACTGCTTCCCATGGGATCAGGGAACAATGAAGAAGGGAGATGGGGAGACACATCTGCTGGATGGACAATAAAGCAGGCTAAAAGCAGCTCAATTTGAAGGCAGATTTGTTAATACCTCACTTTCATGCTTACGCAGCAAAAGGCTGTTACCTTCTTATGTGATGGTGCTAAAAATATCCAACTTGTTTATTTGAGAAGTTCACCTCTTAAATAGAACAATCCATTAATTATGTCAGGTCTTCCATGGGAGTAATTTGATTATTCACAGTTTTTGTTCAGATTTTTTGTTATCATTTTTTGCTTGGTTGTTTTGTTAGGGGTTTTTTTTGAGTTAACTGGTTCAGTTTTCAAATGGAAAATAGAGTCTGGATCTTTCTAGCCTCTAAATTTCTCACAAGTAGCATCACCTTTACTATCACATATGCTCATACATTAAGAGAGAGTGCCCTCAGATGAGTAAATGTCAAATAAATGTGATTCAGAGAGACTGAGGGAATTTGAAGAACTGCAGGTTTAGTAAATCTTGGTAAAGTACCATAAATATTTCTGTTTAGTACATTCTTTCAGCACACAGCAACATTAAATGTAACTCAAATTCCCTTTTCTACCCAAGCCAGAGAAAGCAGCATTGAATGAACACGTCAGTGAACAGCCCAAAGGAGACACAGCCATGCAATCACTTCAAAACTGAACTACCCCACACAGCAAGAAACAGCCTGATCTGTGACCAAATCAGCCTCACTGGGAGCTCAATCAGAGCAGAAACTGAACTTTCACTGGAACCCTGAGCAGTGCCTCCCACCCTGTGTTACATCCCAGCTCCCAGGATAAAAATTGGCAAGGTGTGAAAAAGCAGGAATACATTTTCAGAGGGCAAACAGAGTATTACACACTATCCAGTCACTTCAAAGGACTCAGCACCATCAGTATACAAAGTTGCTGCCACCAATCTCTTAAGTGAGCTACTTAACATATTACAGAGTGTTAAAAACAAAGATTAGAAGTAAAGATTAGCACAGCCCTGCATTACAAAACAAGAGCGCTCAGCATTTCCCTCCCTGGTGCATCTCCCCTTGCCACCCTTGGAACAGAATAATGAACATTATGCAATGCCTGAAATGAGAAACTACAAATTTAAAACAATTCTACAGCAGCTAAGCTGAGTGTCACTGGAGCACATAAATCATTCCAACTGCCTTCCCAAGAGCTTGTCTGTGTCACAGCACTAAGTGAGGAGACACCCACACCACAAATTTCAGATGCACAGTTTGGGTTTAAGGTCTCTGAGGCATGACCAGTCTTCCTTCAAGCTGACATCACTTAGCAAGCACCATGAACCCATGTACTGCAGAGCAGATGCTAAATAACACAAGCTGCCTTTTTTAGAAAGCAAACTTGACAACATTCCCCTAAAACTCTCACCAAGAGGCAATTCTTACAAACCTAAGGGCACAGCTCAGCTCCTGAACCCAACCACAGTCAGAATGGCCACTTGTGCTACTGCAGAAGTTCAATTCTGCTAAAAGAATGTTGCTCAAATGAACAAAATGAACTTCAAATTTTAAAAAATGCTGTTCCCACTTTCTAAACTTCCAACTACAGGTCAGCATATCCCAGAATGGAGCTTCCACTCCAAAAAATGCTCATCAACAACAAAACCTTTACAAGGTGGATGCTCCGAGTATGGAAAGGCACTTTACCTCCTCACTCTTTGACTTGTGGAGCACAAATCCTTTTTTCCACTGGCCATCAGCTCCCTCGTTTGGTTTGCGGATGTTGAACTCGACTTTTGCACGATCCTTGCTTTGAATGGCTTTCCACTCATCCAGGGTCATCTCCTTGGGGCCTTCTTCCTTAACTTCTTCAACCTCATTCTCTCTGCGGTGAATTCATGCAGATTATCACCACAACTAAGGATTTACACTCTGGATACAATTTCAAAATCATTTGCTGGCTGCTACCAGGTTATAAATTGAACTTTGTCAAGGATTTAGCAGTTAAGGGGTGAAAATATGAACACTTGCTTCCACCACAGGAAAATCCATCTCCTTTAGAGGGAGTGCCAAAAAAATTTAAAAATTACACCCAGCCACCTCTGAGCACAGCAAAATGTGAAAATTAAAACTGACCCATGCCATCAAATCTCCACATTACTGTCAATTTTATTTCCAAATCTGAAAGCCCAACTTCTGGCATGACTTGTTTGGAGCTCCTTTCCCCCTTTTTGAAATACATCTCTCATAAACATTCAAGTCAAGGCAGTGAGAACTCGTTCTCCCCACAGATTTCAAGATTTTTAGTATTTTAAAAACCAGAATTTAAGCAGCTTTGGATAATTTGCTTCATTTGTTGAACCAAAGACAATTATTCAAACAGGTTTTACTTCCAGCTAATTTGAAAAAATATCAGCACACATATTATTTGTGAGATACAGCAGCTCTACCTTGTGCCAAAGGCTATTTTTAAGTAAAACACACAACCACTGTGCTCAATAACAGATCATATTCCAGCTACTGGAAGCCTCTGGTCATTGTTCAGTGTGTTTATGCAACTGAATTTCTGATTTATAGGAAACCAATGCTGTGTATGTGCAGCAAAAAGATCATGAAAGCCTCAATTTCAAAGGTTTTCATCTGGCAGCCTTTAATTTTGAACAACAATGCAAAGGTGTTATGTCAAAATAACTGTATTTCAACTTTTTCTCACTGTGTAGGAGAATGATTTTTGACATAGGATGTAATCAGAATCTGTTTTGCTCAAGGCAAAGATTTTAGTGCAGTCAAACATCCTACAGTTCTGCTGAAACACTGAGAGCAAAGATCCACATAAAACCAGACAATTAAAATGTTACCCATGTGGAGATGCTTTTCTGTATAGAGAAACTTTTCAGTGAGGCAACCAAGCCATGGCAAACACACTAGGAATCATTAGGAACAAGTACTTCAAAATTCTGTTTGCCATTTTTTGAGTCCTCTACAAAGCCCACTCCTCATTAAAACATAACATTAGTCACACTAGGCTACCATAAAAATTTGTATTGTATTTTTACATCAAGTCAGTATCAATAAGGCTCCTTCTGCTCCTCTGGTTACTCTTTCATTCATGGGGTCCCTGGTTCCTTCTGTAACTGTGTCCAAGTGAGACAGGAAGAGACCCAGGTAACTTTGAAAACTGCCTGGAGAATGAAAGATACAACCTTTCTCCTACAGCTCAGTCACTGTCTCCAAGGCTGCTCTGGAAAATCAAGTTTAAAAAGCTGCCTTCCACTGGCACTTCTGTCCCATTTGCTTGGTGCTTCTACCTAGTCTGGGCACAAATGCTTTTGGGTTTAGAATTTGGAGTTGCAACCCCAAGACCCAAAGTGTATTAGAAATGATCATTAATAAATAAATCTGAAAGAGCCTGCAGGACACCAAGGAATGGTTTAAAGACAACAATTTCCAGACACAAGGTTTTTAAGGAGACTCATTCAGCAGCACTGTGGATGATCTACTGATAATCTGAGTTTGGCAAACAGATGTGGGAAGAAATAGCAGAGGTTAAAGGGAATGCAACAGCACCTCTGAAGCAAGCCAGGAGCAGGCAGAGGGGTGGTACTCACTTATTTTCAGAATCAGCAGGCGGATGCTCCTCTCCCTCCGGCGTTTCCTCAGTTACAGCTGACTGATCCAATTCACTGCAATTACATAACGTTGGGAGTTGGGGCTTTTGTACAACTTCATCCCTCTTTAAAGCTATGTAAGATTAACAATCAAGATCTACGGTGGATTTACTGTTTCAGTAAGGACTGGTGCTCCCTGTGCCTTTTACACTCTTGTGCTTTTCACTTAACTAATGCTTTTCCCCAATGCCTCCTACTACCCCTCCTGAAAGGCTCCCACTGTCCCTTCCAACACAAAATGGATTTGGGCATTTAAAATAGATTTCAACGGGACAGCTGAATTTTTGTAATACAAAATGCATGCTTATCCTGATCAAAAATTACTAAAAATAGAACAGTTTAATTTTAACAAAGAATTGTTACCAAACCAGCACAAGACCTCCCAAACTTCCCCAAAACTCAGGTTGAACAATGAAGCGATTCTTTTGCTACAAGAAATCGCTGAGGTTTTAAACTTTGCAGAAACGTGGCAAAAACCATGGAGATCAAAGGCAAAAAGGCAGCTAAATCTGGGTGCTCTGCAAGCCATAATTAGGGCTGATTAACACAGTGCTAATGATTTTCTGAGCAATGACAGGTTACTAACGTTAGCTCGTCTTTGACGGTTCCCCAGTTGTGTGATCCGCTGCCACCGCGCTTGTCCTCGTGCTTTAGGCCGCTGAAATGTGAATGTGAAACAGAACTAACAAAACTGAGTTAACATTATAGTGTCCAGACACAGAAATTCAAAAGATCAATTTTAAACGGGGGGGCAGAGTGGTAAAGAAGAGCCACAAGGGACAGGGAAAGGTAGAGACTCACGATCTATCGCTGCCACTGTGTCTGTCAAATTCCCGCTTGCCACGAGAGTCAAACCCATCTCCTCGGCCCATCCCGCGCCCGCGGCCACGGCCCCGGCCCAGGCCTCCACGTCCACGCATGGGTCGGTCCAGGATGGGTCTGGCATGGAACAGCCACAGGTCAGGCATCCAAAAACAGACAGCATTTCGTG
>VXBC01000498.1:60426-143012 GCA_013399945.1 Ploceus nigricollis | reverse complement strand
CAGGCAGCCACTCCAAGGCATCATGTGCACCAAAGTACTGGATATTGTGGAAACATCAGCAGCTGGGTGGGAAACAGGCGAGGACATCTGCAGGACTTTGTCCACTCCCTCAAAGTTTTTGGGAGGAGATTCTCAGGCAGATAGGTAAAGGGCATGGGGGAATGGTTTTTAAACTAAAAGAGGAGAGATTTAGATTAGATCTTAGGAAGAAATTATTCCCTGTGAGGGTGGGGAGGCCCTGGCACAGGTTGCCCAGAGAAGCTGTGGCTGCCCCTGGATCCCTGGAAGTGTCCAAGGCCAGGTTGGACAGGGCTTGGAGCAGCCTGGGATAGTGGAAGGTGCCTCTGCCCATGGCCGGGGGGGGAATGGGATGATCTTTAAGGTCCCTTCCCACCCAAACCATTCTGTGATAAAACTACAGTGGACCCCACATTTCTTTGCTGCCAACAAGCCCATGGCTGCACTTTCAAATCCTTTTTTCCCTTTCCCATCCAGTGGATCGTGCCTGAGAAGGTGATTTCTCAGGATGCAGATTAAAGCAGAACAGCAGAGAGCCTCCAGTGCAATTATGAAAAGGAAGTCATAAAAAATGGTAATTAAAAGTCATATTTCTGCTGGGTAAATGCCTGGGCAGGGCTGGGAGTTGTTGGAGGGAAAGGTGCCTGAAATACAGAGGATGCAGCAGAGGTAGGGGTGGGACAGAAAGGCTTTGTCTGTGACAGTGAAGGAAACAGGGACAGGGATGGCACCACTCCTGCTGTCAGCTGTTGGCACAGTCCCTTGCAGAGTTTTAATCCAGAAAACAGGCCTGTTGGGTGCTGGTCTCTGCTGTCACCTGCCTGGGACTCAGTTTCCTGTTGGATGAGCCAGGAATGATGAGTCCTTTGGCCATCCTGTCTGTATGGATGGTGGGACACACGGCATTCCAGTGCAGCTGCTGAAACGGAGGTGGGGAAAAGCAAAGCAATTTGGGTTGGGTGGAAGAGGTTTTACTCACTGAAATGAAAACATGGGCAGAGTTTTATCTGGTTCAACCCTGAACTGAGCACCTGTGACCTCCTGGAGTGGCAGTCAGTGCACAGCTTGAGGATATCTCAGGTGGCTTTTGGCAGCAGGGGAAAAACCAGGAAAAAGCAACATCTGTATATGGAAATATCCAGAGCCTCCTCTCTGAGGTCCTGAGGTCTTATCCTTGGGCTGCCCAAACTGCAAACATTCTTCCAGCTCCTGATCCAGCAAGGATTTACACCTCAAAGATCCTGTACCTCCTGCACCCCTGTGGACACGGGGTCATGGGGTCCTTGTGCCTCTTCCCAGCCCTCTCAGACCTGGCCAAAATGAGACCTCTGAGCTGTCTGGTTGGCAGGTGACTGAAACCTCAACACTTGGAAACTTCAACCACACTCCTGCCATGGATGTTCACCAAGGAGAAGATGCCAGTGGGACAACTGGGATGAGACCTTCCCAGGAAAGTCTTCCTGCACAACCCATCAGCCCATTTCTGCTGTGGGGACATTGGTCCAGCACCACAGGCAACAAATGAGACCCCAGCCAGCGTGAACATTTCAGGAAATGCTTAAAAAAACCCTCTAAAGGCAGATCCCTGGAAGCCAGAGGAGCTCTTTGCTTTTCTGCTGCTGAATCACCAGTGGGGAGCAGGAATTGAACAGAAGAAAGTAAGAATGCAGCAGCAGTAAGGGGAGATTGTAAACACAAGCCAGATGAAAAACTTAATGGGTCTAAGCAGGCACTGGAGGTGAGAGAGAGAGGGGCTGGCAGGGAGGGGAGGCTGGTGCTGTCTGAAAGGGCTGTGGGAAGCTCCAGCAATCCCACTGCACCCAGGGGAAGGGAAACAGATGCTCTGGGGTGGGAGCTGGAAGTGCAGTCACTGGGCAGGGTCATTCCCAAGAGCTCGGGGGACATTTGGAGGGACCAGGTGGAAGCTCAGGACTGCCACCATCCCAGCCCTTGCTGTGGTCCCACATGGGGTTTGGGGCAGGGATGGGGTGCAGGCTGATGGAGGCGTGATGAGGGGTGATGGGAATGCATGGCTATAAAGGAAGAAAACGTTTTTCAGCCCTGTGTAAATGTGCCTGGGGCAAAGGGGAGATGGGCTCATGGAAATCAGCCTCCTCAGGTATTAAATTAGGAGGAAGCTCAGGCCAGCCCGGGATGAGCCTGATGGTTGAAGATGCAGAAGACTGAGGCTCAAATCCCAGTTCTTGCAGTATCCCAGGTTTCAAAAAACCCTGCTTTTCCCATTTGCCTCCCAAAGCTTTCCTTTACATGCTCCAACCTGAAATCACATCCAGATCTCGCCCCACACTGCAGCTAAGAAAACAAATTGCTCTGTGAGTAGAGGGGCAAAGCAAGGCTGGTTTCCAAGGGATGGTGGATTCTTCTGCATCCAGAAAAACACAAACTCCTATGGAAGATTTACCCAAGTCTGTGACACTCATCAAGTTTCTCTGATGGGTGGTTTGGCTGGAATTTAGGAGGGAATATGGTCCAGGGGTGCTTTGTCCTTCACTAAGGATACTGGGGTTCCTATTCTCTTTCCACGAGCCTGGTTGTGTGAAAGTTGAAGGATTTATCCTCTGAAAAATCAGTATTAAAAGTTTTGAGGTGTCCACCCTCTGTCCCTATGTAGGACTGGTTTCTTTAAAAAAGAAATGTGAAGCTGTGGTGAAAGACTGCCCAAAACTAAACAGGAAAACTTTGGAAACAGAATGTTGCACCTCTCAGGCAAAGAGAAGCATTTAAAATGTCTCTGAGGTGAGGTTTGACTTCAAAATTTTCCTCCAGGCTCTAACACCTGAGGGGAAAAAGATAATGATGATGAAATGGAATGCTGATGACTTCTTCTCTGCTTGCCTGGGTTTAAAACCATGGAATGATAGAANCCAGGGATCCAGGGGCAGCCACAGCTTCTCTGGGCAGCCTGTGCCAGGGCCTCCCCACCCTCACAGGGAACAATTCCTTCCCAATATCCCATCTAACCCACCTCTCTGTCAGTGTGAAGCCATTCCCCCTTGTCCTGTCTCTCCACGTGTGAGTGCATCCATGGAAGTGTTCCAGAGGCTCCGAGCAAACCCTTTCCAGGCAGATCCCTGACTCTCAGGCTGACCTGCACCACTCGAGGCATTAACCAGCAGTGAGGGGATCCTGCTGTGACTCATCCTCACGGATCTGACAAACCCTTGATCCCATTGATAAAAGCCCAGAGGGTTCTGGCTCCCGGCCAAATCCCTCCGCTTCATTCATGGAAAAGAGGGACAGGGAGGGAAACGGGCTGGGCTCAGGTCCAGGGAACAGAAGCACAGGCGGATCTGGCCATTGCACAGAGTCCTCCTATAGCCGTGGATGGAGGCCAGGGCCACGGGAAGGAGCTGCAGCCAGCCCTGCACAAGGAGGCTCCGGCCAGGAAGCAGCAAGGCAGCAGAGTCCTGGGCCAGAAACTCACCTTGGGGGAGGGAGGAGGAGCAGACCCTTCAGGAAAGCCCTCTTCCTCAGAAAGGTCATGCCCTTCTGGACAAATCCCTCCAGTGGCCCCACTAACCTGAGCAGTGTGGTTTTCCCAGTTGGATCTAGAGCCAAGCTCCAGTCTTAAACACCAGCAAGACCTCATCAGCAGGACAGGTGAGGAGCAGTCCTTGGGTGTTGTGGGATGCAAATATTCCTTGTGCAATCCCTCATGCATCCACATCTTTTTGTGTGCCCATGGATCCTTTGAGTGTTGGAAATTACTTATGTTTCTCACAGCTTTTTCCTAATTGCTGCTGGAGATGAAAAGGCATCCAGGGATTTGAAACTAGGTGGTCTTTAAGGTCCCAACCCAAACCATCCAGCGATTTGATGGGATACTGGAGCATATCATGCCCACAGGGACACCAATAACAGTGGGAAAACCTGTAAATAGTAACCCCTAAATAATTCCCTGATCACCAGAGTATTAGTTCAGAAGGATCATTCCTGCTGGAGACATTACTGGAATAAGCACCTTCCTGGAATAAGCACCTTCCTAGAANNNTGGTATTTTCCAGGAGGGAAATGAACGTTTGCCTTGAGAAATTCCTAGACAGCTTTCTCAGGAGATTTGTAGACTCATCAAGTCATTAAGGTTGGAAAAGCCCTTTAGGATCATCAAGTCCAACTGTGCCCCCAGCACTGCCAAGCCCATCACTGAGCTGTGTCCCCGGGTGCCACATCCACAGGGCTTTTAAATCCCTCCAGGGATGGGGAATCCACCACTGCCTTGGGCAGGGAATGACTTGTGCCTCAAGGCAATCTGCTTGGAAAAAGCTGCTGAAGAGGCAGGAAACCCTCAATGGGTTTCAAGTGTCAGGCCAGGAGATCTGACAGCCAACCCCAGAATATTTTAAGCCGTGGGGATAAGAACTGAGCCACAACCCTCTCTCAGCTGGCACACGGAGGAGCCAGGCTGGGACAGGCTGGACACTTCCTCCTGTTTCCACTGATTGCATCTCCAGGTCTTAGGGATGAGCTGCAGAGAGTGACAACCTGTCAAAGACAAAAAGACTCTTCAATATGACCCCACCTGGACTTTGATGCCCAGACAAGCCTCTTGTAAGAGAGAGGTGATGGCTGGTTTGCTTTCAGAGCTGCAGTAGTGGCTTAAGGCAGTGCAGCCCCCAGCCTAGTGCTGGATTAGTCTCACTCCAGTGCTTTAATGGATCTGTAAAGGTTAAGAGCTGATTCCTGGAGGTGTCAACCACGCAATAGGGCCGTGCTGGGAAGGGAAGCAGAAATGACAGCTTGAAAGCAAGCAAAGGGAAAATTTAGGGGGGTTAAGAAGAGCCTTCTGAAGAGAGAGATGTTGGTCTGGGGGGCAGTGCCTGGGAGGGAAGGGGCTCAATCCCACCCCCACTTGGGGCTAATCATTGATCCCACAGAAGGCAGCGAGGTGAATTTGGAAAACACAAATCTAACACAAGGCAGAAGTGGGGCAGCAAGGCCAAAACATCCGCAGAGACCCCGACCCTGCCCCTGCACCACAGCCAGCAAACCCTTGGAGCGGGATCCACACCATCCCCCATCCCGAAATCACCTTGGAGCCCCGCTGCAGAATTCAGGGAAGCAAGCACCTCCTTAAGCACTGACTCCATCAAGCAGGGAGGAAAATGAACACTTTGGTTGTAGCATTAGTCACGGGCTCCTGTGCGTGAGGGAAGTGGATCCCAGCGTTGTGCTCTTCCCACACAAGCAGTCCCATTGAGATCCAGAGCTACTCAAGCAGGGAAAAGTCAAGCGAAGTGAGGATGTGTGGGTAGCTCTCACAGTGCTTCTAAGGTAACGTTTGAGGTTGCCGTCCATGTTTTTCCCCCTCTTGAAATTCACTGAACAATTTTCTCCCTCTTGCAATCTTTTTTTTTTTTAAATTTTGTGGGTTTTTGTTTTTTTTTTTTTTTAAACCGAATCCACATTACAGAGAAAAATGGCAAGAAAGTGTAATTGTAGAGGAGGGGAGGGAAGGCAGAGTAGGGAGAGGAGGCAGCTGTATTGACCATCTGCTATACCGCTAAAAACACCCACTTAAGTGTCTGTTTACAAATCAAGTTGCCCGTGTCAGGAGAAACAGAGGCACTTCTTCAGCAGGATCAGACGAGTGGCTGCCAACACGCTGGGTTTATTAGGGAGCAGGCTGGGTCTGGGTGAAAATGTGTGGTAGGAGAGGAACGAACCCAAAATCTGTTCCCAACAAGGAAACACTGAGAGGCACAAGGCAGGAGAAAACAGTGCCTGCAAGGAGCTGTAAAGTGGGCACACCCCTGAGCCAGCTGCCATTCCTAGAGGGATCCCAAGATTTCCTGAATATGAAGTTTATCTCAAAAAAAGCCCCACAAAATATTCAGCTCCAGCTTTGGCTTCATTGTTTGCCAAGGACAATGCCATAGAATCATGGAATCACAGAATATTTTGGTTTGGAAGGGACTTTAAAGACCATCTCATTCCACCTCCTGTCAACACCTTCCACTATCCCAACACATCCACTTGCTCCAAGCCCCATCCAGCCTGGCCTTGGACACTTCCAGTGATCCAGGGACAGCCACAGCTTCTCTGGGCAACCTGTGCCAGGGCCTCACCACCCTCACAGGGAATAATTTCCTGCTAAGATCTAATCTAAATCTATTCTTTTTTTAGTTCAAAACAGATCCCTGTTGTCCTGTCACAATCTGCCTGTGTAAAAAGTCCCTGTTCATCTTTTTTATAAACCCCCTTTTAAGATGAAGTGAATTCCAGGTGAGACCAGCTCCTTTTCCCTTCTTTCCACTTTGGACAGTGCTATAACTTTCCTCCTGCCCATCAGACAGCATTGCTTGGCATTTCACATCCATCTTACACAGAAATATTAAACAAAAAGCTGCCAAACACTTTTCCAGAGGTGTATTTAATCCCAGCAGGGATAATGAAGCATCCTGACCCCTCAGATGTCAGGTCATTGCCCGTAAGTGCCTAATGATGCAAACGAAGCTTTAAAGATGCATTGCTAACTGATTCCTGCTTCCATTTCCACCATCACTGGGAAAGCAGGTGCAGGAGGATCCAGCTGCACTTTGGGAATCTGTACACACAGCTGAGGCTGCCTCTGTTCCAGAAACCAGGGACCCTGAGCTTCTGACACAGCCACGTCTCAGGTTATGCCCTTCAGAGAACCTGAGCTGCATCTCCAGGGGCCACCTCATCATCCCATTCCATCCTGAAAAGGATTTGGGGGCAACAGGAATTTTAGGATAACCCAGAAACTATGTCCTGAAGCCAGCCGGGAGAAACAGCTTTCTCTGATTGTGGAATTCATGAGATAGGATTTAAGAAACAGGGAATCATGCAGGTAGAGTTGCCTTAAGACTTAACTGCACTCAACTCTCCCAAATCCAGTTCCTGGGATTCCATAAATCAGAAGCCAGGTGTTTGCTGTATTGGAAACTCATCCAGCATAGTCAAAGAGTCCCAGGAGAAGGAAGTTTCAGATGCCAGACATCAGTCAAGGAACCTTTAAAGGGATCCCCCTGACTGCTTCCAACCTGGCTACTGCTGGGCACACATGGGAATGAGATCATGGAATCACAGGATGGGTAAAGCTGGGAAAGACCTCTGAGAACACTGAGTCCAACCATTAACCCAGCACTGCCAAATCCACCACCATGTCCCCAGCTGCCACATCCACACAGCTTTTAAATCCCTCCAGGGATGGGGATTCCACCACTGCCCTGAGCAGCCTGTGCCAGTGCCTGACCCCCCTTTAAGTGAAGAATTTTTCCCCAGTATCCCACCTAAACCTCCCCTGGCACAACTTGAGGTCGTTTCCTCTTCAATCCGAGCATTTCCACAATTGTGGATCAATGAACGGCCCTGATGTTGGTGCCCAAGGCAACCACAACTGTTGTGCATCAAAGCTGCCCCACCAAGGTCACTCAGTTTGCATTTCTTTACATCCATGGAAAATCTAGCTTGTATTCCAGCTCAGGCAGGAGCAGGTGTCCAAGTGGGACTATAAAAATAGTGGTGGGGACACTTAGGAATGTTAAGGCAGATGGCACAGCTCCATCCCAACTCCTGCCTGCAGAAAGCCCTGGCAAACTCCTCAGGAGTCCTGGCTGACCTGTCTGCAGCCACTGACCATTCCAGGCCGTGTAAAATCCCAGCCTTGTGCCAGGGATCTTCTCCCTGACAAACAGTCCCACCAGAAGCCCGGCACAGCTCCTGAGGAAAGCCCTGCCTGTCTTTCCTCCCTTTTGCTGCCCTATCCAGTAGTTTTCTCTCACTGAGAAGCCCAAGGAAGAAGACTCCCGTGCAGGCACAGCAATTTTTAAGATGCAGCCACACCAGAGAGGCAGCCAGGCCTCTCCTGCAGCCTGTGGTCAACTGGCAAGGCTGCATGAGAGCCAGATCCAGGCAGCTGCCAGCCCTTCATCTCCTGCAGGAGCTGGTGTTCCCTGTCCCTTTGAACAACTGCACGTTACCAGCCAGTCAATAGAGCAGACACTGCTGATCAGCTGTTAATGCTCTCTCCAAAGATGAAAACATTTAACACAAAATCAGATCTTAGAGGATTTTTTTATTACTATTATTATTTTTATTCTTTCTCTCTTTTTTTTTTTTATTCCCTTCCCTTTTAATTCTCTCCTTTATCTTCCAGGCCTTGATAGTGTCAGGAACTGACTGATGACTATGGTGCTAAGTTGCCTCTGGTTAAATCAAACACTGCTTCAAGCAGAGAGTTTCTGGCTGGGAGCAGTTCAGGAGTGATGTGGAGCAAGGGAATAAAAATGCCTCTTTGATGGGTGGAGGGAGCCACGCTCCTGGATTGATGGACAGAGGAAGAAAATATCCCTGTGCTGGTTTATCCCTGTCTTGTGGCACACACAGGGAGGGTTCAGATAATTTGGGCAGCTGTGAGGCTGGTGCAGGGCAGGGGAGCATGACAAAAGCTCACAAAAGTGACAGCAGCTTCCACTCAGAGGGGACAGAGGATCCTGTGCTTTGTCTTCTCACAGAGACATGCACACAAAGAAGCCCAATGCCTCCTGCTGGAGTGAAGCTCCACAGCCTCTCTCCCTGCAGGAAGAAATCAGTGGAAATGTTAGTCCAGGGACTTGTTTTGCTCAGCAGCAGCTGCCTCTCAGAGGGTTGTTCAGCCACTGAACCAGCCCCATCCAGTTGTGCTTCCAGGTGCACACCCTGCTGCAAACCATTCCCATTATGCCAAGCAGCCTTTCCAGTGGCTCACAGATGTCCCAGATCTGAGTTGAGTTTCCTTCAAGGTCAGTTCCTGCCTCTGCTCCCACCAGGTGAAGCTTTTCTAGAAAGCTGGTGAACTCCTCCTGCTCCACTTTGTGCCATTTTGCATTAAAATCAACGTCACTTGGAGCAGCAAAGCTCTGCTCTTTATTCATTCAGCAGGGCTGCTCATCCCCCTCATGCAGATGAGCACCAAATACATCCTGGGAGCATCCAGGGAATCCATCCCCCACTTCAAAGAGCCGTTCTGGTTAACACAGAAAGCTGGAAAGTCTGGAGAAAGGGGCTATTTTATTTTTTATTTTTGTATGCAGCACATTAGGTATGACCCAGGCTCCCTGTGGTGAAGGCTGCATCTCTATGGATGTGTCCTGGGGGATAGAACACATCACCTTGGTGGCCAGGTGGAGCTTCCAGCACGGCTCTGAAGTCACACAGCAGCTGAGATGCTGTCTCTGGGATATTTACGTCCCTTGGAGCCCAAACATTTCTCCTCCCAAGGCCCTGCCCAGCCTTTTATGTGCTGTGCACTGGAAGTTGCTGAGCTATCCCATAATTCAAACATCCATGAGATGTCCCAGGTGGGGTCCCAAACCCAAACTCCCTTGAATCAGAGTTGGATCAAATCCTGTAAGAGCTCACAAACTGCTCTGCTGGGTCAGACTCATCCATTTTCTTACTCCAACAATGGTCAATAGCAGATTCCCAAGGAAAGGATGAGAATTGGGTAAGATGAGAATTTCCCACAGCTCTCCCAATTGCCAGCAGTTTCCACATTTGGTACTACCAGGGAAGGGAACAGACCTGGGGAAGGGGCTGGAGCACCAGGAGGGGCTGAGGGAGCTGGAAAGGGGCTCAGCCTGGAGAAAAGGAGGCTCAGGGGGGACCTTCTGGCTCTGCACAACTCCTGACAGGAGGGGACAGCCGGGGGGTCGGACTCTGCTCCCATGGAACAGGGACAGGATGAGAGGGAATGGCCTCAAGTTGCACCAGGGAAGGTTTAGATTGGATATTAGGGAAAAATTCTTAATGGAATGGGTTGTCCAGCCCTGGCACAGCTGCCCAGGGAAGTGGTGGAGTCTCCATTCCTGAAGGGATTTAAAAGCCATGTGGATGTGGCACTTTGGGGACATGGATCTGTGGTGGCCTTGGCAGTGCTGGGGGATGGCTGGACTCAATGACCTTAAAGGCTGTTTCCAACCTAAGTAATTCTATGATTCCACCTACAGAGATGGATAGTTGGGCTTTTTTTTTTTTAATTTCCCTTATTCTAATGAGTTTTCCAGTTACATAAACCTCCCGAGTCTACTTCCCTCTTTTGGAAATGAGTTCCATGAAGAACTGGCAGGATCATAGAAGCACAGAATATCCTGAGTGGGAAGAGACCCACGAGGACCATCGTGCCCAACTCCTGGCCCTGCACAGGACACCCCAAAAATCCCATTCTGTCTCTGAGATTGAGATGATGTCAGTTCAGACAAGTCCTTCTGAGCCCCAGCACATTTTTGCAGCACCCTCATTCCTGACAGTGCTTTTGCCTTGATTTGCACTGCTCAAACCAGTCACCCACATCAAAACAGCACCTCTCTGGTGATGATTTCCAGAGTAAGGATCCAGCATCTGGATCCTGTGGGGTCCTAGTAGGTCAAACAAGTCCTGTGCCTCAGTTTCTCCTCTGTTTTGACTGCAAATGCTCTGGATCTGTTTCTCATTGGATGCACAGAAAACACTGGATGTTGGATTACATCACAGGTTTCCCAGGAAGGGGGGGAGCAGCCAGTGGGGTTTAATTCTCCCATTAATAGCCCCTAAAACTTCCAGACACCTGGCAAAGGGCAGCTCTGCTTGCAGAGCTTGATGAATCCAGAGCCTCCGGGCCACGCGTCCCACATCCCTGCTAGGAAATAAAATGGGTCAGGGCCAGTTCTCCGAGGGCAAAGCAGCATGGCACAGCTCTCATCCATATGGACAAACTCTCCCGTCCTCCAAAGCAGGCTGGCATGGAGCCTGCTGGAAAACTTCCCTGCTAAACCCTCAGGCACGCCCAGATATTGTCTGGGAGAGGGGTGGTTGGTGTGGGCCCAGCCCGTGTTTGGGATTGTGGTGTGGATTTAGATGATCCCAGAGGTGGATTCAGCCTCCTGCCCTTGTCCTGGTTGGTTTGTTTGATGTGGCCCTGGGAAGCTCTGGGCTTTCACACACAGATTGTACCTGCCAGGACCCATCACCTGGGCAGCATGGCCAGGCCAAACAGTGCAGGACCCTAAAATGTAGCATTGTGGATAACTCTGCTCCAGAGTCTAAGTCTGGGGTTAAATTTGCTGGTACAGACAGACCCTCCCCACCTGGATACATCCTCCCTTTGGCCACCTCCCTGCCCACAGTTCCCCAGGAAAAATCAGCTGAACAGGCACTCTTGCATCCTGCTGAAGGGGAAAGTAGCCACAGGTGGGCAAGGTTTGCTCCCACTTTGAGTCATCCCAATCCCCAGAGAAATGAAAGACACAAGTATTGCAAAATAGGGGGAATCAGAAAATCCTACAATGGTTTGGGTTGGAAGGCACCTTAAAGATCATTTCATTCCATCCCTATGACATGTGCAGGGACACCTTCCACTATCCCTGGCTGCTCCAAGCCCCATCCAACGTGGCCCTGAATGTTTCCAGGGATGGAACATCCACAGATTCTCTGGGCAACCTGTGCCAGTGTTTTATCACCCACATGATAAAAAATGTCTTCTTTATATTTAATATAAATTGACCCTCTGTTAGTTTAAAACCACCAGCCCTTGTCCTATCACTACAGGCCCTAATTAAAAGTTTGTCCCCATCTTGCAGACCCCAGGCCTGGACCTGTGGCAGAGCTGGAGGGAACCTGAAACCCTGGCTCTGTTGGGCTGCTCCTGGAGCAGGATGCTGCTGCAGGAGGAGAGCAAGTCCCTGCCTCTCCATTGCAAACCCTAATTATCTCTGAGGCATGAAATAGGAAGAGGGTAGAGACTCGAAATGTGGCTTTCCATTTGAGCCAATCATGGAACCATTCAGGTTGCAAAAGACCTCTGAGATCATTGAGTCCAACCATCAGCCTGCACCACTGTGTTCACCACCAAACCATGTCCCCAGGGGCCACATCCACACACTTTAAACACTCCCAGAGGTGGTGACTCCACCACTGCCCTTGGCTGTCGCAATTCAACACGAAAAGAACAACACTCACATGCTGAGATTTCTAAGGTAAAAAGGTGTGGTTTTTTTCTGGACTTTGATATTTATAGAATTTTAAAAGTGACTATGGATTGGAGGATGAAATTGTTACTTCTCTAACTACACTGGTCAAACTAACAGTCTATCAATTTTCTCTTCCTCTAGAAAGGAATGTAAAATAATTATTATTTACATGAAAAGTCTGTGAGAAGCCCCATTACAAAAATGTAAACATTAGAAGGTTTAGAAGAACTTTAGAAGAACAGGGTGACACTTGGCAGTCTGTTCCAATGCCTGACTGCCCTTTTGGTGAAGAAGTTGCTCCTAATATCCAGCTTAAATCCCTCATAACACAACTTGAGGGCATTTCCTCTTTTTCTGTCACTTGTTACCTGGAACATTCCTCTTTCTTCTCTTGCCAAACCCAGTTAAAACCAGGCTTGAGTCTCAGCCTTGACCACCCAGCTATTTATTGCCTACAATGCTGTAAAACAGATTTTTATTTCAACAGTTTTAACAGTAGGAACCTTTACACTAAACCCAACTTCAACTTGCACCACAAACGCATTCCTGCAGGAATTAAATTATTAAATTCCATAGAAATGTGACAGGAAAAAAGAGTTAATTTATCTGCAGAACGACCCGCCTTGCTTGGGGTCTTTCCAAAATGATGATAATGTCCTTAATGCCAAGAGATTTAGAGTTTTAGTGAGGATTTGGCTTTATAGAATAAAATCATGCAATGGAAGGGACGTTCAAGGATCATCAAGTCCCACCCCTGGCCCTTCACAGAACAACCCCAAGGATCACATCGTGTTTTCCTGGAAGTCTGAATTCATGCCAGCCTGTCTGGAAGAGGAGGGTGAGCAGAGGGCTCTGAGTGCACTCAGGGGGAGCAACGACCACTGCCCAGAAATCAAAAACTTCCTCAATTCATAAAAATTCGAAGGATGCATATTTCCCACACTGAGAAGAATTAGCCACTGGCACAATTTACCCAGGAACATGGAAAAAGACTCGTTTCCTGCTGTGTTTAAATGAAGGTGGATTTCCTTCTGAAACACCCTCCTTGGGCTTGGCCAAGGGTACTTAAAGTGGCTATTTTTGACTCAAAACCTCAGAGCCAGCTGATCCCAGATATCACAGAATGGTTTAGGTTGAAAAAGACCTCCAAGATCATGGAGTCCAACCATTCCTTCAGCACCACCATATTCACCACTAAGCCTCATTCCCAAGTGCCACAGGCATTTGTTTTTGAACACTTCCAAGAGATGGTGACTCCATCACTTCCCTGGGCAGCCTGTCCCAATGCCTGAGCATCCTTTCAGTGAAGACTTTTTTTCCCCAACCACCAATCTTTGGATCTTAGGCTCCTCCTAATCCTCTGAGGGTGGATGGGAATTCTTCAAGCTGGCCTGGTTCAACTTTATGTGCTTTGAGTTTGTTTTGTTCCTTCCCAAAAAATCATCCACTGCTTGTTCTACAAGGCTCCAAGCAGAATCCATGGCAGGGGGTGGAATGAGATGAGCTTTAAGGTCCCTTCCAGCCCAAACCATTCTATAATTCCATGATTTCTCTGTGTCCTTCATCACACTTCTCATTCACATCCTCTGTGGCTCTCAACGAGAGCTTCTCCTGTGAGTGCTCCAGCTTTGCTCCTGTGCCCTGGCTCCTCAACACATCTGAAAGGCTCTGAGTCAGTCCTGAGGGGACATTCATCATTACAGCCTTCACATTTGGATTTTTAACCTCCTTGAAGGCTTCCCAAGGATAGCCAGAGGAGGGATCCTCTTTCAGGTGCACGAAGCAGATGAAAAAACCCACCAAACTAGCACTTAGTGCATTTAACAGACTGGCAAGTGTTTGATCTGAGCCTCAGGTTGGAAAGGGTTGGATTTCCTTGCGCAGAAGCCAGACACCATCTCCTCCTCCCAGATCAAATTTCGGCCTCCAGCACCACCCCCTCACAGGCTGTGGTTTCAGGGGATGTTTCCAAGAGCTGGGAGCGCGTGCCTGCCCTGCGTTAGGTGAACACACACGGGGCAACATGGAAACTGCACAAATAAATTCCCTTGATTCTGAGTGGAGGGGCTAGAAAAGCTCCAGTGCATCCTGGCAAAATGTTAGGAATCCAAACTTGCAACAGCAGCTGCTGCAAGGAGCTCAGGGACAGACGAACAGCCCGTGCAGGAAGGCGCCGGGCGCTTTCTGCACGCGATCTTTCCCTGGCAGGGAAGTGCTGTCAACCCTGAAGTGTTGGAAGTGCAAAAGGAGGTGGGAAGTGTCCCCAAAGACAGCCAGGAAGTTGGACAAGGAGGTGTTTCTAAAGCAGAGGGCATTGCCCTGTGACCATTGCAAACCCATAAGTGATGGGATGGATCACCCCCATCCAAGCTACCTCAAAACCTGCTGAAAATTCCTGTGTTTTCCTCCAATCCAGATGTGACAGAGGGAGGGTTATAAGCCAAGGGTCTGGAAGAGATAATTTTTTTGATGTTTCCTTTTGGGTGTTGGCTCTTTCTCCCAAGTAACAAGCGACAGAACAACAGGAAACAGCCTCAGGTTGAGCCAAGGGAGGTGTATGTTGGATATTTGGAATAATTTCTTCACAGAAAAGATTGCCAACACTAGCACAGCTGCCCAGGGCAGTGGTGGAATCAGCACCCCTGGAGGGATTTAAAGAAGTGTGGACGTGGTGCTTGGGGACAGGGAATAGGGAGTGGTTCTGTTGGCAGCAAGTGGGGGATCTGCCTCGGGAGGAGAACCCGAAAAGGAAATTATTGTATGGGTTGGTATAGAATTATATAATTGTTTAGGCTGGAAAATCCTCCAAGATCGAGTCCAGCTGTTAACCCAGCACTGCCAAGGGGGTGGCAGCTGTCCTGGTGAGGCTTTGGCCATCCCAGGGTGTGATTTAAAAAAACCATTTGACTCATGGGTACACCAAGTTCAACCCTTGGGATCAACCTATGCCAGGCTTCCTTGCCATGATCCAGAACAGGGACACCGAGACCCCCAGGGTCAAGGCACAGAAGTCTCCTTGCTGGTGGCTCCAAGACACAGGACGCTTCCAGCTGCTGCCCAAACTCCTTCTATTATCGCCCCAGCTGATCAGTTTGGGATGATTTGGAAATAGATCACAGAGTCATGGAAAAGTTTGGGTGGGAGGGGAAATTTAAAGGTCACATAACTCAACCCTCTCCTCTGGACTTGCCTCTGAACTCTGCCCAGTCCATCCTGGACTCACCCTGGGTGTGCCAGGAACACCAGAAATAGGGGCCACGTTCCAGCAAGGGCTCCAAGATCAGATGGGATCAAGCTGGTCTAGAGACACTCCTGATCCCCCCTCCTTGCTCCACGTCCAGGCTACATTTTCCACCTTGTGATCAGTCCACACTGGGTTTTATTTTGTGTTTCCTGCTGTTTCTAAGCCAAGCCACTCCACCTTGGCACAGTGAGTCCACCAAGCCCATGTGCCCAACTCCACCTGCTCCACACCTCGCTCCTCAGAGCCAGCCAGGCTTATCTGACATCTCTCTGCTCCCCTCTCTACATGCAGGGCATGGCAGCCCCAAAGCCAGGTCTGGAAGCCAACCTAAGCCTTGTGGGGGCAGCAGAAATAATCCCATTAATGTGAATTTCCAATAAATCAGGTGTTTGTGCAAGACTTCCCATCTCTAACCAGTAATTCCAATTTAATTTGTAATACAAGTGCTTTTTGCAGCACAGCATATGCCAGCTCCTGCAAGAAGAGTAAAAAGAGCTGCAGCAGCTTCTGGGAAAGCACCTGGTTTCTCCTGGGATGGGACATGTGCTGGTGATTCCACTTTGGAGCAGGGCTGGAACCTCCTGCTCCTTGTTCTGAGTGAGACAGAACTTGTGCAAATCTTTTGCATTTCCACTTTTCTCTCTTGCTGAAGCTCTGCTCATCCTGAGCTCCTGGAGCACATGGACTTCCTCAGAAAAAAATACATTTCACAAGCAAAGATCCTTAGGAAAATGAGATACTTGATGAAAAGTATCCCTTTGCCTTCCATCCCAATTATTTTTTAAGTACTATAGGCATGAAATAAAATATTTTTTATTAAAATGTCGGCAGGCAAACAAAAAATTCTGACGAGATATTCCACAGCAAAGCCAAAATCAACTCTGAAAAATGACTCAAGCAGAAGGGTTAACCCCCAGCCTGTAATTTCTTTCCCAGGGAGACAGCAAATCCTCTTGAGTTCTCTGTACAGAGGGACTCCTGCAAAGTCTGGCATTATTTGATTTTATTGTTTTCTGAGTAATAACAGCCCTTCTCTAAGGCTGGGGACTGGATTTGTCCTTATAAAATGACCTTTTTGTAGCCTACAAGTAGTGAGAAAAGGACAAACTGGCAGAAAACAGACAAGATCTGTGGCTTTCTGCTGGTGCAAAGTCAAGTTTTAACCACGCTGAGCTTGTCTCTTGTTCAGAGACAACAGTGTGGTGATCTCTGTTATCCCTTGGGATCTGCCATTTCCAGAGCTCCTGGAAACCACGTCCACAACGTGTTTTTGTTTTTCCTGCAGTGGTTGAGCAATCCCCCCTCACTCTTTGGAGCAGGTGGAGCCCTTTCCCACTGTCAGTTTTCCTACAGATGCCAACAGCCTTCCTGCTCTTCTTGTGACATCATTCCCTCTCCTGAAATCACACCCACCCTGTCCAAAACCAATGTTTTTTCTCCAAAAGCAGAAAGAATCATGATATGCTGGAACATCCAAGTGCTGCTGTTCAGGTTAATCTACCCAAAGTCTTTTAAATCCTGCAAAGTCCCTGCCAGAACATCACAGAACAAAACGGAAGTTTTATTCCTCATTCCCCTGATGGGATTTTATCTCTTCTGGTCAACTGCTTCTTCATCTCCACTAAGAAAAGCTGGGAACAACTCTCTGTCTGTTTGAAAGGTGCAGAAGCAAAGGAAAATGGCCAAATACTGAAAAAGGAGGATAATTTGCTTCCTTGGGTAGACCAGAGCAGGCTGGTCTGCACAAAACCCACCCCTCCACACAGAGCTGAAGTGAGGAGCTGCTGTGAATCTTCATTTTCAAACCCAGATTTTCAGTGGAGCTACAAGCAGAGGGAATGAGTCACATGACAGAAACTGAGAGAGGAAGCATGAAGACCATCCCAAGCAAACCATCTGAGCCTGAAATGTCAGGCAAATCCTTCCTGGAGGAATCAATCAGAGCAGTCTTTCTTCCAGCGTGCACATGAGTGAGCGAGTACCTCAATTACGGCTCCGTGTTCCACTGCACATTGACCTTAAGAGCTCAGTGCTTTATAGGAAGGAGATTAATTCAATTAACACACCCAGGGGCTTCCAGCCAGGCTCAAACTGACCTGCTGACAGCAGGCATTGGAAGTAGCACAGGGCACTGCAGTTCAAATGTCCCATCTTCCCCTGCTTTCCATCTACAGCCAAGAAAAAGGGACATCGGTGACACCACAAAGGTGGGGTTTGGTTGAAAAATATCCCAATGGTTTGGGGTTTTATGGTAGTTTTAGAGGCAAGGCACTGAGAAAAGCCTGAGCACACTCACCTCTTGATAGGATCTGACCTTGTTCGTGCAGTTTGGCCAAACTGGGAGAATTGTGACCAGCAACCTGATATCCTAAAATCCTGGAACAGTTTGGGTTGGAAGGGACCTTAAAGATCATCCCATTCCTCTCCCTGCCATGGACAGGGACACCTTCCACTGTCCCAGGCTGCTCCAAGCCCCATCCGACCTGGCCTTGGACACTTCCAGGGATCCAGGAGCAGCCAGAGCTTCTCTGGGCACCCTGTGCCAGGGCCTCACCAACCTCACAGAGAAAATTTCTTTCTAAAATCTCACTTAAATCTCCCCTCTGTCAGTTTAAAACAATTGCCCCTTGTCCTGTCACTGTCTGCCACGTAAAAAGTCTCTCCCTCTTTTTTATAAGCCCCCTCTAAGTACTGAATTGAGGTCTCCCCAGAGCCTTCTCTTCCCAAGCTGCTCTGCCATCAGCAATCCTGTTTTCCCCTTGACTATGTGAATTCCAGCATTTCTTCTGGGAACAGGGAGGGAGACCTTGCACTCCACAAACAAAGTCATTTGAGCACCAGATCATCTTCACAAGGGACATTTTCTCTCTCCCCCATCCTATCAGAGGATGACTTTGAGGGGGGAAGCAGTGTTAATCCTAATCTGGAATACCAAATTCCACCTCATTCTAAACCAAGTTTTTTTTTAAAATCCCCAAGTCTGTGTGCAGGTGTGTTTTTCTTCTCGAGGTGAGAAAAGAATCAGAGAATCATGGAATTGTTAAGGTTGGAAAAGACCTTTAAGGTCAACAAGTCCAACCATCAACCCCACATCATCACCATGTCCTCAAGTGTCGCATCCACAAATTTTTGAACACTTCCAGGGATGGTGACTCCACCAGTTCCCTGAGCAGCCTGTTCCAGTGTTTGACAACCTCTTCTGTGAAGAAATTTTTCCTAATATCCAATCTAAATCTCCCCTAATGGAGAAAGTCAATCTGGAAGATCCAAAACTTTTGAAACACCAGTGATGCCACCAGCTCTGTCAAACCACTGGCTGTGCCTCACTTCTCTCCAGGCAAGACATGGATAATGCTGCATCCTTGGACAGGATTTGGTGGCTTTTAAGGTGTTCATGTAAGTGGTCATCAACACCATGTGCCTTCACCCTTGCACAGCATCCCACTGGCTGTGCAGCAGCGTTGAAAGCAAGAGAAGGAGGTAGCAGAGATCCCGAGGGAACTCAGGGAGAGTGGGAATTGCTGAGGTGCACGTGAGCTGAATACCCAGAGGGATGGGCAGAAGGGGTTAAAACAGGAAAGCTTTGAAAACTGGGGGCTGGTTCCCAGTGCTTTTACTCCAGGGATTGCAAGGGAGCACCGACAGCTCTCCTCCTTCTCCAGGGTATCTCAGAGCTGCGGGGAAAAAAAAAAAAAAAAAGGGGAAAAACCGTCCAGCGACCTCACTGAAATTAGAAACTTAACAATGAACACGCTCCACATACAACTTGCCTGTCTCTGTCGTCATGGAGACGGGTACAAATCTGTGTCAGCTGCAATCCGCTCTCCAGTCCCGAAAATTTAAACGAAAAAGGAGGGAGCGCGGGCTGGGAGGCGGGAAGAGGGAATTCCTCTGCTCTGCTTGGCTTTGATGTGCATCACGTTTAAAGGCACAGGGGATTATCCGAGCCCGGTGCCGGAGCGAAGCGGCAGCCGTGGAGCAGCTGATGTGTGCTGGCCACGTTTGCCTCCAGGACAGCATCTCCCCAGCCTCCAGAACAGCATCTCCCCAGCCTCCAGGACAGCATCTCCCCAGATTTCAGGACAGCATCTCCCCAGCCTCCAGGACAGCATCTCCCCACATTCCAGGACAGCACCTCCCCAGATTCTAGGACAGCATCTCCCCAGATTCCAGCAAACCATCTCCTCAAATTCCAGCAGAGCATCTCCCCAGCTTCCAGGACATGATCTTCCCAGATTCCAGCAGAGCATCTCCCCACATTCCAGCAGATCATCCCTCCAGCCTCCACAGGGGCTGTGTGGAAGCCTCCTGGAGCCCAGGATGAGCCCAACCCCGTGGCATTCCCGGGAGGATACAGAGCATCAGCAGCACCCTGCAGGCAGCAAGATGAGGCAGCATCCCAGAGGGGATGGAAGGACTGGGATGAGACTGGGAAAGGAGCATCCCAAGGATCAGTGGAGGTGTTCAGTGGGAAAACACCCAGCAAGGAGGTTGGTGGTGTGTTCAGGGCAAAAAGGGCAGAGTCAGACAGGAATTCCTGCTGCTGGCATGGCAGGAGGGAAGATGAAGCAGGAAGGAGAAAGATGGGACCAGAGATTTGTTTGTCCTGGGTTCAGAGGTCACAGCTGGGATTTGGGGCATGAACACCCTCCATGTTAGGTGGCTATACAGAAAAATCATGGAAAATGGCCCCTCCAGCTAGGAAAGAGTAAAGCCAGGGGATACAGGATGGTAAAGGTTGGAAGGGAGCACCTGTAGGGTCATCTGGTCTCACCTCCCTGCTCCAGCAGGGTCATCCCAGAGCACAGGGCACAGGATTGTGTCCAGATGGCTCTGGAATATCTGGAGACTCCACACCCTCTTTGGGCAGCCTGTTCCAGTGCTCACTCACTGCACAGGGAAGTTCTTCCTGAAGGGAATGAAGAAAAGACATTCCACAGACCTTCCTGGATAAATTCTCTTCCATCTTGGCAACTCAGCCCCCACCTCTGACAATTCCTAGGATTTGGGTCAATTTTTCTATGACTAGAGGGAGTTATTGGCCAGAAATTCAGGAAAACAGAGCAAAAGCAACCTAATTTTCTCCTGCATTCATTTCCTGCTCCACCATGTTCCCACTAATATTTAAGGGAGATTTAGGATGGATAGGGTAGAGAAGTGAGAAGCGACCCAACAGAGGAAAACTGTCCCTTGGGAAACTGTCCCTTGGGCAAGGATGCAAAACAGAAATACACCTCACAGTAACTGCAGTAACAGAGACACCAGAAATTCCAAAATCAATAATCTCCTTTATGAAATAAGCCTTATTCCAGCAGGGGTGGAGTTCCCTTGCTCGCTGTGATGCACTATCCAATATGTTACCACTGGATTAAGATCTAAAACGTGCATGGAGGATTTGCTGGAATGGTCTCATTTGCTGCAAAGCAATTAATTAGAGACACATTCCCAGCCAGGTATGTTTTTAATGCTAGCTAGAGAATAAGGCTAAAAAAAAAAAAGAAAAAAGGAAAAAGGAAAAAGGAAAAATAAGTTTAAAATTAGTTAAATCCATAAATTAAACTCACCTCTTCCTAGAACACAGACTTTTCCTTTTCTTTTTTGAGAAAGACCCTTCAGAAGGCATTTTTGCTGAATTTTGGATTTTGCCAATCAGTGAAATGCAGCTGAAACCAGAAGTTAGACTGGAAGGAGGGAATGAACAGGAGCACTTGTTGAACAGAGCTCCATCAACACCCCACCCTGACCAATTAGCAGTGCCTCGTTATGTGCACTGCAGTAACTCCCCAATTAATTCGTTCCTATTTGCAGAGCCATTGCAAGAGGCAAAGCATTAAATATGGATGCTAAATAAAAGGGAATAAATAGCAGGCACCACTTGGCTCTCCAGGTTTCCAGGCCCCATCAGTGGGGACGTTCACTCCCTGCCCAGAGCAGGCTCCTTAACTAAGGCCTGTAAGTGCATTATTAATTTTTCAGCAGCATCTACCAGACATAATGAAGACACAGTTAGTCTGGGCATGAGGACTCTCCCCAGAAGAGCTTTAAAATCTCCAGCCTGGTGGCTGGAAGGGTCAGTGCTGCTCTGCATCCCAGCCAGAGCATGGGCCAGGCATGGAGAAGTGGCCCCTTGGCAGCCAGGAGAGCTCCTGATGCTCATTTTTGTGTTCCCTGGACATCTTCGACCATCCCAGGTTGCTCCAAGCCCTGTCCAGCCTGGCCTTGGACACTTCCAGGGATCCAGGGGCAGCCACAGCTTCTCTGGGCACCCTGTGCCAGGGCCTCACCACCCTCACAGGGAAGATTTTCTTCCCAATATCTCATCTAAATCTCCTCTCAGTTGGAAGCCATTCCCCCTTATCCATGACACATCTCTGCATATCCTCCATGGTACCCAAGATCCCAGCTGAAACCAGGCCCTGGTGACCAGCAGGACCCTGCAGAGCTCCTCTTCCTTGATGAAGGCTCTTTGCAAACAGCTCTTTCTACACAACAATATCCTTGTTCTGATCCCACTGGCACTGATGAAAGAGAAAAAATAATCCTGTTTTCAGTAAAAGCTCGAACAAAGGAATTAAGTCCAACCCAATGGCTCTCAGAGGCAACAAAAGACACCTCTCTATGAGGATATTGGTGGAGATGGCCTCTTTCACAGAATCCCAGAATTATTTAGGTTGGAAAAGACCTCCCAGACCATGGGATCCATCCTGTGACCAATCCTTATCACCCAGCCCAGAGCACTGAGTGCCACATCCAATCATTCCCTGGACACCTCCAGGGATGGGGACTCCATGACTTCCCTGAGCAGCGCCTTCCAATGCCTGACCACCCTTTCCATGAAGAAATTCCTCCTGATATACAACCTGAACCTCCCCTGGTGCAGACTGAGGCTGTGAGGACACAGAATAATGTGGAGATGCACCTGAGAGCTGGACACCTCTTGGAAAGGATGTGATCCCAGTCTCTCATTTGGTAACTCGGAGGAAATTTCAGCCTGAGCCTGCATTGGCTATACTTCTAACAATAAAACAGCACTAACAGGTTTAAGACACCTTAAATTCAGACAGAGAAATCACCTCCATCACTTGTGGATCTTCCACAGCAGCCCAGAGCTGTGGGCAGGCCTCCAGAGAAGGTATCAGCTTCCTGAAATCCATCCCCAAAGCACCTCTGGGTTCCCAAATCATTCTTTCCACCCCCCACTCACATCACCCACTGCTGTTCCATCACTTGTGATGATTGGGGGGCAGCACTCAAAAAAAATCTTTGCATGTCCCCCCCTGCCTGCAGGTGCTGAGGGGACAGGTTGGTAGTCTGTGCACTCAGCTGGTGTGTTCCCTTGGTTTAGGATTACATCAATTATCCCTATTTTTAGGCATGAGGGCACAGTCCTGCAGACCACAACAGAGGCAAAATGACTCCCAAAGAAAAGGCATAAACATATCTTTATATTCCAGTCTTTGTTAAGCTCCATGAGGGATCCATCAAGAACCAGAAGCCTACCAATTTCCAAAGCCTGGAGTATTTCCAGGAGCCAGTTCTGCTCCAACCCAGCTGGGATTTTTCCCCCCCTTCATTTTCTTTCCTTGTTCTCTGCTATCCGTGGGAGTTCATTTGCCTCAGAGTACCTTGTACTTGGTTGAGCTTGTGCCATTATTATCCTCCCTGCAGAAATCCTTGTATGGGGAGGTTTAAAACAACATTTCTTCATTTGGGGCCTCATCCCCATTGCAATCAGCAGCCAGAAAATTCAACACCTTGTTGGAATTTTCTCTTTGATTGAGCCAATCCTTGCCAACCTTACCTTGAGAATAGAATCACTGAAGGGTTTGGGTTGGAAGGGACCCCAAGGATCATCCAGTTCCACCCCTTGCCATGGACAGAAACACCTTCCAGTATCCCAGGTTGCTCCAAGCCCAATTCAACCTGTCTTTGAAGCTTTCTTGCCCCAAAACTCCCTGCACACATCTTGTTTTTCAAGACATTATAATTAATTTGCACAGATGCTGTGGGCTCTGTGCTGGACACCACATGACTGAGGTGATGCACAAGCATCAAGCAGAGCTGGAAAACATCTGAAGGATGCTCTGGACTCTTCACACCCTCCTTTTGGTCACTACACCACCACAGCAGAGGATTTGGGAGTGTGGCAAGGTGGGTTATGCAGTGAACTCCCCACTCTAGGGTGCCAAAGTCACAAGGAGCTTTCTCGTGCCCCCACCTCTCCTCCATGACATCATTTTGCCTTTCAAGAGCAAGAAGCAAACAAAAGAGGCTTTTGAGCCATTCCACCACCTGGCTGTCCTGGCTTTGTTTCCCCAGCCTGTGTGACACGGCAGCTCCCAGCAGAGAGGGAACAGCAGCTGGTACAAAGCTGGCACTTCAAGAGCTTTTGGACACCCACCCTCCAATGCTGCAGAGGCTGGGGACAGTGACAGGCCCTGAGCCACCACAGGCATTGTTATTCCCATTTGGAGGCCAGCTGGGAAGTGGGACACAGGAGCAGGAAGGTCGTGGCTGGAAGTGGCATGGGACACCTGCCTCAGGAAGGGAGGAGAGACTTTCTGCCAGGTCCTTTCCCTGCTAAAGATGTGTTCACCAGCAGAGGCATCCCCTAATGAAGGTTTCACCCAATGAAGTTTTCATTTAGGACTCTGCTCGATGGAATCTGTGGGTTTTAAGTAAAATAAGGTATTCTAGGCTGCAGGGCAGTGGTTGTCCAATATCCACCTCTGTGCTTTGGAACTCCACAAACAGGGAAATGGAGAAGGGTTGGAGGGAATGGGTGGCACAAAACACAGCCAGGGTCAACAAACAGGAGTTCTTCAATGTTTCAAAGTTTCCACCTAAAATGTGGAAGTGATGTTGAGATGGAGCACAGGATTCATGTATTATATCCATTTAAAATAAATCTTACATTTAAGAGAAGGCCAACATATCCCTTCAATGGGAAACAGTTTATTTAAGAATAATCATAGAATCTTAAAATGGTTTGTTTTGGAAGGGACCTTATAAATCATTTAGTTCCATCCCCTGCCATGGGCAGGGACACCTCCCACTAGCCCAGGGTGCTCCAAGCCCAATCCAACCTGGCCTTGGACACTTCCAGGGATCCAGGGGCAGCCACAGCTTCTCTGGGAAACCTGTGCCAGGGCCTCCCCACCCTCACAGGGAACAATTCCTTCCCAATATCCCATCTATCCCTGCCCTCTGGCAGCTTAAAGCCATTTTCCCTTGTCCTGTCCCTCTATCCCTTGTCCCAATTCCCTCTCCAGCTCTCCTTGGAGCCCCCTGAGGCACTGGAAGGGGCTCTGAGATCTCCCTGGAGCTTTCTCTCTTCCAGGTGAACACCCCCAGCTCTGCCAGCCTGGCTGAGCCCTGCTCAACACCAGACACGGGAGAGAGACAGCTCTGGGGGTGGATAAAAACACACATGAAGCTGTGGAATCACAACATCTCTGGTGTTACATGAGCCTGAACATGAATAAACCACCGAGTCACACCTAAAAGGGCCCTGACAGACCTTCCCCTCCTACCTCCAAAGCCCTGTAGACAGAGTTATTTAACACAGCTACAAAAATAGCACCCAGACTGCCCTGCTGTGCCAGACAGAGCACAAACATCTGGCAGGCAACAGATCTTGTCCCCAAAAACTTAGCAGGAGGTTGGTGGGTAGCTCAATTCTAGATCCATATGTCCCAGGACCCAGGGAAGTATTTTATCCTCTATTCAATGCTGATCCTCCCAGCAATGTGGGAAAAGCTATTCCTGCCCACAAAATAAGAGGGCAGGAATTTCCAAATCAGGAAAGCACAATGCCCAGCCTGGCTTTCTGTACTCAGATGTGAAGAATCACAGGCTGTACCCAAGAGTCACGAGTGACACTGTTAAGAGGGAAATTCATATTAAATAAAAATGCAAAGCAGCCCTTTGAGTGGAAACAATTCCTAGTGTGAAAGGAAAGTGGAGGCTGCGCCGTCGCTCAGCTGTCTCTGCACTCACAGCTCCTTCTGAATTCACTGTTGGTACAAAAACACACTCCCACCTGGGACTCATTTCCCCCACGTCTCTCCCTTGCTGGGAGGCTCCCAAAACCCTGGAGAGCCTGCACAGGTAATGGGATGTGCGTGGTTTCCATGGGATGTTCCTGGCTTTGCACTGAAAACCTCACTGCTCTGCCATCTATATCCATCATGGAATCATGGAATGATTGGAGTTGGAAAGGTCTTTATAAATAATTTCATTTCAACCCCCTGCTGTGAGCATGGACACCTTGCACTATCCCAGATTGCTCCCAGCCCCGTCCAACCTGGCCTTGGACACTTCCAGGGATGCAGGGGCAGCCACAGCTCCTCAGGGCATGGACGATGCTTTGTGGATGTGGCTTCATCCCAGATGTAATTCCCAGCCCACCAAAAGGCAGGTATCCACATCCAAGCCTCCTCTCCAGGCTCCCACTGCAGCTCCTGGCCAAATCTTCAGGCAGCCAGCAGAGGCTGCAGTGGTTTTTCCCTGGAGCTGCCTCCCACGTGTGGGTGTAGGAGGAGCTGAACACAATCCCAGCCTGGCGGAGCCTCTTCCCTATCCTTACTCGACCCCTCAATTCACACACAGCTCCCGCTCTGGGAGGTCTCCTCAGCTGCTCCCTGGCCTGCCTGTCCTGTCTGTGCTGTGGAGATGCCTCTTTTGGGACTGTAGCACTTGCTGGGATCACAGGAGGACAGAGCCATGGATGGCGTGCTGGTGCTGAGGGCAGCCGGGGGCTCTTCACGCGTGATGGGATTTCCTCACGGAAAACAAACACTTTGGTGCAGGGCAGAGGCGGGGACAAACACCTGAGCACAGCAGCTCTTCTTGCAGCAAAAGCAGTGGCATCAGCAAAGGTGGGAGCGGGTCTGTGCTGGACTCCCTCAGAGCTTCTCTGAGTGATGGCTCTCAAATTGCATTAGCGAGTGAGATTGTCCCCAGAGGCCTCAGAATGAGGAAATGGTGGAAGTGAAGGCACCACAGGGACCAAAATCCACCTGGCAGCTCGCTGACAGCTGCACTTGCTCTGGCACTGGCTCTGGGGCACAGGCTGGGAACTCCTGCAAACCCAGCTGGGGGCTGCTGAATCCAAACCCAATCCAACACCTCATCCAGCACTGCTGGGAAAGGGGCTCAGCCTGGAGAAAAGGAGGCTCAGGAGGGACCTTCTGGCTCTGCACAACTCCCTGACAGGAGGGGACAGACAGAGGATGTTGGGCTCTGCTCCCAGGGAACAGGGACAGGGAAAGGGGAAACAGCCTCAAGTTGTGCCAGGGGAAGTTTTGGTTGGATATCAGGATATTAGGGGAAAAATTCTTCATGGAAAGGGTAGTAAGACACTGGCACATGTGCCCAGGGCAGTCCCCATCCCTGCAGGGCTTAAAGAGCCCTTGGGGACATGGGTCAGAGGTGGCCTTGGCAGTGCTGGGGGAATGCTTGGACTGGATGATCTTGTAGGACTTTTCCAACCTTAGCAATCCTCTGGCTCTGTGCTCTAATGAAGGAATCTGAGGTGTTTCCAAGCTGTGAGGAGCACTTTGGAGCTCTCCTCCAAGAGGCTGAGCATCCCAACTCTGCCCTCAGCAGCGAGAGCCCACGCTGGTTTTCCTCACCAGTTCCAGGTCCCACACACCCTCGTGTCTTTATCTGCTTGGCTGGAGCTCTGCAACTGGGATTCAAAGTGGCTGCACAAGGTGACACCAGGAAATTCTCCCTCCTGCCACCCTGGCCAGTAGTGCTGGTTCTCTTAGAAGCCTTTGAGAATTTCACCCCAGGAATTGGTGTTTATTTATTTATTTGAAAACATAAGTTTTCAAATAAATGTGGACAGAAATCTCCCTGTCCACAAACAAAGAAATAGAGCTGCAGGATGCTTTGAAAGCTGCTGATCCCAGGGCTTTCTCCCCAGGTTTGTTTTTTTTCTTTTGAAAATAAAAAGCACCTTTTTTTTTTGTGGCCACATAACCACACAATGGTACTGTTCCTGCATCAAATGAAGATCCATTTAATAATCACGTTTGGAGTTTGCAAAGCAACTTCTTGGAACTATTGGTTGGAAGGGACATTAAAGAGTATTGCATTCCATCCCCTGCCATGGGCAGGGACACCTCCCACTATCCCAGCTTCATCCAAGTCCCATCCAGCCTGGCCTTGGACACTTCCAGGGATCCAGGGGCAGCCACAGCTTCTCTGGGAAACCTGTGCCAGGGCCTGCCCACCCTCACAGGGAAGAAATTATTCTTAATATCTAATTTAAATGGTTTCATACAGAAGATCCAGCTTGACCCCAGTGTCTCCATGTGCTTCTGTAACTGCTGTGATTGCCACAGAGTCTGGAACACGCTGGATTTCTGTAGCAATCAGACTGGGCAGCTCCAAATGTCATAGGTGCTCACAAAGGGAACGACTGCACCTTGAAAGCATCTGAGTAACCATGAGAGCCATTCAGTTCAGAGAAGAGGCTGATATTTAAGCTACAGATGGATAAAAATTATGTCAAGAGCATGGTTCAAACCAGTGCAGTTTAAATAACCTCCTCCAGGCAGCTTTGGTAAATACAATGCCATAAAGGAGCCCTTGTGCTGCCCACGGAGAGCTCTGAAGGCAGTAAATGACAGTGGTGGGTCACAGGGATTCCTCTGCTCCTGCTCTGCTCCTCTCGTAAAGGGAAGCTGCTCAGAGGGAGCACAGCCTGGCTGCTACTCCTGATCCAGGAAAATGCTGCTGTAAAGGAAGGATTCCTCCCTGGAGCAACCTGGGGGAGTGGAGGGTGTCCCTGCCCGTGCAGGGGGTTGGACTGGATGGTCTTTAGGGTTCCTTCCCACCCAGACCATTCTGTGGTTCTATGAAGTGAGGCTCAGGTCTTACATAAAATGCGCAATAACCTTTAAGTGATGGTTAATCCTCCCCTCCTCTCAGCCCCTTCATTTCTCTTCTCCTGCAGACCAGAAGCTCTGCAAACAGAATCCCAAAATGGTTTGGGTTGAAAGAGACCTTAAAGCTCCTCTCATTCCACCCCCTGCCATGGGCAGGGACATCTTCCACTATCCCAGGCTCTCCAAGCCCCCTCCAACCTGGCCTGGGACACTTCCAGGGATCCAGGGGCAGCCACAGCTTCTCTGTGCCAGGGCAGACCTGGATGCACTCCCTGGCCCCCATAAAGCCTCACCTCAGCCTCGTTAGCTCCAGCATACCATTATAATTTTAATTGCCCAAACGAGTGCTTGTAATACCTTTATTAGATTGTACTCATCCCCCAGTGCCAGACACAGCCTGACTTAACAGGTCCAGTGCTGCATTTATGAGCAAGCCTGAGCACAGCCTCTTTCATTACTGTCTGAAGGTAATTCCTCTTGATCCAAAACTTCCCATGGCCTGGAGTGATACCCGGGAAGGGAGAGAAGGGAAAACTGCCAGGCAGGTTAAAGCACCCAGCTGGGGAGCTTGGAGCACTCCTGCCCTGTCCTGGAGCTCCCCACCTCCACCAGAAGCAGCCAGAGGGAATTTGGGAGACTCCCAGACACACAACTTTCAGCAACAACTCTCACCTGACCTGATCTTTGCAAACCAGATCCCAAACTGAGGTGGACTGAGCTGTCTGATGGTGTTGAACAGCCTCCCTGGCTCTCCTGTGCCCCACATGTGCAGCAAATGTTTGGATCCTCAGGGCAGGGGAACCTTCCTGGTGTGGAGACGGTGCCTGGGGGGATTGGAGGGAGTTTGAGGGGGAGTTTTAACAGCCCATGCAGGGGAAAGCAAGGTTTAAAGGCCAATATCTTGGTCAACTTGTGATTTTATATTTGTAAAACAGAAGAGGGAAAGGATTCTCCACACCGGATCCTCCACTTCTAATTAAGGGCAGCTCTGATTTCTGCTCTCTGTGAGCAAGGACAGGACCCAGGAATGGCTGAAGCTGTGTCAGGGGAGGGTTAGGCTGGATATTGGCAAAAGGTTCTTCCCCAGAGGGTGTTTGGGCACTGAACAGGCTCCCCAAGGAGCTTGGGGCAACCTGGGATACTGGAAGGTGTCCCTGCTCATGGCAGGGGTTGGAATGAGAAGAGCTTTAAGGTCTCTCCCCACCCACCCAAACCATTCTGGGATCCTGGAACAGCATCCCAGTTTTTCAAGGCACTACAGCCTCAGCATCTTCAGTATCTGAAGCAAACACCACAGGCAGTGTCTATTTTAGACAACATTATTCAGTTTCAATACTTTTCAATGCCAGTTTTCTTCCTTTTTAATTGCAACTCCACCTTTGGGATTAGTGATTTTATTTTATGATGGGATATTAAGAGTAGGCAGCCTTCTTTTTTCTTTTCTAGTCCAAGCCAGTATTTAGAAGGAATAGCTTAAATTATTAAATACACACAAGCACAGGAAACACAGGAAACTCTCAGCCATTATCCTATGAAGACAATGCCAATGCAAACACTGTAATAAAATATTCTTCACTGAAATCAACACTAATTTTCCCAGGCAATCAAATCCATCCCTGTGATCCCTCCTCCCAGGGAAAACAGCCAGCACAGCTAAATTCAGATCTCTGTGGCTCCATGCTTAAATTTGGCTCAGACATGCTGCAAATCAATGACCCCAGAAAGGTTTTCTAAGGAAAAAATTCCCGGTGGGCAAAGTTTGCTCCAGCCCACGGCAGCTCTCCTGACACAGCAGCAAAGAGCCCAGGGCTGCATTGATCCAGGAATCCAGGAAGGCTGAAGCTTCCAGCTGTGAACTTGTTGAGGTCACCACTGTTGGGACATGGTTCCTGTGTCCAAAGGGACAGTCCCCAAGGACAGCTCAGCCATGAGGACACCCCCAGAGGATGATGCTGCCCCAGCAGCCCAGAAACAGCACCAAGTCTCTCACAAGCTCCCCCCTCATCCACACACAGTGAGGATGAGATGGGATGGAGAAAGGGATGGAGCAGCACCTGCCAGCTCAGGAGGAGGAGGAGAGGACTTGTGACAGGAAGTATTTTGAGCTGGAAAAGCTTTTAAAGGCCTTCCAACCCCGTGCAGTGAGTGGTGACATCTTCAACTAAATGAGGCTGCTCAGAGATCCACCCAACCTGATCCTAAATGTTTTTAGGGATGGGGGAACCAGAACTTCCTTCCCCAGCTCTAGGAACTCTGTGGATTGTCCATGCCTGGGGCTGTGCTTGTGTTGTTCCACAAGACACCCAGAACACACCTTTTTCTTGTCTCCAGAAAGTGTTGGTGCCTCTCTTTGATGTCCCTGAACTCTTACTTGGTAAGAGGATGAATAAATGTTCCACTGAGGGATTGTAAGGTGGGTGCAAACCACCACCTCCATGATTTCTTTAGGGATCTTGCAGCACCTTGGCCTCAAAACCATGGCAAAATAACACAATAATGGAAGATCAACCATTTCCCAGCACTGCCAATGCCACCACTAACCCATGTCCCCAAGTGCCACATCCATATGGCTTTTAAATCCCTTCAGGAATGGAGATTCCACCACTTCCCTGGGCAGCTGTGCCAGGGCTCAGCAGCCCTTTTGGTGGAGAAATTGTTCCTAATATATAACCTTAACCTCTCCTGGGGATCTTGAGGCCATTTCCTCTCCTCCTGAACCCTGTTCCCTGGGAGCAGAGCCCAACCCCCTGGCTGTCCCCTCCTGTCAGGAGTTGTGCAGAGCCAGAAGGTCCCCCCTGAGCCTCCTTTTCTCCAGGCTGAGCCCCTCTCCAGCTCCCTCAGCTGCTCCTGGTGCTCCAGCCCCTTCCCCAGCTCGGTTCCCTTCCCTGGACACGCTCCAGCCCTTCAATGTTTTATCTTGTCAGGAGGGTCTCAGAGCTGCCCCCAGCACTGGAGGTGTCCCAGCAGTGCCAGCACAGGGGATGGGCACTGCCCTGGTCCTGGTGGACACACGTTTCCTGGAACAGCCCATGGGCCATTGGTCTTTTTGGCACCTAGGCACACCTGGCTCTTGCTTCCACCTATGGCATGGAAGTTCCAGCCCCACCAAACCAGAGCCCCTGTCCAGCTTTTAAAACACCCCCAGCCCTGTCCCAGTCTGTCCCCAGAGTTCTGCAGAGCAGTGATAGTGACAGTCCCTTGGCCAGGCAGCCAAAGCTGTGTCATCAGGCTCAGAAACAGCCCAGCACCAAACTGACAGAGGCTGAATCATTTCTCCTTCCCATACCCACGGCCCAGGACCAATTAAACTCTGCCATGGCTCCTCCTGTGAATCACTTGAGAGGGGTAACAGTGAAACCACTTCATAGGAAGCAGTTTTAAAAATGCCCTGCTCTGCATAAGACGAGTTTGCCACAGAGAAGGGGGGAAAAACATTCAAGCATGTTCAGCATCTTACAGATTAATCCTAGGCCTAGAGCCAGGATAATTACTGCCAGAAGGAATAAAAGTAACATAAATATAGGTTAACACACAAAGGGTCCCGTTTGCAAGGTTTTACACATCACCAGCTCACAGGCGGATTTGTAAATTTAATTATAGAAAGATTTATAAAAGCAGGTTATACCCAAAGGGTCATAAAAATAATTTTACTACAGTGAAGAGAACAAAACAAAAATAAAAAAGTATAAGAAACTCCAAACATTTTAAATTAAGTAGGGCATCTGATGGATCTCCTGAAGCCCTTCCGCAGGATTCAGCCCAGACTGCCAGAGCAGCATCCGCCACAGCCTTCCAGAAATGCCATTTCCAGAGGAGAGCAGATAAGTCACTCTGACAGCCTTGCGACCTTCCAGAGCTGATGTGCTTTAAAAAAAATCTTCTTTTTTTGTATAGGGTGCTCCTGGCATAGTCAAAGCCTTGTTAGGATGGGGGAGGACAATTCCAAAACACGTTTGCTGCAGGGGTGCTGTGAAATCCTTGGAATTGCTGGTTCTCACCAGGATTAATGGTGCTTTTCTGCCAAGGACAGCTCTGGGGGAGGAGGATGGTTCCCTGTCCATGGCAGGGGGTTGGAACAAGATGATTTTTAAGGTCCCTTCCAACCCAAACCATTCTGTGACTCCATGATTAAATACCACTGGGATGGATTTAGGTTCTGAAGGAGCTGTTGCCAGTGAAAGAAAAAGCAGGAGCAGGGGCTAGCCAAGCAACTCAGCATGGAAAAACAGGGATATTCTCTGCCAACCATGCTACAAGAGTGTTAAAAACTCTGTCCTTCTATGAATGCTGCATTCCTCAAGAAAAATGAAATACTGTAACAAGGTGTATATGAAAGGAAGGCACAGGGAAGAGAACTCCATTCTGGGATCTCCTGGGCTTCCCACTAAAATACAGCCACCCTTAGAAACTTGAAAATTGTAACTCTTACCTACAAACCCCGTTTCTGGTGTATAAACCACATTTCTGACCTATCCAGTGCTTTCTGCTCCAGGAGGCACTTCCTGAAAGATCCCTGGGAGTGATGCAAGTGCTAAACCAAGCTTCTGTCAGTCCAGCAAAACATGCTGTCACTTTTAAATGCATCTTTTGGGGACTTCAAACAGCTCCCGGCTGGAATGCTCTGCTACCCCCATGCCCGGTGTGTGTGTGAGGAGAAAATGTTCAGGATGCTGAATGCCTGTAAAAAAGCATTTCAAAGGATCACAGACAAGGATTTTTTCGGCCTGAAAATACACATTTATTAGGAAGAAAACTTATGGGGTTACAAATATCATAAATAAAATGTAGTGTGATAAGAAAACCCTCAGGACTGAGCAGTAAATCTCTGGAAAATGGGGACAGGACCCTTCACTTTGCCGTGATCACCATTACTTCTGCACAGGTGGCTCTTGGAAAATCTTATTTCACACCAGTTGTTTCCCTGCACGAAGATCCAGGCTGGACATTCCAAACCCTTTTTGTATGTAAATCTGCTCCTACAGCTCGAAAACCTCCACACAGGACACCAGAGCTGTTTGCAAGAGCGTGGTTTAAATATACATCAATGTATATTAATGTACGTAGTGAGCACCCAAAACAGCACGGGGAGGGTAAGGATCCATCTGCCTTGGGAAGGCTGATCCCAGGAAGCAGCAGCAGCGTTATGGGATGGCACAGGATGGAATGGGATGCAGTAATGGGAATGCAAATTGAATCTCAGTATCAAGGAAGTGCCACTAAATCAGAGGCTGCAGCAGACGGAGCCGGGAGGAGCCAGGTCCCCCCGGGCGTGTAAAACTGGATTAGGTGTGAACTTCAAACCCAGAGTGATGTGGAATAATCCTATGCTGGCAGAAAGGGATCAAAGCTAATTTCTCTAACTTGCTTAATCTTCTGCAGAGATGTCTGAACTCGGGAGACACAGCAGGCTGGGAGTTAAAGCCCTGCTCTGTCAGAGGGTTCAGCAGGGGCTGAGGGAGAACAGAGCACGTTAAAAATCCTGAGGAGTGGAGTTGTTTCTGATGAGCTTTTAGAAAATCAGGGAATCACAGGATGGACTGGGTTGGAAGGGACCTTAAAAATCACCTCATTCATCCCTGGAAATGTCCAAGGCCAGGTTGGACGGGGCTTGGAGCACCCTGGGATAGTGGAAGGTGTCCCTGCCCATGGCAGGGGCTGGAACAAGATGGGTTTTAAGGTCCCCTCCAACCCAAACCATTCTGATTTCATGATTCTCTGTCTCTATACCTGGATCAGCTCTGCTGATGTAAAATTCCAGAAACTTAAAGTAACCCAACTAAACAACAGGAAAAAAAAAAATCCACTCCTTCCCATATTAAATGAAACAGACTGATCCAAGCACTGGAACATCTCACCACCCATAAAAACCTTTCATACCTAAAAAACAAAAAAAGAGAAAAGAATAAAATTAAATAAATAATAATGCTCAAATCTTAACTAAACCACTATTGATCAATTAAAGCTTAAATGGTGAAATAAAAAGAGGATGTTCAGGGATCCCTGATGGGGTGGCAGAGCTCATCCCACCAAAGGTTCAGTGTCTGAGATGCAGACCCAGTCAAAGCTGGAGTCAAAAGGTCAGGATTTCTAGAAGAGGACACGTGGCAGTGTCAGTGACTGAGAGGGAGCCAAGACCAGCAGCTCTGACTGGGCACCTCACTTGGAATCACTGAATCTTTAAAGTTGGAAAAATCTTTCAGGTCATCGAGTTCCCCCAGCACTGCCAGGGCCACCACTGGCCCATGTCCCCAAGTGCCACATCCACATGGCTTTGAAATCCCTGCAGGGGTGGTGATTCCACCATGGACAGCCTGTTCCAGTGCCTGAGCACCCTTTCAGTGAAGGAACAGATAAATGAAGTCAGCTGGAATAAAAAATCCCAGCAGTGTAAATTAACCATTCCAAAGCCTTTAATAAAATAATTTTACAGGTGGGTGCCAATTGATTGGTAACTACACCTTAAACTGGGACAGGAATTGGGATTTCTGGTTTGGGATGAGATCTCTCCACACCCAGTGCTCCCTTGGTGCTGCTAAAAGCATGCTGGTAACTGATAAACCCAGAGCTGAAGGAGAAATAGTCTACTTTGAGGTGTAAATCAGTTTTACACTGCAATCTACAAATGATTCTGCTGGATAAAAAGCACAAAAAATTAAGTACAAAGAGGCTCAATCACCTCAAATAACGATTAGCCATAAGTGGATACATTATACCACAGACATGTCTCTGCTCTGTTAAATATTAATTTAAATGGACACACTTTAAAAGACATACAATAGGGATAAGCACTTTTTGTTAAAGGAGAGCAACTCCTGTTAGTGAGTGAGAAAGGAACAGCTCAGAGGAGAGCAGAAGGATTTCAAGCAAGAACAGTCCAAGGATAAGAAAAATATAGGTACAGTAACCTGATACAATCATATGCATGTAAACATGTGCATTCAGTGCAGCTTTTCTAAATAATGCTTAAAATCTTGAATTGCAAGCTAAATAAGATAATATATTGCTGATCTCCAGATCTGTGAGATCATTCAGCTTTACAAGATGACTCCAGAATGGAGTAACACTGAGCTAAAACACACACAGAGCTGAAACCAGCCCAGCTTTGGCTGCAACTCGAGGCAACGTCAGCAGCTGCCACTGCAAAATGTGCAGAGAGCTCTCTCCAAGCTTCATACACACCCCCTAAATAAATCCTGTGCCAAAACACAGCAAATACTCTCTGTCAGAGACCAAGCTGTAAAGCTGTTTGGCTTGCTTTTTTTTCTTCCTTAAGCTCCAGCTTGAGGACTGCTTGGGAATGCTCTGACACGGGAAGGGAAACAGCCTGAGCATGTGCCCACCTTGTTTCCTCCACTGGTGGTATGAGGATATGATGATATTATTATATATAAATTTTCTGGTGATAATTTACTGAGAAATTTGGTACATTTGCCAATTACCTGTCAACACAAAACTTTATTTCATCCTTAGTTATGGAATCATAGAATCACAAAATTACAGAATCAGGGAATGGTTTGGGTTGGAAGGGACTTTAAAGCTCATCCAGTCCCACCCCCTGCCATGGGCAGGGACAACTTCCACTATCCCAGGCTGCTGCAAGCCCCGTCCAACCTGACCTTGGACACTTCCAGGGGCAGCCACAACTTCTCATGCAATTTTTGGCTTTGTACAATGCTGCCTAAACTCCCCTCTGCTCCCAAAGCACTTTTGGGGGGAATTACGGGACTATTTCCAAGAGGAAACTCCATGGAAAAGGAAAGAGAAGCTTTGCAAAGCAGCAGAAGTTGTGTCTGAAGACAAGAACAGAAGAGTGACAGGACAACAGAAGCCTTTCTTGGTCTCATTACCATTTTGTTGGAAGTTTTCCAGAGCGCTGGTCTCCTACAGCTCCTTCTATGATGGAATCAGGTGATGTCAAAATAACCCCAATTCTGCCTTAGTGCTTCCTTCTCTTTGGTTTAAGCTAAAAACAAAGACACACATGAATGATTATGGAATGGAAAACACAAGAAAATGAAAATAATGGTTTTTTGCAGGATTCTGAATTGTCATGAACCGTGAAAACAAGTAAATAAATATAAACAAAGAACAAAAATGCTTTATCTTAAATGATGGGTATAATGTATGTACATTAAAATATATATACATTGAAATAAAGGGATGAAAATAACAGGTAAGAAACCACATTGTGTTTGCAACAGATGACGGAAATGAACAGAAATCTGTTTACAGGAACTGAAAACACACTGCCACGGTGTAGTCCTGACTTCTTCCACCACTTACCCAGCTGCAATTACCATCACCCCAGCCACAAACAGCACATCTGGGGAGTGAGGGGGATTATTAGGGGCTCTTTTGTCATCCCGAATTACCTGCCCTGTGTGTGTACACAAGCACTGGCTTAAACATTCAAAGGAATTTGCTTCCAAGAAAAGTCATCTTTATTGTCATTGTCCCCAATTTCATGGCCAGACCAGCGACACAGCCCGGCTGTGTGTCAGCACAGCCCCCAGTTTGAGGAATCCACACTGACACGACAAGAACTAATCCTATTATTTCCTTAACGGCATCTGAATAGGCATTTTCCAAGTCCTGCTTCTTATTGTAAGTTTAACCCATGTGTTAATTCTCTTACTGAGATCTCAAGCTGCTTTCTCTAGAATCAGGGATTTAAGGGAATCAAATCCCTTCTATTCAATTTGCTACTTAAGAGACAAACCTTTCAAAATTAAACTTGCAGGCTGTTTGCCTGAAAAACATCGCTTCTCTTTCCAAGGAAAATATCTCTAAAACCCATTTTAAGCACAGAGAGAAGAAGTTTTTAGCACATCTCAAGTTTAAACCTGACAGCAGCCGCCTTGAAGTAAGAACCAGGAGGGCAGAAATTCACTGGGGGAAAGATTTTCAGTTTATTTTAATACCAATTTGATGAGTGAGCAACCAAGCAGTGCTTTATTTGAGTAAATTATTTCCTGTTATTGTGATTCTCCTCCAGTAAACCACAATCACAGAATGGTTTGGGTTGGAAGGGATCTTAAAGGTCATTTTGTTCCAACTCCCTGCCACGGGCAGGGACACCTTCCACTATCCCAGGTTGCTCCAAATCCCATCCAACGTGGCCTTGGACACTTCCAGGGATCCAGGGCAGCCACAGCTTCTCTGGGCAATAATCAAAGGTGATCAAGTGGGGAAAGACTTGGGCATAACCCAACTCCTCGCAGACACTTGCTGTGGCTGAAAAAATTTTTGAGCACACCATGCTCAGGGGAGTTTTCCTTTCTATAATCAAATATTAAGCTATGAAGCCCCATGAAAACAAACACCTCATCCTACACACACACAGACACCTTCTGTGCTTTCCAGCAAAGCCACAACAACAGATTTGCTGTGGGTCTGCAGGAACTTATAGGTAAGGTATTAAATATTGATTGAAAATAAATCCAAATAATTAGGCTTAAATTTTAATACCCATGTACGTTTCTCTATAATTCATGATGAACGGCATTTTCTGAGGTTCCACGAGAGGCTCTGGGTTTAATTTTAATTATGCATTTATTACATAATTCACCAAATTCAGTAATGTGCAGTGAGTCTCCCAGCCATTGAAGTGAGTAACGAGATTTATCAGCCCAGTTTGTCACACAACAAACAGGATTCAGAGCCTTATAAAGGCGGGTGATGAAAGATACATAGAGGGAGGGAAGAACCAGCAGCAGCTTTATTTCCATGTAATAATGCTAATAATATGCAAATAATTCCCCATCTTAATGAATACTTCAGATGAATGCCACGTTCCAAGCGGGGATGGCACAGGGAGGGAGGGAACTCAGCTGCTGGGAGTGTTCAAAGCTCTTTGGAAACCACAAAGTTACAGCTGTGGGTACCACTGAGCTTCCCCTCTCCCCCCAGAGGGAGGCTGGACACTGGAACAGCTCCCCACGGAATGGGCACAGCCCCAAGGCTGCCACAGCTCCAGAAGAGTTTGGACAACACTCTCAGGGATGCACAGAGTGGGATTGTTGGGGTGTCTGTGCAGGGCCAGGGGTTGGATCAATGATCCTGATGGATCCCTCTGAACTCAGGATATTCTGTGATTCCATGATCCTCACATACCAGGAATGACACTGTCACACGGCAGAAGGTACCTAAGCTCCTCAAGCTCCTTACATCCTGTTCTTAGACAGTGACAGTCACATCAAAAATGTGGATAATTTTCAAAATAGGCAGGGATGCACACACACCCCTGTAGGGATCTCCATGTGGAGGCTGGAGCACAGACAACATTTTATATGCCCAAACCTCCAAGGGTCTGTGACTTGCTCTCCTAAATACTTCTGGTGATTCATCAAAGTTGCATTTGGAAGTTTCTCCTGAATCCCTGCAACTGTTGGAGGAGTGAGTCTTGCTGTCCTTCGACAAACATTTCAATGGATTTTTTTTACTGTTTCCAAAACTTTTGCAAACTTCCCCCCTTTCAGCAGGAATCATCTCCCCTGGGACACTGGGCACGTGCTCAGAAGCCAGTGGTATCAGGTATTTGCCATGCTGTTCTTTTCCCTTATTATTTTAGCCTCAAACATCTTCAGGGAGCTCAAATATTTAAGTCTTACAACCTCCTCACAAAGCCAAGCCAGCATCCCTTCCCACGTTCTCACTTGAAACCCACATTTTCTCAGTCCTCCTTAGGCATCCCTTTCATTCAGCTTCCCATACCCACACATCCTCTGAGATTTCCAGTCTATCTCCTCTCTCAACAAAGTGTTAGGAGAAACAGGAACCTTTGGGGGGTCTCCTCCATCTGCAAGAAGATCCCCCTAAGCCTCCTCTTCTCCAGGCTGAGCCCCCCAGCTCCTTCAGCTGCTCCTCATAGGACTTCCTCTCCAGACCCCCAATTCCTGTGGAACAGAAAGGCCCAAAATCCCCCAAAAGTTCACCCTGATGATGAATGGGGGTGGTGGATCCTCCTCTATGCTCACTCTTGGGGAAAAAAGAAAGTGTGAATCTCTCCCTTCTCAGGCAGCAAAGGATCTGCACAGAAGAGAAAGCCCTTTAAATGGCACACAAACCTTCCACTAATTCTCTGAGATTCCGCCCGGGTCCCAGAGCAGCTGACTGTGAGACAGAAACCCCAGGACACCAGGCTTTGTTAGGTCTGGCACTCACAGCACTGCTCCTGGGATATCCCCACTGGAAGACCAACAAAACCTCCCCCTATGGAATCTGCAGCTCCAATGCTATCATAGGACTTGACTGTGGAATCATGAGCCCTTGAAATATTTTGCTTATTTTGACCTCAGACACCGAGGGAAATCTGCTCCTTTCATTGTCAGGTGGGACCAGCAGAGAAATAATTTTTTCAACGTCTGATCCAGCACCAGCAGAGTTCATTGCTCACCAAGTGCAGAGACACTCTCTGAACTGAAAAATAAACTCAATCCTCACCTCTGCTTAAAGGATGCCCTCAGACACCAGATGACAGTGGGCTGTGACCAGGGATTTACTGCAAAATATCAAAGCTGCTGCAGGAACGAGGAAACCTTGAGCCAGAAAAGACAGAGAGACTGTGCTGCGCCCACTGAAATGCAGTGTTCCCAAAATAAAGGTTTTCCATTTGACACCAGGAACACAGAATGGTCTGGGACAGAAGGGAACTCAGATATCATCTCCAAGCCCCTGCCAAGGGAAGGGAAACCACCCAACAGACACTGCTGCTCCAAGCCCCATCCAACCTGGCCTTGGACACTTCCAGGGATCCAGGGACAGCCACAGCTTCTCTGGGCAACCTTTGCCAGGGTCTCCCCACCCTCACAGCCAAAAATTCCTTCCCAATATTCCATGCAACCCTGCCCTCTGGCAGTGGGAAGCCATTCCCTGTGTCCTGTTCCCTCCACTCCCTGTCCCAAGTCCCTCTCCAGCTCTCCTGGAGCCCCTTTAGGCACTGGCAGGGGCTCTGAGGTCTCCCTGGAGCCTTTTTTTCTCCAGGCTGGACATTCCCAGCTCTCCCAGTCTGGATCTAGAGCAGAGGCTGCTTGGGGAAGACACCATCTGAGACCAAAACTGGACAAATTACACTTCACTGCTCCTTTTCCATGTATTTCATGGGGAACACAAGTGTAAAGAAGAGGAAATACTCTTCCACCTCTGAAACATTCAGCTCTAATAAAAAACACAGCACTGCCAAGAAGGGCACCGTGAAATTATTCAGATTCCAAATAATAGCACAAATTTGCAATAACTCACAAAGCCCTTAATTCTTACCCAAATAAATTCTGAGTAGATCCAAGCACAGAAAGGAAAACAAGCAGGGAAGGAATGAGAGAATGACGTTTTACATGGGCTGATAAGGGATGGGACAAAGTTGGGAGAAGGAGGAGAGATTTAGATGGGACATTAGGAGAAAATTCTCCCCTGTGAGGGTGGTGAGGCCCTGGCACACATTGCCCAGAGAAGCTGTGGCTGCCCCTGGATCCCTGGAAGTGTCCAAGGCCAGGTTGGATGGGGCTTGGAGCAACCTGGGATAGTGGGAGGGGTCCCTGCCCCTGGCAGGGGTGGAAGCCTTGCAGCAGAACTGTTTCAACCTGTTCATTGATTATAGAATCTAAATAAAATAAAGGAAGATGGACAAATAAGCAACCAGAGCAGTACATCTGAGCTCCCAGGTGGGGAAACATCACTTAATAAGGGAATTTTGTGGGCAGCAGCACCAGAGCTGGAAACCTTTATTCCGGCCTCTACAATCAGCACTTGCAGCACTTTGTTGACACAACAGAACATGGCTCAATTTCAAGCACCGTTGAGGTTGAGTAATTTCAAACATCTTTTAATGTTTGTAGAGAGTCCAGAGGGAAGTTGGTCGAAAAGATCTCCAAGGCAGCTACGTGGAAATAAGATACAAAGCCCTTCAAATCACTGCAGTGCCAAGCAGGAGGCAGGAATGGAGACAGAGGAGGGAAAAGGGGAAAGGTGAGGATCCACACTTCCAGCTAAACTGCTTAAAGCATTTATTTATGTCCAGTGGCTCCATTATGAGTTCACAGTGTGCCTTGGGGAGCAGTAACAGACCAATTCCATGAACACAGATTGGTGATTCAGAAGTAAAATTTTAAGTGTAATCTGTACTCCCATTTCTTCTCATGGCATGAACACTCCTTTTAGAGGGAGGTCATCCTCCTGTTGTCTTATAGGTACCAAAAACTGTGCATGAGAAATCAGATAAGACATTAATACAGCTGGATTTAACTTGAGTGTTATACACTAGGGCATTGGTGCTTTTAATGAAAATCTGGGAAAGATTGCTGATAAACCTGAGTTGGGAACAATGACAGCGAAAATAGGCTAACACTCATCTACAGAGCTTCCCCTAAACTCCTGAGGTCAAGGGAGAGCCCTCTGAAAGTCTAAATTAAATTTACAAAGGACAAAATTAGCTGCTCACTGTTTGTATTAGAGCATTTTTCAGAGCAGCATCCAGCAGCAGTATCCCAGCAAGGAATTTCAGGATAATAAACAGAAAACACAAACCAGCACTTAGGGTTTGTGTCATTTTTTTGGTCACTCATATTATGATGATTCAGAATAAGGAAATCTGTCCTGAGAACACTGAGGGAAACCCAGCTCTTCAGGATGCCCTGTTAGAACAGGAATGCCCTGCAAACATGTCCCTGGAACGAGCCAGCAGTGGAGGATGTCAGGGAAAACAGGAACACACCTCCAGCAACGGGACAATGCTCTGAGGTTGGAGGATCCACAGCTAAAATCTGCTCGAGTCCTTCTGGCAGCTCTGGTTTCCTCCTGACCTTGTAACTCTGTGCACAGGCTGGATTATCCACTGCTCCAGAGGCTGGAGTTTAAATCTGGAGGCAGGGAAAAACAACCAGGGCCACAAATGGCCCAGAAACCCTGAGCCAAGGTGTAGAGATGATGGGTGCAGAGTGCTCCATCTTCCTGGGGCTGAGCACAAAGTCTCTGCTTCTGCTTCCAGAAGCTTTCTGGGAGTGCTCACCACTCTTGGAAGTTAAACCAGATGTGAATGTTAAAGAAGTGGTGCCCACAGCACTCCTGTCACATCTGGAGTCACAGAATGGTTTGGATAGGAAGGGGCCTTAAAGACCATCCAGTTCCAGCCCCTGCCATGGGCAGGGACACCTTCCACTATCCCAGGCTGCTCCAAGCTCTATCCAGTCTGGCCTTGGGCACTTCCAGGGATCCAGGGGCAGCCACAGTTTCTCTGGGCAACCTGTGCCAGGGCCTCCCCACCCTCACAGGAAGAATTCCTTCCTAAAATCTCTAATCTAAACCTCCTCTCTTTCAGTTTAAGCCATTCCCCCTTGCCCTGTCCCTCCAGTCCTTGTCCTAAGTCCCTCTTCAGCTCTCTTGAAGCTCCTTTAGGCACTGGAAGGGGCTCTGAGGTCTCCTTGGATCCTTCTCTTTCCAGGCTGAGCATTCCCAGTGCTCCCAGCCTGTCTACATGGGATATTTTATGTTTTTATATTGGGAAAACAAACAGTAGCAGGACTGTCAGATTTGCTGTGGAGCCAGCAATGGGGACAACTGTGCAGCCTCACCCTGAGCCACGGGACAGCTGCTGTGCAGCTTCCACCAGATCCTGCTGCATCTGCCACTTCTGAGCACCTCTGACAGCATCACTTTTAGAGGAAAGCTGAGTTAAATCCATTTGCTTTCTTCAGCGCATGATTCAACCCCTTGCACAGATCCATACAGCTGTCCCAAAGTGCATCAGGATGGTTTAAATTCTCCTCTAAGTTTTATGATTATTCCATGGCTGAAGAATGAAAAAAAACCCCTTCTCCCACATCACCTCAGAGAGCAGAGAAAGCCTCAGAGGCACCAGCAGCTGCTGAAATTGCTGCTTCTAAGGCTGTCCTGACACCTAAAAACCTGAAACCTTTTCCTGAAGGAAGATTTTTCTCAGTGCAGCACAAGCTACTGCACCAAGCCCCAATTAATTTGCCATTTGCTCCTACCCAGCAGAGGTAAGGAGTAAATCAGCACCTCTGTGGCTCTGTCACAGATGCCACAGGATTTTCCAGACAGACAGACAGACTGTAAGTGCTGCCCTGCTGGGACACTGCACACCATGGCACTGGTACATTAAGAGGATCATGACCCCAGCATTAGCTGTGGGAACACTCCCAATAAATAGCTATTTTTCCAGCCTGATTGCTCCAGCTTCCATCACTTCACATTTTGATGCAGATTCTTCCTGTGAGCAGACTCATCACTGCCCAGCTAACTCTGTCCATCCGGCCCAGACACCACATTTGTTCACACAAAGCTGTGGCATATGGATTTTTCCTTCAAAAATGAGGAGTGTCAGCATTTTCCTATCATTCCTCTGGAGCAAAAGTGATCTTAACTACCCCCACTTAAAAGCTGGAGCACATTTCACGAGAACTCCACTTTGTCAGGCCATGGTGAGGTCACAGATCAGGCTGGCAGGTAGAAAAGAAGGTTTAAATGTGTTTTTAGGGTCACCTAAAAGAGGAGGCTCCCTCAGCCACTTGGGTTTTTCAGCAGCTCTCTACTGCCTGAATGCAAAGCAGTCTCAGCTGAATTTCACTAATTCCTTCAAAGGCTCTCTTACCCTCATCTGCACAGATTATGCAGTAAATACGCTTTAAGAAAGCACTCCCTAACCCCAACAAGGCTATTCAAAAAATAAGGCTTAACCAGCTGACCTCTGATTATCTTCAGCAGTTCACCCATCTGTCTCCAATACACAAATTCCAGCCTCAAAGCAACGCTTCCTTTAGGTGTCTGAACTGGATCTTAATAATTACAATGCTCTTCAATGAAATGGTGACATGAAAGTGTCCAAACTGTCCACAAAAAAGCTCAGTGAGGGCTGTGAACACTTAAACCTCTCTTGAAAGTCACCATAACCCAGGCACAGGACATTGAAGCAGCATTTCTGCTCTCAAGGGACACATCAGGACCACCCCATGAGGATCTGTCCCCCTGTCTCACACACGGACAAGATCAGCCCAAATGAAGTGAATCCAAGCCCTTAAATGTTAATTAACTCCCACAGGGACTTTGGGAAGAAACCTTCCCAGTAGCTTTGCCTTTTGTAGTGACAGTGTTTGCAAAATTTGGGAGCTGTGAAGAAAACTGGGATTGCTCAACGGCAGCTTTCATGAAGTGCAGCAGGCTGCAAAGTAAGTGACATTTGAAGCTAAAAATTAGTGAATTATTTGCCTAGAGGTGGAGCAGCTCCAAGGTGGTGGCATCATGCTCCAGTTCCTTTATGGCCTTCTTCTCCCTGGACACCTCTGTTACCATTCCATAGGAGCTGCAGGAGACGTGGCATCAATCAGGAAACTAAAGGGTTATCCCAAACCTCCTGGGGTATCACAAACTTCAATTTTCCCCTTCCACCCTCGGTTATTTTGAAGTCTCAGCCACCTTTAACTGCAGCCAGGAGCTCACTCTGCCACCAATCATGGCATGACAGAATGGCTTGGGTTGGAAGAGACCTTAAAGATCATCCAGTGCCACCCCCTGCCATGGGCAGGGACACCTTCCACTGTCCCAGGTTGTCCCAAGCCCCGTCCAACGTGGCCTTGGACACTTCCAGGGATCCAGGACAGCCACAGCGTTTCTGGGCAATCCAGGCCAGGCTCTCCAGATGCTGCCACCCTCCTGATATCTGTGGACTAAGAGAGCAATTTCAGCCACTCCAACCCTCTAAACGTGGTGTTTGACCCTTTCCAGCCTGGAATCCAGCCTCTTTAACATCCAATATGGACACTGTAAGCAGCTTTTGAATCTGAAGGGTTTCCACTGAGTGCATTTTACAAGTCAGGTCTCTTCAGGTCCAAATCTTTCTCACAGTGCACTTGAAATAACCCAGAGAAATGGTGATCCTGGCAGGGCTTGGAGATTGTTTTGATTACAAAAGAGAAAAAAAATGCACAAATACATCTTAAAGAAAGGGGAAGATGGAATAGGAACTTTCAAATGGATGCAGCTTTGTTAGAGACAGGAAAAAAAATCACAGGAAATGAGGAAGCACCAGTCTGGGAAACAGAAGACCTGCAAGAGGCTGATTGTGGCCTTGATTAACAATCCCTGCTCAGGGCTTGGGCAACAGGAGCAGCAGTGGGCAAAGCCACCCCTGGGAAGAGATGAAGGAAGGCAGGAGCTGCTTTCCAGGAGAACTGAGCTACAGGGACTCTTCACACCCCCACTATCCATGAGGGAAGAGCCCAGGGCACTTCCCATGGAAATGAATTTTGGCTCAGGAGTGAGACAGAGCTTTGAGGGAGGAGGAAGCACCCACACCAAATTTTCCTGCCTTAACTAGTCTCTGAACATATCAGTATTTTATCACCTTTCACCCTGAATATTTGGAGGGTTTTTCATTTCAGGAAAAAAGGAGGCAGCAAACCCACAGCAACACGTGGTGGGGCACCCAGCTGGTTCAAAAAGATACATGGACCCAGTCTTGCACCTCCAATGGTGCAGCCAGACTGCAGATACAGCAAAGCTCATGAGATGTCACCTCTCAGCCTGAAGCCACCAGAAGTGTAAGAGGGGCACTGGATACGCTTGCAACCTGGGTTTATGCAACAAAATTCTCTCCTCGAACTTATCATGGGTCCTCCTATAAAAAACCACTGTGCAGAGTGTAGGTTCAGATGGGATATTAGGAAAAAATATTTCCTTTTGAGGGTGGTGAAGCCCTGGCACAGGTTTCCCAGAGAAGCTGTGGTTGCCCCTGGTTCCCTGGAAGTGTCCAAGGTCAGGCTGGACAGGGCTTGGAGCAACCTGGGATAGTAGAAAGTTTCCTGGCCATGGCAGGGGATGGAATGAGATGAGATTTAAGGTCCCTTCCAGCCCAAACCATTCTGTGATTCCGTGATATAACAGAGCAAATTCTCTCCCTTCATCTCGAATTAAATCTAAGCATGAAGCAAAAGCAGCTGCATTTGTGTAGTGATACATGAAAGTGTCTGCAAAGCATTTTAGGATCCTTCAGGAAAAATGCTAAATATCTGTTCTATAATTCAATGAATGTTAATATATTCATCACAGATTTCGACTCTTCAATTGCACGGGAGAAAAACAAGAAAATTGGTGCTTGTTGCAATGTTACGATGCCAAGGGATGGAAGCGGTCCAGGGTCTCGGAATATTCAAGTTCTGTGTGGGATGCAGGGAAATCCCCCATGAGAACACAAGCAGAGCCTGTGTGCTGTGGGATGAGGAGTGAGGTCACACTCAGGCACGCTGGCTTAGACCTCCAGAGCCAGATGTTGTTTTACCTTTTTGTGGTTGCCAAAATCAAACCCAAACCTCCCTCTGTCCTCACATCGAGGGCCCTGGTCCTGCTTGCCAGGCAGAGCCGGGTGAATCATTCTCCTCGCTCATTTTTCACTTTGTGCCTTTCTAAAAGCTGTACCCGAGGTGCCTTCCTGAGCCAGCAGCTCTTGCCTAACACGACCTCGACCTCGTGAGGACAGGGCTCCAGACCACAAAGGCAGAGCACTTGCCCTCCTTTTCCATTCACTGCTACTCCAAGGTATTTTTGTTCGCTGCTTGGAGCGACTCTGAGCCCATAACTGCCCTCCTTTGTTCAGGCTCTTCAACAAGAGAACCCACTGCTTCTGCAGTGTGCTCAAACATAAAGACTCTCAGCAATACCATGTGTTTAACCTCGGGCTATTTTAGCATGTGCTAAATTAGGGGAGTGTTTGTAATGCACTCACCTAAATGATCAGTTATCACACACCTCCTGCTTTTACACCTAGGCGGAAAAAACAAATCCCTGCTGGGTGAGTCCACATGGGAATAAGCTCCTCTGTGGTCTCCCTGCAATTTTCCCAAAACATCCTGCTATTCATCCTCTCCCCCAGCAGCCTGGGTGTTTCAGTGACCATTTAAGCAAGTCACCTCAGAGGGCTGGAGCTCCTCTGTGCCAGAGACAGGCTGGGAGAGTTGGGGGTGTTCACCTGGAGAAGGATCCAGGGAGACCTCAGAGCTCCTTCCAGTGCCTAAAGGGGCTCCGGGAGAGCTGGAGAGGGACTTGGGACAAGAGCCTGAAGGAACAGGACAAGGGGAAATGGTTTTAAGCTGAAAGAGGGCAGAGTTAGATATTGGGAAGGAATACTTGGCTGTGAGGGTGGGGAGGCCCTGGCACAGGTTGCCCAGAGAAGCTGTGGCTGCCCCTGGATCCCTGGAAGTGTCCAAGGCCAGGCTGGATGGGACTTGGAGCAGCCTGGGATAGTGGAAGTGGCCCTGCTGATCACAGGGGGTTGGAATGTGATGATCCCTAATCAATCCAAACCATTCTCTGATTCTATGACTTTTGCCCCCAGCCCTGTTACAAAGCTTCTCCTGTTTTTCTCCCAGTAATACCCCTCATGCTGACAGCTGGAGCGCTGCTGGAGTGGGCTGGAGCACCTTTGCAGGAGGGGCAGGAGAAGCACCTCAAAGTGAGAGCATTATTCTCCAGCAGTGGAGCACCCTTTCCTCCATCACATCAAGCACATCAACCCTTCCCTGCTTTCCAACAATCTCCTCCCCCTGCTGTGCTTAGGAAAGGCCCGACCTGAAAATCAGCCCTTAAAACAACGTCAGCAGTTTTTAAACCCCGCTAAAGCTGTGCACTGGAAAGAGGAGGGGAACAAACTGGCCCCAGAGGCAAACTCCAATTCAGCTCCATTCAGCCATAGAAACTAAAATGTTAAAATAAAATATGTGTGCACAGTGGTGAACCCCTGAGCTGGCAGGTCACAGGGTGGGCAAAGCACAGGGTGTGCTGGCAGGGGATTGGAACAATCTGGGGTAGTGGAAGGTGTCCCTGCCCATGGCAGGAGGTTGGAACAAAATAAGCTTTAAAGTCCCTTCCAACCCAAACCATTCTGTGATTCCAAGAAATACAGCAGGGTTACAACACTTTTAACATCTGGTTACTTTTTGATGTTATTCTCAGAAAATGTTTGCAAAATGGCCATCCAGCATCTCATCTTGATTATCTCAATGCTATCAAATCCACACAGATTTTGCCTCATAGTAAATGCAGAGTATAATATTTAGGCGTTTTAGAGTTTCAAGGCTGGAAAAGCCATTTCAGTCTTAAGAGCCTCAAGAAGCAATAAATCATAACAGCTTAGACAGGGGTTGTTTTTGACTCAGTATTACTGAGGTAAATTACTTGTAGCATTACAGAAGAGTAATTCTGTGTGTGAGAAGCGAGCAGCAGCACTTTGGTGATAAGGTTAGAGAGATATTTGTGCTAACGAGGAAATTCAAGCTCCATTTCAACGCAGACTCGCTGCAGCCGTAACTCCGGAGCCTCAGCGGTGTCTCCTGCCTTTCTCCAGGGACCAACTTAGTATCACTCTCACATCCTTCTCTGGAGTGATGAAAGCACATTATAGGCTGATAAAGGCAATCCCTGGTATTTCTTACAGGTCTCCAAAGATCAGCAATTTATTAAAAAGTGCTTTTCAGGAACTGGGCAAAACCAAAACATTCTTCATCAACACCTCACACCGAATTCATCTCCCCTTAAATAAATTCCCAGCTCTGGCAATACAAACTCACTCTTCCCTAATTGCTGCTGTTCCACATTTGCAAATTCCAAGTGGTGATGCCTCTCTGCTTGTCAGCAGAGATTTATCAACCCCGCTCCATGTCCAAAGGTCACACGAGTAAATCTGAGTGCATTCTGAGCAGGAATCCCTCCCTCTGCTCCTCAGCTGTCCCATCCACAGCAGTGCACAGACCCAGGGTGACACACAGCGCAGAGTACAACAGCTTAAATAATTAAAACCAAAATGATAATTATCAAATGAAGGAACAAAGCAGCTCTGAGACACAACGAGCTTTGCTTTGCTTTATCCTCCCATGACTTGCAACAGGTCTCGCAGGCTCTGCTGAGAATTAACAGCAATGAAGGGATGCCCTGGGGCTTGGTTAAAGGCTACTGCACCCAGCTGTTCATCTGTCATCAAAACACAAAGAAACCACCAGAAAATTGAAGGTCTGAATCTCACTTCCCACTTAAAAACCACCCTGGCAGTGCAAATATGAGAATAAATTATACTCCTCCAGCAGCAGCGTAAATGAGCTGTAGTGGAAAGGCCGATCCAGCTGAAGATTTCAAGTTAAAAACTAAAGCAAATCCAAGTACAGATGTTTTGTATTCTTGTGCCTTGTGCAGATGCTGCTTTTGTGTGTGCTGGAGCTGCTCAGCTCTCCTCTGAACAGCACTTGGGAACTGTAGTGTCACATCAGACACTAAAACCAGGCACGGAAATGCCCAACAAATGAACCATCCAAAAATTTCTTTTACTGTTTCTGCACCTTCGCTGGTAACAAAATCTCTCTCCAGCCCACCTGCTGCCATGGAGCTCTTTGATTCATCCCCACAGCTGAGAAAAGCTTAAGCCAAGCCCCTGTGTGTGAAATCTGGGGAAATCGGTTAAATCAGCCAAGTCAAGTGGAATAACCAGGTGGGGAACTGCTCCTTGGAGGAGTATCCTTATCCATTGTGGGTCACACCGCTGGAATTCAGGCCTGTTTTTCCCTTGGCTTCCCAAGGCACTCTGCACACAGAGTGATACCTTCAGCTGTCTGCACTGATGGGGGTCACCACCGAAAAATCCACCCCTGGTAGCTCAGTGTCATCCCCAGAAGCCCAGCAATGAGGGGCTGCCAGGGATGTAGGACACCAGGGCAGGAGAAGCCTGGCACAAGCCCTGGTGTGTTCCCAAAGGTGTTTGTTCCAGGACCTGGCTGACCCTGACTTCAGTGTTAATATCATTTTTCCATGCTGTCACTTTTTTAAACAAATATGACTAAAACTGGAAGATGTACCTGCGTGGCTCAGACACAACCTGCCCTGACAGAGGGACAAGGTCAAGTGACCCCGTGATTTATTGACTCTGGGATGTCTGAGTCATAGAATTATCAAATTACAGAATCACAGGCCTGGCTGGAAAACACCTCTGAGATCACCATGTCCAACCACCAACCCAGCACCACCACCATGTTCACCAGTAAACCATGTCCTCCACTGACACATCCACACACTTTTAGAACGCTTCTAGGGATGATGACATGGACATCCTATTCTGAAAACCACAGTTATCCAACCTTACAGTCCATAAAACCTTATTCTCCTTTTTCTCCCAAAATTCTGAGGGGTTCTGCTTCACCACTGAGACTCCAGAATGTATCACCTGAGTCTGTTATAGTGCACTGAAAGCAGAAAATTGTCAAAATACACATCCCAGGCTGATACTACCAAACTGAATTGGGTGAGGTCAGAATATTTTGGTAGGGAATGATTTGAGCAGCTCATTTTTCTAAATTACACTGCGGTGCTGAAAGCGAGCAGCACTCAGTGTTTCGCTCAAAGCCTAATTCAATTTTACTCTGTCTCAGAAAAAGAAAACAGCACATTAATCCCAAATCCCGTAAACACAGAGTTGTAAACACTCCCCAGCACCCTCCCCACCCATGCTGAGGAGGGCTGGCCTGTTTTCCAAGCCTGTGTGAAAGCAGATGGCAGCCACCTAATTCGGATTCGGTGCAATCTGTTGCTGGTGAGGAAAAAAAGAAAGATACTTGACTGCTTTTCCTTATAAATGTAAAACCTGGGAAGTTCAACCCACTCCGTAGTTTTGTGAAATGTTTGGTAGCAGTTTTGCCAACAGAGCCAGCTCTGCTTGGGGAGAACACATGCTTCTTGTTCTCAGCCTGAACTCTGCAGTGAAAAACCCCTCGGATCATTTTGGGAAGGGAGAGTTGTCTATGGGCTCAGTTCTTACTCTGGCTTTGCACCCTGCAAGTGCACCAATCATGACAACATCATGATACACTGAGACACCTTATCTACCTCATTTTTCATCACAGCAATGAAGATCTTATTGAAAATAGAAATATATTACAGCAGATATAAATGCTTTTTTGTGTCCAAACACCCCACGCTGTCAGCCTGATGGTGAATCCCCTCTGGTTCAGAGTTCTTCTTATGAGGCATAAAACTGGATGTGGGATTTTGTGTATGACCAACAAAAGGGGTCAAGTCACTTCTCTCTTGTGGTTGGGCTCCTGTTTAAAGAGCCTGAGATGCTGGTGGCTTCTCTTTTCTGGGAAGGGAATGGAGCTGGGGAAGGGGCTGGAGCACCAGGAGTGACTGAGGGAGCTGGGAAAGGGGCTCAGCCTGGAGAAAAGGAGGCTCAGGGGGGACCTTGTGGCTCTGCACAACTCCCTGACAGGAGGGGGCAGACGGGGGGGGGCGGGCTCTGCTCCCAGGGAACTCCTTCTTTCCCTGCACATGCCTAGAAATTTCTTCAAATTGTTCATCCCACAATTTCTTCAGGGATCAAAATGGAGCTGACTGCCCTGTAGCTCCTTGGATTTGTAGCCTTAGGAAGACAGGGGCAATATTTACCATTTTCCCCTCATCTCCATGAATTCTCAGAGCAGCCTTGCTTTGACACCAGCCACCTCTCAGCAGCCAGTGGAAGCCACCAGGTCTCGTGGATCTGCAGGTGATCCACGAGATAACCCCACTGTTATCCACTGCTGATGCTCCTCTGTGGCTCAAACCCCTTTGCTCTTTGCTGATGGCACAGGCCAAGGAACAAGAGTAGAGGATCATGGAATCATTTAGGCTGAAAAAGCCTTCCAAGATTATCAAGTCCAACCATTACCCCAGCACTGCCAAGCCTACCACTAAACCATTCCCCAAGTGCCACATGCACACAACCTTTAAAAACATCTTGCTCTTCTTGACATCCCCTTGCAAGCATCAACTGTAAGTGAGTTCTGGCTTTCCTGACACAAACCCAACATGCCTGGACAATGTTTAAACCTCCACTCTTGTAGCCAGACTCTGCTTCTACCTCCTGAATATTGGCTTTTTTTTGCATATTGAATGCCAAATGAACTCATTGCGTTGTTGTGCCTCTAGCAGGGGTCACAGCACGATGCCTCAAAGTGGAAAACCTCTTTGACCCCCCTCAAAACCCAGGGCTTTGATAGTTCTTCTCTCCAAGCATGAAAAACTGGATAATGCTGCCAGTGATTAGTTAAACCCCTTCACAGCAGCCTGTAAATAACCCTGGCTTGACACAAATGCCAGTGGTCACAAAGCTTCAAAGTCCTTCTTCAAAACTGGCCGATGTTATGTGACTGGGTTTCTCCGCGCAGGAATGAATTTGAGAGGTTGATTCTATGTGATACAATCAGGATGTTTTAGTTCCTGGAGATAAGTTGACACTTCTCCTCCTACCCACAGCTATAGACTTGAGAAGCGTGACACAGATTTCCTACAAACTTACAAATGTTTGCTTCGCTGTTTCAGCAGCCTCAAAGTGCCTTAACTGCATTTTTTTTTTGTTAAAAATAAAAATCGCTAAATGCTGAAGTTACAACATTTCTGTCATCCCTGATGTTTATAAACATTAAGTGAAGCTTTCAATGAGCATGTTCATGCTGTCACCAGCACAGAGCTGCCTCGCTTTGCTTTTTGTCTCCTGAGGAGAAATGCAGCTGTGAATCCTCCTATCCAAGAGTAACAGGAGAATCTGGACATCAAATGATGAGTCGGGTTGAGCTGGGAACTTTACTGGAATAATGGAAAATGTACCAACATACAAGACTAGAAAGCTCTACCGGTCATTCTTTCTCTTCATGGAACTATTTACTTAAACTCCCGCAATTTTTTTTCCTGATCTCAGAACAAACAATGCTTTTCAACACTTTGGCCTAAAAACTCCTCCCATTATTGCTACCATCAACTCTTCACTTAAATAACATCAGGGAGGAGGTCATAGGAGCACTCCTCCATATACTTGATGCATTTCCTTGGGGCATTAGTCCATCAGACAAACAAACTGAAAGGGGTGAGGTTTAGATTAGATATTTTAGGAAAAAATTCCTCCTGTGAGGGTGGTGAAACCCTGGCACAGGGTGCCCAGAGAAGCTGTGGCTGCCCTGGATCTCTGGAAGTGTCCAAGGCCAGGTTGGATGGGGCTTGGAGCAACCTGGGATAGTGGAAGGTGTCCCTGCCTGTGATTCTACAATATTCTACAAAACTTCAAAGAGCCTCAAGGCTGCCAGAGCTCAAGGAGTGTTTGGACAATGCTCTCAGGCACTGGGTGGGATTGTTAAGGAGTCTGTGCAGAGCCAGGAGTTGGATTTCTGGTGGGTCCCTTTCAGCTCAGGACATTCTGTGATTCCTCCTGATAAGCTCCTGGGTGAGCAGAGCGAGAACATCTCTCCTAAAGCAATGCAAGGTTTGGTATTTCCCACCTGCTCTGCCTTGGAACAGCTGCTGTGGCTGAACCTCACCCAAATCTGCTCTGCTGACAAAGCAGCACTGTTGTACCCTGGCCTCGTTCACTGCTGCTTGCCCCAGATTGGGAACTTTAGGGGCAGGACCTGAGGCAGCAGCTGGCACAGATGGGACACACCAACACTGAATAAAGGAAGGCTGGTCTCAGGTGATGCTGTTCCCATGCCAAAACCACTCTGGAGACTCTTCAGTGTGACCAGCACTGGAATAGCTGAACTAGGGTCTGCCTTCTCCTCTGGAGATGGTCTGGCTGCTTCCCTTGGGTTCTAAGTGACCACTTCAGGGCTGTCATGAGATGCTGGACCAATGTCCACCCTCAAAGTCCATCTGTGTGCATCAGTTCAGTCCCTAACAAAACAATCCTGTACTAAACCCAGCTCAAGTCTGTCACACCATGGGTTTGGAATTATGTGCTGGCTCTTGACCCATCAGGTTCTCTGTTAGATGATAGCAAGACCAGAGGCTGAGTTTTAGTGCCGTGGAGCCAAGAGAGAGACTCCCCTCTGTCTCTTAACAGTGTAATTTCACAGAATCCATCTCTCCAGAGGTACTCCTGCTCACTTTAAAGGTTACAGATGTGGTTTCACAAGATTTATTTTTATGAAATGAGACTTTTATACTCCTTTTTATAAATCATCTGATCTCCCAGTATACTTCAGCTGTGATATTAATTGTAAAACCCACACGTAGCCAGGCAGAAATGTTAAACAGGGAATGCTCAAGAACTGGAGAATTATATGAAGGATACAGAAGGATGCTCAGTACAAGGGCAATCCAGCATCCTGCTGAGAACAGAAGATAGGCACATGCAACCACCTTTCACTAATCATGTGAAAAAACTTTGGGAAAGATGAATAAATCCAAGGGATAATTAAGAAGGGACTGTTTTTGAGAAGTGAACTGCATGAAATGTGGAGAAGGATGTCAACACTTTGTTTTAACACCGCCTCCAACAAAGCCTTCCACTTTCAGCCTCTGCCATGCTGTGTAGATCAGGTCTCAAATCTTTTAAAGCAGAGTGGAACACTCCAGTCTTACACTACTTCCAGTATATTGATCCCAAGCATGCAAAAATCAGCAGCCATAATTATTATGTGTTTTGGAAACAGTTGCTGTAACTTGTACAGAAATTACACATCAGTGAGAAGTAGGTGAGATATTGTTGCACCTACTTGGCCTACATAGTAACAAGTCTGTGTGTCTGTAGCAAAACGGGGAAGACCAGAGTTTTCTAATGAGAATGCAATTCACTGCCTCAGAATGGAAGTTTTGGCCAGATCTTAATGCTGTAAAAATTACATTTGTTTCAGCAATCAAGTCTCCCTCTCATTACTTCACTGCTATCAGGATTCCGATATAATTGACATGATCACTTTAAACAGGAAAGTCTGGATTTCAGAACAGCCAATCTTGTCTTCTTTTTCTGTAGTACTTTACACTCATCCATTTATACAATCAGATTTTTTTCCATACCCCCTTCTAGAAAAATACGTTCAAAATAGTTCCAGTGTCCAACTAATTAAGAATACAAGCAGAGTGAAAGACACAAAAAGAGTTTCTAAAGGGACAAAACCTCTTTTTCATTTAAGATGACCAGGCTTCCTAATTATTTCTGTCCAGGTAAGAGCTTGTCCCCAACATCATGACACAGAGCATTATGTGCCCCTCTGAACACTCTCATTCACACCTGGCTGTCCCCACCTTCCCGCAGTTCTCCCCTCTCCAGCACAGGTCAGGGATGTGACAGCCCAGGATGTGACCCGTCCTGCTGAATTCTGCCCCCAGAAACCCTTCTTGGTGATAAAACTGATTTATAGAATAACTTCTCCCAGTGGTGAGAACAAGGCTGCCTGTTGTAAAGTCCTGCCCTGCCACCAAACAGTTCGGATATAAATCATCCTCTGCAGCACCTGAGGCAGGTAAAAACTCTCCACAGAATCATGGAATGTGTTGGGTTGGAAGGGAATTTTAAAGATCTCTGTGTCGAACCCCCCTGCCAAGGGCAGGGATATAAACTTGCTCAGGGCTCCATCCAATCTGACCTTGAATTTTTGCAGATGGGGCACCCATGGTGTTGGTGTTTCACCACCCTCATCATAAGAAATGTCTCCTTTATCTACTCTCCTATCCATAACTGCTGTGACTCCCAGCTCCTCTCTGGACAAACTCCTCTTCCCTGGGATTCTCTCACTCCTGCAGGAGTTATCCCTTCCTCTGTGCTTGCAGACCTACTCCTGCACTGCTCAAAACCCGGCTGGCTGAAAAGGCAGCCAAAAAAACCCCAAAAAACCCTAAAACAAAAGAACCTAAAGCTTAGACGCCTGGAATTTCCTCTTAACACCTCTTCAAGCATTCACTGTTCACTGAGCCTTTCATTTCCTTCTCAAATAACCTCCCACTGAGTTAAACCAACACAATCGAACAAAATCTCTGTAACCAGGCCAACACACGGAGCTCCCATAGATCCAGGGAACACGTGGAGATCTAGCACACCCCCTTCCCAGTGCCGGAAGTCTGAGCTGGGATCGGCAGCTGCAGGAGGAAAAACAGAGGCCTGGGATCAGATTATGGCATCACTTCTCCCAAAGATTTACCTGCAAAATAGGAATGACCTTGGAGATCGACAGAGATAGGAGTGGAGGAGTGATGAACTCTGTGAGAAATAATCACAGAATCATTTAGGTTGGAAAAGAACTCTGAGATCACTGAGTCCAACCTGTGACTGATCCCCACCTTGTTAACGGGAATAATTGGTGTGTCCTGGTAAACTCACTGGTGGACTCTCACAAACGTGGCAGCTTTTATTCCATTGGACCTGTAATAGATTTTTCTCACCCCTCTGTTTTCAGGGATCCAGCAACCATTTGTGATCTGAAAAATCTGCACTGAAAACTCTGGTTGAAATGGGTCAAATTCAGAAGGTACCACAGGAGCAGGCTCTGTGTCTCCTGCACACATGGAAAACACCATAATAAGGATCAAAGAACTTCACAAAATCACAGAAGGGTTTGGGCTGGAAGGGACCTTAAAGCCCATCCCATTTCAATCCCTGCCATGGGTTCCACTATCCCAGGTTGCTACAAGCCTCGTCCAACCTGGCCTTGGACACTTCCAGGGATGGAGCAGCCACAGCTTCTCTGGGCAACCTTTGCCAGTGTTTCCCCACCTCAAAGGGAAGAATTCCTTCCTAATATTCAATCTAAATCTAAAATTCAAAAGAGCCTAATTATCCAGTGCTTTATGCTATGCTTTTTCATGATTCAGATGCTCTGATTTCATCATTCAGGACATCAGGAAAAGAAGCTAAAGATCACTATGGAAAACACTAATCATGTTTTCTCTAAAGTGTTTTAGAAAGCGGCATAAATACAACCACTATTTTTTCTTAGCCATCCTGCTGTGCAAAATTTGAGGAAAACTCAGTAGAAGTGGCACACTTTAGACATCTTTTTATTTCACTTGACCACAACAGCCTCTTCTTCTGGCTTCTCCACCACAGTACAGACACTTTCAGGACTTCCCCATTCCAGCTCCCTCTCTGCCCCAAATCTTGGGCTCAGCTCTGTCACATATCCTTCCCCATGCTCCAACTTGTGATTCCTTCACTGTTTACCTCCTCAGGAACATGATACCTTCCAAGTGCTTATTTTAAGCTGCTCAGAAGCTGTTCAGATACATGGAGAGCAGCAAATCAACTCTCTGCCACCCCCTGCTTCATTTTCTCCACCAAACTGGGACATCCTTGGGATCTGTGAAGGGAGCATGGAAGATCTCACCTCCTCCCCTTGGCCTCCATCCTCCTCCTGTACTTCTGGCTTTCTTTAAAGCTCACACTGCCAAAAGGACACCTCTCTCATGACAGAAGAGTCTTCTTTCCTCTCCTGCAGTCTTCAGGGTGGCAAAAGCTAAACATGAACATTTTTGGTTTTATTCTAGTGAGAATTCCCCGGCTTTACAAGCAGAGCAGAAAATCACAAAAGTTGGAAAAAACTGGTTGTTCCTGAGGAACAGATACTCCCTCTGTGGGAAGGGATGTGCTGTGAGCCTGTTCCCTTCCCACAGGGATGTTCAGCACTTTCCTAAGTGATCAGAGACATCCTGAGTCACCCTGTGTCAATCAACACCATCCCTTAAAATACAACCACCAGACTATTTTCTCCCAGCACATCAAAACCAGGTACCAGAGAATCAGTCATGGAATTATAGAAGGGTTTGGACTGGAAAGGACCTTTACAGATCCTCTCATCCCACTCCCTGCCATGGGCAGGGGCAGCTTCCACTATCCCAGGTTGCTCCAAGCCCTGTTCAACCTGGCCTTGGACACTTCTAGGGATCCAGGGGCAGCCACAGCTTCTCTGGGCACCCTGTGTCAGGGCCTCACCACCCTCACAGGGAAAATTTTTTTCTTAATATCCATTCTAAACCTACTCTCTTTTATTTTGAAACCATTCTCCCTTGTTCTGTCCCCCCAGGTCATGGTAAATAGTCTCTCTCTATCTTTATTGTGGGGTTCCCTCTTGAGGGGTCAGTAAGGTCACCCCAGAGCCTTCTCTTTTCCCAATCCTTTCAGTCTTTTCTCATGGGAGGGGTGCTCCTTTCCTCTAGGATTTATCTTCAGGTACAACTCCTCTGCAGGTTTCCTGTTTTCCTCCCACCCCACAGATCCACTGTGGATTATAAGTGAAAAAATATTAAATCCAAGATAAACCGGTGATGACAAGGCCCAGATCTACTGGAATAACAAATTCCTGCTCTGGCTGCAAGGTCAGCACATCTACAGGCTCTGGACTCTGCCAAGACAACACATGGATATCACAGGGACCCTGACACAGCCTGACAGAGACCTTTTCCTTAGATCCTCTGCCAGGTCTCCTGTGTGCCAGAATATCCAACCACCTCCATCCCCATCCCTGAGAAAACACCCCCAGCTCTGCCTTACCCTAATCCACGGACAAGATCGATCTGCAGGACAGAAAGAAGCAGCTCAGGTGATGCCAACCAGCCCAGATGCTTTTTATTTCAATTTTCCCATGCTCTGGAGTGGTACCTGATGGCTGCTGAGCCAAACCTGCAGAGCCTGGCATTAGGAGCTGCGTTTGTGCTTCCTCAGAAAGCCAGCAGTTAATGGCATTCAGGCTGCCTCCAGAATCATGAAAATATCTTTATTAAGCATGTCAGGAAACGCAGCAAAATGCTGTGTCGAACAATTGGCCGTAGCAATGCTACTCAGCTCTGCAAAGTGAGTCTGGATCACATCTGATGTGCTACATAAAATATATGTCAGCATTTTCCTGGCAATAACAATAGAGCACTTGCTGAAAAAACCTTAACACACTGCAAATAAAATATTTGGAAGTGTGGTCACTGCAGAGCTTAACACACTCAGCTGGAGACTTGCATGTCTCAATCGCCTTAGAGGAGAGCTGAATAAGCCCAACTTTTTCAGGTATATTTAGACACAGTGTTGAGTCTAAGGGTTTATTATGTATTTCAGGTATAAAAGACATTTTACTTAGCCCTATCCGTGCTTTCCTGCATATAGACATATGACCTGAGGGGAAAAAAAAGGAGATGAAAGGAAGAAAGTAAGGCCAGTGTAAGGAAGGAGGCACAGGCACAGAAGTTTTTTTTTGAGGCTTGAAAACTGCTGTGCTTAGTCATGAAGGAAATCAGAAATATTAAATAAGAGGTAGAATAATAAAATATGCTGAGTTGGAAGGGACCCATTAGGATCATAGACTCCAACTCCTGGCCCTGCATAGACACCCCAACAATCCTACCCTGAGGCTGAGAGCATTGACCAAACACTTCTTGAGCTGTGACCATTCCCTGGGGAGCGTGTTCCATGCCCAACCACTCTCTGGGGGAAGAAGTTTTTCCTAATATCCAACCTAAACCTCCCCCACATGATCATGTAAGGACAAGAGAGAAAATGCTAAATCGAGGGGATAGGAAAAGTTTAAAAAAAAAAAAAAGCAGAAACAAGCAAAAAATCCAAACAAACAGGGAACTAACTTTTAAGGAGTTTTAGTATTGCCTGAGGGTCTTAAAGGAGTACCAGGAGTGAGGAATGTAGCCTTAGAGATCATTAAACATGGGATTTCTGCTGAGGACTCTGTCCATTTCATGATTTTGTGATTATGAGTAAAAATCTATCTGGCACAACAAAACTACAACAACAAAATTCAACTTAACCTGAAAAGTCCCACACAGGCAGTGATTGAACACCGGTTCAGATTAAATTCAGCATTTCTTGTAAGTGAGGAAACTCCAAGACTTCCCAGCTTTTCACACTGTAATATCCCAGGATAATCACATACTCATTTGGAAAAGGAGGGGCTGTGCACTGGATATCCCCAGCCCTGTGATGCTCTGAGAGGAACAGGACTGCGCTGGTGGCTGTGCTCTGCTTCAGGTACCTTTGAAGAGACTGACACCAGCAGAAACAAAGCACTTGCCTTTCTGTGAGTGCAGTCATCCCAGGAGAGCATTTCTGAAAGGTTTAGGAAGCCTTTTGATTAGAGGGGAAATTGGAAATCCTAGCACATAATAGGCCAAAACCTGCTGTCACCAAAACTACCCATTTAATTTTTTTTTTCCCATAGCTCTACCAGAAAATGAGTTACACAGAAAACAAGATTAAGGGGAAGGAAGAACAGAGAGGGCTGTGATTGTGGTCTCCCCATCACCTCCATGGATGATCCCTGCTTCAGGTAATTCCAGCTTTGTCCAAACCTACCACAGAGAAACCCCTGTGCTCACCTATTTTATCTGTGATTTCTCTTTAGAGATGACATGACTGGGTGCTAATTTTGATGCAGCTCAACATCTAACAAGGCTCCTGATCTTACAAGTAGTACAAGGTGCCTTTTCCACCCTTTCCAGCCCTCATTCTTCCTTGAAAATCTGCAGCAGACAAGGATTTAGCCCTAATCCCAGCAGTTTAAAGTAGTCATTGTGCCACCGAAGGATGGTGCCCACACATGTTTGGTGGTGGAGGGGTTAAACATCACCAACAGTCTTTTGCTATTGCTAATATAAAAAGGAAAAAACCCAAATAAGTAGAAACTGGGCCAGTCTTGAGCCAGAATTGAGTGGCTGATCCTTCTCACAAGTACTGCCTGCAAGGATTTGCACCAGGGGACATAGGACCCACCCCACAAGGATGTTGGGATGTCCTTGTGCAAAGGAGAGAGCAGATTCCAAACCTGGCTGGAGGATCCTGGGACCTGACAGGCCAGGTGAGTTCCAGAAGCAGAGAAAAAAGGCTTGAGGAGGCAAAGCTTTACAGGAGCAGCAAGGTGGGGAGATCTGGCAGGCCCACTGCAAATGTAAATTTGCTTTTCTTAGATTATTTAGGGTCTCCCCCTAAATCTTCCTTGGCCCTGCCTTGTGTAACGCTGGCCCTGCCAGAGACACTCATTTTCCCTGCCCCATCTGTTTGGATTTGCTTACTTCCTAATTTATCCAAGGCCTAGCTCCATGGTGGCTAAGCATTTTAATCACAGTGATTAACACACTGAGCAAGAACAAAACAAAAATGGTTAATCAAATGCTATTAGCAGTGTTTGAATGTCTAGACGCCGTTTTACACATGAATGCTGGTTAACGATCATCTCCCCAGAACGTTCCCTGATTTATTCCTTCCCCTGCCAGCTCCACAGTTTGCCACCACCACAGCAGAGATTTTGACCCATTTGGCACCAGGAGAACACAACACTCTCCTGCAGGAAACACTCAGGCTTTTCAGGCTGCCTGAAGTGCTTCACACAACCAGTAATCTCCAGCAAGGGGAAATCCTCAGCTCCATCCCTCCAGTGGGATGGAGATGAAATCTACCATGCTCTGAAGTCCCTGTGCCTCTAACATAAAGAGGATCCTTCCCAAATCGAGGAGGAAACGCCAAGAAATGTCATTATTAAATGCACAATGTCTTAACCAGTGTTTGTCACACTCAGGTATTATTTATGCATGAACATAAGGAGTTGGGGATTAATAAAAGCCTGGGTTTGCTCCTACAACCCTGGGTGTTGAACTTTCCACCCCAAAATTACTCCCAAAAAACAGACCCCAGTGGCCAGCTGGGAATGAGAACTCCCCTGGGTGAAGGCATGTCTGTCCACAAAAAGGCTCTGGCCCTAGGATTGCTCACGGGGATACACAAGGAAAGGAAGGGATGCCCTAATACCTGGACAAAGCATTAATTTAGGAAGCCCAGACCTCTAAGAATGAGTTACGTGGGCAGGGAAAGTGTCTTATCTGTGTTTGTAAAGCCCTGTGTAAATTAACAGTCTTGCACAAACAGGATTTAAAACAAAAATACAAGTGCAACAACAGGGTTTATGGCTTTAAATACATCTCCAGTGGTTTAGGCTGTGAGCACAGCGCTCAATGGCTTATTTACGAGTCACAGCAGCTTCAAGTAAAGCAGAACTGGAGGTTTGTTGGGTTTTTTTATAGTTAATACAAATAAAAACAATCAAAAAAGTTTGGCCACTTTCAATTCCGCTGTCTTCAACTGGTCCTTCTGTCACTGAGCTTTTTCTGAGGTCCCTTTGGCCATGTAAGTTTTATTTTTCTTATAAAATAAGGCCCCACAGCTGCAGTACTGGGCTCTGGGCAGGTTCTGGGTTCAAAAGGCTCCAGTAAAAGCTGAGTGCTGGGTGAATCATAGAACCATTAAGGCTGGAAAAGATCTGTAAGATCACTGATTCCAACAGTTAACCATGATAGCCATGATAACCAGTAAAGTTAAAAATGCTACAATCCCATACCAGCACACACACAGCCATCTCCCGCAGGATAACAAAGGTTTATTTGGTGGTAAACTGGAAGGAAATGGACAAGGAATTACTTTTATTCTACCCAGATTTTTACCTCCCTTTTCCAGCCAATCATCAATCCAGGAATATTATCATTTTAGCTCCATCTTTCCCTTCCTTGGAAGGATATGTTTACAGCAAAATAGCTGTTATGGGGGGTTTATCTCTGATGAAATCCGATGAAAATACCTATCCAAAGTCTCAGTGCTGTGCAAGAGAAAAGAGGAATCTCAAGAGAAGATGGACCTCAATTAGCTCAGCCAAACCACGTCTCCAGTCATTTAAGTCCCTTAAAACAGCATTACCAGCCACAGGAAGAAATAATCACGCTGAATCTGCACATTAGTGATTTAAAAAGCCTGGCTGGTAGATCCTTACATTGACCATCCCAGCTTTCCACCAGTTCTACTCCACTGTTGACTGTTTATTTATAATTTACTATCCAGGTGTCTCTGGGACAACTTAATACACTGTGATAGTCTCTCATCTCTTCCCTGCTAATGAAGGCAATAAATAACTACAGTAAGCATTCCAATCAATATTACACTCTGCTCACATCCCAGAGAACACGAGGTCTGTGGCCTGCAATCCTGCTGGAGATGAAAAGTCTCCCTGGGATCTACTCAGGGCTCAGGCAGAGCAGGTGGATTAGCAGCACAGGGCTGGGGCCTGCGTGCTCCAAAGGGCTGGGAAGGCACCTGCAGCTCATGGCTTCACGTTTCAGGTGAGATACAAGAATGGTTTTAAACTAAAAGAGGGGAGATTTAAGTTAGTTGATAGGAAGAAAGTCTTCCCTGTGAGGGTGGGGAGGTCCTGGTACAGCTTCCCAGAGAAGCTGTGGCTGCCCCTGGATCCCTGGAAGTGTCCAAGGCCAGGCTGGAGCAACCTGAAATAGTGGAAGGTGTCCCTGCCCATGGCAGGGGCTGGAATGAGATTATCTTTGAGGTCCCTTCCAACCCAAATCATTCCATGGCTGTATGAAGAGACATCCAAGTTTTATGCACTGAGTAACCTCTGTGAACAATCCTAAAGATCCATTTGTGATTTGAGAAAATAAATTAAATTAATGGGAAAATGCCATTAACTGCATGAAATGAAAAGGCTGCAGCTGCTTGGAATTTTCCTTCCTACAATGCAGAACCACAGAAAACTCTCGTGATCCTGAATTCAACTGCTTTTTCCTTTCGTCTCCTGCTCTTACAAACTCAGAACTTCACACAAGACTTCAAGCTGCCTCTTGCTGAAGCAGTGATATTCCTCCATTCATCCACCAGCTCTCCACCTTCTCCCTGAGCTGCTCCTGCACTGCCAGCTCCAAGACATGAGCCAAAACACGTTATCCAGAGGCTGAAATCAGACATGAGCTGTTCTTTTCAAACCATCCCCTCTGAGATCAGTCATTATTACACCCCTTGGTAGCCTCTCAGGAAATATTTAGCCAAGCTATCTCCTTGCAATGCCCAGTCTCCCTTCTCAGTGCTTGCCCCCTTCCAGGATTTTTCCTCAAATCTCACTGTGCATCTCAGAGCTGGGATCACAATCTGCTGCAGAGAAATCTGCGGGGACCAATTCTCCCCAGAGCCTGCAAGGAGTTACTCCAAGTGGTAAAAGATGAGAAAAAGGAGAGAAAACACAACTAATGACTCATCTCAGAGAGGAGCTTTGCTGCTGAAGCTGTTCCTGGTGTAAAATCACTTCTGTTCATCAGCATGAGCATCCCATGTGGGAGACAGGATTTGATCTGAAGGGGGTCCTGTTTTCCTTGGGTCTCCCTCCTCTTCACAGCTCAGCTCTCTGTGCACCAGCTGTAGAGAGCACAGGCATTTTTAAAATGCAATTTTACCTTCTAGAAAGGTGTCCCTGCCCATGGCAGGGGGCTGGAACAAGAGGAGCTTTAAGGCTCCTTCCAATCCAAACCATCCCAGGATTCTATGATTCAATAAAATCCTTCTCACTAAAACACCCTTTGACTGCAGAGTAAATAACACATTCACACTAAAAATTCTGACAGCACAAGAGTATTTTCTCTATACATATTCCCAAAGTCCAATACACACAAAACATAATTACCCAATAAAAATATCATTGAATCCAACTGTCAACACTGACACCACACTGAAGCTGGAAAACTGACTTTGGAATATTCAGTACCTTGCTTCACTAAAAAATAAAGAGTGTCCACAATTCATCTATGAAAAGGTTTCTGTTGCACAGGTATTATCTCTCTCTGCAAAGGGCAGAAACTCACCCCATTGGTTTCAGCTCCTCAGGATAACTTACGATGTGTAAAGCTCAAGTAATCCCTATTCCACAGAAGAATCTGCATGAAAACAAACCAACCTCCCCCAAAAAAGCCCCAAATAAAACAACAGTCATTGTCCCACTCTCAGTATTTGCAGGAAAACAGTTTCAAGCCCTCAGAATTCACAAAATCATCAATCAGAATGGTCTGGGTTGAAAGAGACCTTGAAAATCATTCAGATCCAACCCCCTGCCATAAGCAGGGAACCTCCCACTAGAAGATCCATATGTGGGAATCTTCCTAATGAAAAGAGCAAGGACACAACAAGCAAAGCAAAATTAAAAAAAAAAAAAAAGAAAATTTTGCCAAGCTCCGAAACCCCTCAAAGGACTAAAGCATTCATCGTGGGCTATTAAACACACACCACCTCCTGCTCAGAAACTTTTAAAGCCACAAACGCCAGGTGATGGCAGGAGAACCTGGAGGAAAATCAGGACGTACCTGCCCAGATCCAACCCCTTTTCCTGAGCCAGCTGTGCTCTTTTCTGCTCACCATCAGAAAGAAGATAATGAGCTGCACGGCCTGAGATCTCTGAAGGTACTTTCCTATACTGCCAGAAAGGCTCTTTGAAGCATTGTGAACTGTTTTCAGTAACTAATAAAGTTAAAAAAAAAAAAAAAAAAGTATTTTACACTTAAATCAGAACTCCTTTAAAAACACCAAACATTGTTGCTGCTCTGTGGTTCCTTTCTTTAATTCCAGCAGTTATTACAGATCACAGGGAGCTGTGCACAAAAGCTGGTTATCCCTGTCACCCTGAGCCCTGAACCATTCAGGACATGCAGTTACTTCTTTAATTCATCAAAGGCACGGTGGAACAAGTGCAGGACACCCCAGGAAGGGCCCCCATCAAAGGCAGAGCAGAGCTGGGTCGGGAAGGACAGTGGAGCAGACAGCCTCATTTAGATAATCCCACTGGTTTGACCCAAAGAGATACAACTTTATCAGGTAACAGAACTCTTGTGGGGGGGAAAAAAGAGTGTGATATCATAAACTGACAAAAGCTGACTTTGCTGACTGAATCCAGAGGTTTCAGATGTATCTGACACTTCACTGCTGTGGCTGAATGGGAAAGTGCATAGAGGAAAATAACGGCTACGCCACAGAACTGGGTAAACAGCCTCATTAATTCCTTTTTCTAATTCTATTCCTATGATTAGGAAGAGTAATAGATACTCTTTAATAGGCAAATAATTTCAGTGTTATCATGAGAACCATGGGCAAAAGGACGCGGGAGCAAATTTTATGTCTGGGATGGTGAATTTTCATGGTCATTCCCAGCTCTTGTGAGGAGGCTTTTCTGAAATCCAACACCACCACTTTCAGTAAAACCAGCCTTGGTTTGTCAGGCCTTCAAGTTGCATTTCTTTCATGAATCCTGTCTTTTATTAAAAAGCCAAAGGTACTCAAGCTCCAAAAACCTGAAAGTTTCTGAGGTAACCCCAGACGATGATGCTTGAAGGGCAGGGAGAGCCAGCCTCAGACAGGTATCCCATTTCTTAGGTGATGCAAGAAAATTAACATGGATCAAAGGAAACTCTAAAGCCTGAACTACCTGACAGGAGGTTGTGGACAGGTGGGGGTCAGTCTTTTCTCCAACATAACAAGTGACAGGATGAGAGGAAATGGCCTCAAGTTGTGCCAGGGGAGGTTTAGACTGGAAATGAGGAACTATTTCTTCACCAAAAGGGTGGTCAAGCTTTGGAAGGGGCTGCCCAGGACAGCAGGAATCACCATCCCTGGTGCTACTTAAAAGCTGTGTGGATGTGGCTTTTGGGCACATGTGTCAGTGGTGGCCTTGGCAGTGCTGGAGGAACTGTTGGACTCTATGATCTTAGAGTGCTTTTCCAAGCTTAGCGATTCTCTGATCCTGTGGTTAATAAAAAGTTGCAGTTCCTGGGTTTCTGCCACTCAGTTCCACAAATGCAGTGAGTAGCCCAGCCCTGGAGACACTCAGTTTAAAAGCAACAATGACCACAGCAACTCAAAGCACTGATTGCACAGAAACCCCGGGTTTGAAAAAAAAAGAGTCCAAATAAAACACTTCAACCAACTTCAACAATACTGAAGAAAACAATACCTTCCAAGCTGGAAGAGTCTGGAGCACTAGTCAGATGAGGAATGGCTTAGGGAGCTGGGAAAGGGGCTCAGCCTGGAGAAAAGGAGGCTCAGGAGGGACCTTCTGGCTCTGCACAACTCCTGACAGGAGGGAACAGCTGGGGGGGTCAGGCTCTGCTCCCAAGGAACAGGGACAGGATGAGAGGAAAGGGCCTCAAGTTACACCAGGGAAGGTTCAGGCTGGCCCTCAGGAAGAATTTCTTCCCTGAAGGGATAATCAGGCACTGGAAGGGAAGTGGTGGAGTCCCCATCCCCGGAGGTGTCCAAGGAATGACTGGATGTGGCACTCAGTGCTCTGGGCTGGGTGACAAAGTAGGGATCAGTGACAGGTTGGACTCGATGGTCTTGAAGGTCTTTTCCAACTTTAGTGATTCTATAATTCAATAATTCTGTGAAAAGTTGAACACGCTCCCAAGGAAGGAAAAGGGTAAAGAGCAGAAAATAGATGAGGGGCAATGCCAAGGGAGGAGGACAGGACACACCTCATCTCAGAGCTCCTGACAGGTGTCAGAGAGTCCCACCTGCCTCACAAGCAAGAACACAAACTTACCATTAGAGTTAACACAGATTTAGTGTCCTACTGAAAGGTTTCCTCTTGGAAAAAGAACTGAAGTAAGTATATTTAAAGGAGTCTGATCAGTAAAAATTTCCAGTTTTATGATGGTGAAATTGTTCCTAAGAATGCAGACTCCTATTCTGAGTGCCAAAGAGATGTTTTCACAGAGGATTTAGGACAGGAAGAATACAAACGCACTGATAATGGCAGCCTAATGAAGCCTAGTCCTCAGTTAATTCACACAACCAATTAATCCTATATCCAGTGCAAAGTGGCAGCAAGGCAAGGACCCTTTTGCTGACCATAAAGAGCAGTGCTAGGCAGAATATCCACTCCAAATATCATGGAATCATAGAATAGGTTGGGTTGGAAGGAAACTTAAAGATCATAAATATGTGCATTTTCATTCTTAATTAGAATTAAGTGGTCTTTATGAGCCTCATAGCAGCACACAAGGACCCAGCACCAGATCCCAACGAGGCACAATTCCCCAGTCCCAGCCTGGCTCCTCCAGTCAGGATCCTTAAACAACTTTCTGCTCCAGTGTGACCCATATTCCATGAGGGAATCAGCTCTAAATAATGATTTTTCAATTAGTATCTCCTCACTCACCAATTCCTACTTAAAATTCCTCAGCAGAATTATTCCAAAATAAATATTCAAAATTAAAAGCATGATTACCTCACCATTCCTCCCAAAAATCAGTTTCAGGACGGCAAAAGCAGTTCATTCAAAGTAAATAAAGGAGGTGTGAACCACTCAGTGCCTCAGACACCTTTGTTAGGAGTGCTGCTTCACAAATAAATCCCCTAATCCCCTGAAAAAAGGGGGAAATAATCCAGTCCCAGGCAAAGAAGTTGGCAAAGCCACCAGAAATGCAACTTAAACCCCTGAATTCAAACTCCCCGCTGCAGTTACACAGCTCCCGACAATTGCAGGAAATTGGAAAAATGATCTTTTTTTTTTTTTCCTCTCAGAAAACACTTAAATATCAACAAGAAAAATAGAAGTTAGAAATAATTTTCCCTTGCTGATAAAAAAATGGTCACTTCCCAGGAATGTTGAAGATCTGATTCCCAGTGAAAGGAGCAGCAGGGAATTACAGGGAAATCTGTGTGTTCAAACAGAAAATTCAGTGGTTCGTTGCAAGCAGAGCTTGATCACAACCAAAAAAAAATAATGAGAGCCTTTAACGAAGCTCTAATTGTGCAGTAAGCTATACCAGGGAGAAAAGAAACAACAAAACCCCAAACGTTTTGATAAATGGGATTATGAAACTCCAGAGCAGTAAAACAAAGACTAAGGATACAAACCATAATAAAGCATCATTAAAGGTGCTGTTTTGAAGCACAGGTAAATGTCAGGTTACCCAGGCAGAGTTTTAGTACTCAAAAGCAATGTTTAATCTGATTTTTTGCTCTCCTGAATTTCTGAATGGAAGATATTCCCCTTACTGAGGGATAATTTTTATTTTCCTGTGAGGATATGTGGATTTTTTCAGCCCCTTCTGAGACATGGAGCACTATGAGAAAGGACCAAGCACTAAGACCAACCCTAGAGGGGTCATTTGTCCCTTGTGTTCACTGCCTGACAAACAGATTTCAAACTGGGCATTGCATCCCCATCAGAAGATCCACACCAATCTTAGAGCAAGCTGAGGAAATGCTGGAGAATGTTTGAATTTAGGGATGCTAACATTTTCCCACAATAAAACCAGGGCAGATCAACCATAATTTTCTGCAAAATTATAAATGACACCTGAAGTCCTGGCTGGCTTCACCTACTGAGGGATGATTAAGCTGCAAATCTACAATTACTTCTAATCTTAAATAACTGATAGGATTTGAACTCCCAACATACAGTAGCTCAAATGTGATATTACTGGGAGCTTTTTGAAGCCAATCAATAACTATTAAAGCTGGATCCCATCAGCTACCACCAGGTATTAGCCACTTTCTCAATATTTCAAGGATTCAGTTATTCTTAGCTACAGTTAAAGTAGTAAAATGAAGTGGTCTCATACTGACACTGCGATAAATACGAGATTAAATATAGAACAAATTTATTACTCCCTGAAGTCCTACTGAGTGTCCTGATTTTTTTCTTTTTTTTTTCCGTATCCACAACAATCTGGTTTACTTTGATGTTTTATTATGCCAGATCTAAAGCTCACGATTGAAAAGCAAAGCCTCTGCTGGTTCAAAGAACCCAACCCCGGCCACGCCGGGGGAAGGGAACAAATTCCAAAGGGAAGGTGCGGATGGCAGAGCCGGCCCTGTGACAGCCGCCATGCCCCACTTAGAGCAAGTGGCACTCACAGGCGAGTGATTTGTGACACTGAGCGTGTGTGACACGGCGCAGCACCCCTGGAGTGCCTTGGGCTGACAGAGGATCGTGCCTGCAGGAGCCGACTTTTCCTAATACCCCGCGCTTTGAAGAAAGCCGAATAATCAACCCATTTTTAAAGCACTGGTTTGAAGGGCTCCGAGGAGTTTTAAAGGAAAGCAGTTAATTACTTGGCTCGCTTTAAAAATAAATTAACCCACAAATTAGAGCCGGGATGGGTCTGGGTGATGATGGGTGACCCCAGAAGTGCACATTTTTGGCTCGCTGCACGTCCTGAGCTCCCAGGGATGATCCCAGTTTAACCCCAGTGGGTCTTCCCTAAGGAGCAAAGCTCTCTGGAAAACTGCGGGAGCAATGAGCCACATTCTCCTCCACCAGCATCCGAGCAGGATGAGTCCACAGGGACAGGAAGTGTTTGGGTCTCAGCTAAATTCCCTGGAAGTGTTCAAGGCCAGGCTGGACGGAGCTTGGAGCAACCCAGGACAGTGGAAGGTGTCCCTGCCCATTGGAGGGGGACTGGAACTGGATGAGCTTTAAGGTCCCTTCCAACCCAAACCACTCTGTCATTCCATGATTTATGACATGTCCAGGCATTTCTCCGCTTTCTTCACCTGGGATTCACCCCTAAGCATCAATTCCAAAGTGGCCCACTGAATATAATGCTCCCAAAGACGACAATGACAATCTAACCCACTGAAGGGATCTGGCCTCCACTACTGGTGCACACACAGGAGTCATAAAATAAATTTAGTCCCAAACAGGTAAATCTGATGGCTGTGTCCAAAAGCTAGAGGTGGATTTTGCTGGAGACTCTGACAGGCTGGATACATCTCCATCAGCTTAGAAAAACAAGCCCACACTCTCCTAAGAAAATTAAAACTTTAAGTAATGGGAACATTTTCCTTCTGATGTGTTGCATCCTTCTGGGTCCTTCCTTGTCCACTGGGCTGGGATGCTGTTGCCTTCAAGGCTCAACCAGCACAGGATCATCCCTGGGACCTACAAGCCCTCACCTCAAGAAGCACCTCTCAAGAAGAACCATTCCCAGCTGGCATCCTGGAGGCAACCACCCTCTCCCAAAAGCCAAGAAAGCTTAACGTGACAGAATCAGCCACACTGTGCCAGCCCCACCTCAGGGCCAGAGGGCAAATCCTGCCACTACCAAGCTCCCAAGAGGAGATGTGGCCACTGAGGATGAGTTCCTGGCAAGAGAGGTGAAGAGGGCTCTATCCTTGATCGGTGCACACGGTTGGACTTTGAGATGGAACCACGAAAGGGGAAAGGTGTCCCTGCCCATGGCAAGGGGTTGGAATGAGATGATCTTTAAGGTCCCTTTCAGCCCAAACCATCCTGAGATTCACTGAAGGGCTCTGGTATCATCCCAGAGTGAGCTGCATCACATTTGGGGCTGGAGCCTTTCCTGGCGTCAGTGGCACGATGCATTTACGTCAGCGTGTGACAACGGGCCCGGAGTGACAAGGACTAAGGTAAGATTAAGCATTCAGGAGTAAAGCATGTCCTTCACTAAAACAAGGGCGCTGAAGCCTTATCGCGCTGCCTTTCGGCACAGCCACGTGCCCAGGCACAGCCTCAACCTCCAGCTCCGGCCCCGGCTCGGATGCACATGACTTGGCAAGGCACTGCTGCAGCTTCTTTCTCCCAAGGAAATCATTCCTTCCCCAGCCCAGCCGTGAAAAACGCTGGGGAATAAAGCCCCGAGACAACCTCCCGCTGCATCGCCGACGTGTCGGCGTGACACACTCCGTGTGGTGACTTCACACCCCAACGTGAGCGTCTTCCCTGCATTTGTGAGTCTTCCATGAGGGAGGAACTGATGGATTTCTGCAGCCGGTGGTGCTTGGAGAGCCGTCGGTGCACACTGTTCCAAATTATTTCCATTTCTAATTAATATTCATAAACGAGCCACAATACTGCGCCTTCCATCAGCCGTCACACACCACCCACGCTAGATGAAAGGACAACTACACAAGATAAGCAGTTTATTGGATCAAAAGTCCCCTTTAGAAGAGGAGACAGCTACTGCAACAGCCTCCAACTGATAGCATCCCATCACATGGAGGGAGTATCAGCAAATCTCCCTCTTTAAACCCAAGATTCAGCACACAGAATGCACAACGCAATTATTATGTTAATTTAGCTGCATTTTGCTGCCTGCTTGAGGCTCGAGCTGGAGGGAGGAACTTCAGTTTGAAGAGCTGCCACTGAAAATGGCTACTTCAAAAAACTCAACTGACACCCAATTACACCATCAGCTGTCAAGTTTAATACCCCTTTGTCCCTGTTGTCAGCACCGCTGCCTCACCTGGCTGGTTTTGGGCAAGGACTCTGCCCTTCAGCTTTTGCCTTTACCAACCATCTACATCTTGCTCCAGCAGGATCCTGAAGGTGCTTTACCTGTCCTCCTCCCCAAACTCAATTTAGGTGGCAGAAAACAAGGATCTCATCTGCTTGCACAGAACATGGCCTGGGAATAACAGCTGTTATCGTCCACTATCCCTGCACGGACAAGAAATTAATCAGAAAGAGACCTGACATTCACATCAAGCCCATGCAGGATGACAGAAAACTTTTACAGAGACTGTAACATCACATTCTCCCCTCTCCATTGATGGGAAACAAGTGTTTAAACTGAAAGACAGTAGGGTTAGACGAGATTTTGGGAAAAAAGTCTTCCCTGTGAGGGTGGGGAGGCCCTGGCACAGATTGCCCAGAGAAGCTGTGGCTGCCCCTGGATCCCTGGAAGTGTCCAAGGCCAGGTTGGACAGGGCTTGGAGCAACCTGGGATAGTGGAAGGTGTCCCTGCCCATCAAAAGGGGCTGGAACTGGAAGATCCTTAGAGTCCCTTTGAACTCAAACCATCCCAGAATTCCACGATTAAAAGGAGCAGAGGAAGGTGCATTGCCCACCGCTCTCCAGAGCTGTTCTGTTCCTCATCCACGAGGGACCCAAACAGTCTGCCCAAGAAAAAGCATATTTACACCCATTGCCAGAGAGGGAAAGTATAAATATTTCCAAAGCTTTATGAAGGCTGGTACTTACAGTCATGCTTTGAAAGGGAAAGAATAAAGCAAAATATTCAATTAGAAAAAATTACTATAATTGCAGGTTCTATTTTATCCCTCCATTAAAGCAATAAAGTGCCTCGAAATATTGCTAAGCTGGGATACAGAGCTTAGTGCTACTTAACATATTAATATACATCCAGGGGGGTTAATTTAATTTAGATCTGCATGAGGGTCTTCTCTCCTCCCTGGCCCTTATGGTCTCCCCCTACACTTCCAGCTGGATATCCATGCATGCTTCTTCCCCATTCCAAGGGATGGACGCACAATGCTGAGGCTGGACATAAATTCTGACATGTGCCACACACCTCTGGAGCCAGAGGACATCAAGCACATCCATACACAGCTCCACACACACAGATTCCTAGCTTAAACCATGTTTGCCTGCCCCTCAAAGCTCTGATGTCTGAGTATTTGATTTTCTGTTGGACGAAAATGTCCAATTCCTGCTCTCTGAACATCAAACAAAATCCTCTTGGAAATGTAAAATCATCCCATTTTGCTCTAATAGCACATAAACCCCATTGGAAGGGATTTGCTGTTGAAAGTCACTGAGCAAGGAACTGCTGAGGCTGAAGAAGGGGCTCTTCCTCCCAGCCTTGGCTCTCTCCATGCTTTCTCCACACTACGGTGCCATGAGCTGCAGTTTTCCGAATATAACCTCGCTCTTCCCTGCGACAGAAGATAAGTGAATCTTATTTTAGGGAGCCCTTCATTCTTTTAATTAAACAAATTTATATCACTTCTCCGTATCTCATAGCCTCCATTATCTTTTGTGAACTCCTACAATTCTGTTGTAAAGATATATTGAAAAGCGCTAATTGAGATAATCTCTGGAATTCAAGAGTTGCTGTATTTTTAGCCATGTTTTAAAACTATTTTCCCTTTGTTTCTGGAATGCCTCCCATCCTTCCTCCCATGCCAGACTGTTTACATTATTTAAATGCCTTCTGCTTATACCACTCTTTACAATTTTTACTTCAACAACATCGGCCTCCGTTGCTCTTTTTTCCCTCGCTTAGACATAACTGGGATGAATTCCAATCCCAAACTCAAAACCACTCCTGGTGCTTTACTGCTGTCTTCTGTGTTTGGTAGATCAGGCAATGTATTTCTGCCATCCTGTCATCCAGGGCTGCCTGTGTGGGGATCCAAGCATGAGGAGTTAAACTGATCTTTTTTTACAAGAGAAAATGGGAGAATGGTGATTTTCCCAGAGACCAGAACTCTTTAAACTCACAGGGATATGTGACATGTCCCCGTTTTAGGAGATGATCCTGAGCCACCCTACTGGAAGGATGGGGAAGCTCATCTCTCCTGGACTTTTTTGGAGAGTTGTGATGTCCAGTGTCCATTACAGAAGCAAAATATGATCCTGCTCCCTGCCCCTACAGAAAACCCCACAGAACCCCATGAGCTGAGGGAGGTTCTGGCAGCTGGACGTGATCCTCCCTCACTCAGGTTTGGGTTTTTCCCACAGGTTTAATTAGCAAAGTGATAAAGGCAGCTCCAGCTTCCGGAGCCTTTTGCATCATGGCTCCTGAGGAGATTTTAATAAGAGTTCTGCCAAAATGGTGAGGGTTTTATGGGAAACTTTTCCCACATCAAGCAGATCTGAGAAGAAGAAAAGGTGATATAGCTCAGCAGCTGACAAGAGTTTTCCAGCATGAGCTGAGACCTCTGCAGTGTCCATTTAAACCTTCTCACAACAGGTTTGGTTTTCCTAGTGCCCATTCACTGACCATTTACAGGGCACAGAGGCAGCGTTTTATGAGAGATTCCTATCTTAGTCCTGTTTCCCATGGGGTTTTGGGACAGGGAGAAGATGTCTATTCCCTCAGCCCATCCTGTACAAAGGGGGGTACCTAAAGAGGGTGTGTAAAAAAGAGGAAGAGTGACTTTTTACATGGACAGATAGTGATTGGACAAGTGGGAATGGTTTTAAACAAAAAGAGGAGAGATTAAGGTGGAAGAAATTCTTCCCTGTGAGGGTGAGGAGACCCTGGCCCAGGCTGCCCAGAGAAGCTGTGGCTGGCCCTGGATCCCTGGAAGTGTTTAAGATTAGGCTGGATGGGGCTTGGAGCAACCTGGGGGAGTGAAAGGTGTCCCTGCTCATGACAAGGGGTGGAACAGGATGGTCTTTAAGGTTCTATGACATTCTATGACATGATTCTATTCCATGATAACACAGGGATATTTCTGTGGGATGCCAAAATCCTGCTGCAGGTGAACCAAATCAGAATGGAGCAGAGGAGGAGGAGGTCATAATAGAGGCTCGGGGCTTGAACACAGAAGGTTTCAACAAAGCTGCCAATTCTGCAAAAGATCTTCTGTGCAGCTGAAGTCGCTTAAGGACAGACTGTGAATATTTTAAAGGTGAACCTGAGCTCTCACCAATTTCCAAAAAAAGGAGACTTGAGGAGCAGAACAGTCTTCAGGTCCCATTATAGTTTTGGGGACACATTTGAGATGGCCTTTTGCTCTATTTTTTTGTCTCTTGGCCAAGATTTGATTTTCTTCCTGGTTCAAGATATGGAAGTAAGGAATAAAACACCCATTTATACTGAAATAACGAAAGTCCATCAGTGAAATTTGTTCAGGGATGGACAAATAGCAACTCCTGAGACTCCTCCTCAGCATTCAGGTGAATGTGCTTCCTCTGCTACAGCATTTCCATATAACCAAACACAGGCTGAAACTGGAATACAGAGTGGTTGCAAATGTAAATCCCAAGTGGAAAGAGTGACAAAAAATATAAAAATAAAATCCATCCATGGAGAGATGCAATGAGCTGCTCCTGGGACACAGCTAAATGCTCGGTCCCACAATCCAGAAGATTTTGGGAGCACCTTTGACACTGCAGCCTAAAGGATATGGGATGTGCCTGATGTTCTACCCTGCAAAGACCAAGCAATTCCACTCCACAGGGTTAAAAATAGAAGGTGTTCCTCCCTCCATCAGACTGCTGCTAAGTTGGAGGATTTTCTAAAGATCCTCCTTCCCTGGAAAGCTCTTTTCTCATTTTCTTGGGATCCTATTTGGAAAAGCATCTCGGTGCCCTAAAGCATCACAATAGGCTTGGCCATCATTCTGAATCCCAGCACATCAGAAGAAGGTGGGTCAATGAAGTGACAATATTTGGCACATGTTCTTTGCTTACGCCTTTAATTACAATTTAATTTTCTCTCTAGCAAAGCCTTACTCTGACTCACAATTCCTCCTGCCTAAAAGCTTCCAGGTGTTAAAACACTGCCTTGTACTACTGCTGATTTTCACTACAGTCAGGTGCTAAAAATCAAGTCAGGATTCAAGGGAAATAAAATGAGTAGAGAGTGAAGTTGTGTGAGGGATCCAGACTTTTCCACAGGCTCACCTTCGTTCCCCACGGGAAATTACGCATTTAACGTCCCATTTCTGCTCCTTGCAGTATCAAGGCAGAGCAAGCAGCTCTCCTCCAAAGAGATGCTTTATCACCATCAGTTCTTCCTCCATCCTTTTCATTAAAAGAAATGCTCCCTGAATAACCTACATTTGTTCAGAGAGGAGAACCACTGCAAGGAATAAAGCTGGCTCAGTGCAGCTGAAAGCAAAATGGAAGTGTCTGGAAAGGTGGAAAATACAGAGCCTGGAATTTTAACACACAAAAAATGGTGAGCCATCTTTCCTCCTTCCCTTGGCACCCTGCCTCTCCTCCACCAGGAAAGGCACTGTCAGGCTGCCACTGGCATTAGAGATAAAGCCATAGGGAGAGTGGGAAAAAAACAAACAGCTGTTTTTCCTGGAGTTCAGCTTGAACAGCTGAAAAGGGATGTTGTGGTCAAAGACCACATGGGTGGGAGCATTTAGGAAAGCAGACTGCAACCCAACTTCAAAGCAGATGGGTTCCATTCCAGTTTTTGGACTCCTGGAGATGCTGTCCCCAAAATACCTTGCAGCACTGTCTTCACCTTGAAAGCCATGGAAATTTTATGCTGGTTCCAGTAAGAACTAAGTCAGGTCACCCAAGCAGTTCTGCTTCCCTTTCCTCCTCCCCAAAAACCAGGGCAGAGGGGTCATGAGCTGCTGTCACTGCCCAGCCACAGGGCACCACGTAGCTCTTCCTCAACAGCATCCAAGAGCAAGCCAAACTCCAGTTTCTCCTCCAAATCCCACTCCCCACCTGCCCAAGCCATGCTGTCTCTGCAGAAACACTGGGTTGCATGGAGTTGCAAGGGGAGTTCCCAGCAGGTCAGGGCAGGATATTATTTCTCCCAAGGAAAGGTTTGGAGAAATCTCTGCCCTCCCAAGGCTGGCCCAGCATATCCGCTCCAACATCTGTGGTTGGACCCCCTCTAGTGGGAACCACTCAACAAGACACGGAGCATCACCATCAACTGCCACCCACGGAGACCCCACTCAAGGGATAAAGCCCTTTTTCCATCGTTATTATGATTATTGTTATTATTTCCACTCTCTCACAACCTACATGCTCTGTAGATGTTGCTGGACCTCTACACCCACAGCCCAGCACTTCCTTATGGAGATCCTGCAGAAATGGGGGTAGAATGGGTAGGTTTTTTGGAAGGGAGAACAACCTCACTAGAAAAAAATATAAAAAGTTATACCCCAGACCTGATTTTGTAGGGAGAACATATTTATCATCTATCCCAGAATGTCTTCCCTCTGCCAACTTGTCAAAAACTGACAAAACTCCATACTATAAAAGCAAGCTGTTAAAACTTGGCGAAAAGGAAAAACTCAGCTGCCAGACAAGTTAACCAGAAAAAGCTGAAAAAAATATTCCAACGTGCCAAGGAAGGCAGTAAATTTACAGAAAGGCTCTACAGTGCTGAACATCCCAAGACAAGAAGGCAGCATTAGGTCAGCAGCTTCTGGTTCATCTGCTGTTTGACAAGCAGATGGCTTCCACTTTGAGGGATTCAGGCAGAGAACTTCAGAGTTGTAGCTGCCTGTATTTCTAAACTATCCAGAATAATGTGTCTCTAACTCACAGAGTTCATCCCAAACAAAGTATTTTAGGAGAGCCTGAATCCACTCCACACAAAGTCATTAAATGCCACATATTCCATTTAAACCCATTGATTCATCTTTCCACCTCCAAAGAAGAACAGCTCACAGATTTGGTCTTTCCACTAATAAAAAAGATGCCAAGTCTCTGCCTAAATGTTAGGAATTTCTCACCATGTACATACACAAGACAATTTTTAATGTCACAACAATGACAAGGTTGTTGTGGTTTGCTGGGGTTTCTTGTACAGCATGTTTTTCTCCTAGATCTGTATTCAAATCTGTTTTAATAACAAACTCCATAAATAGAGCACATTCCTGTCCCAAAACTCACCATCACTGATAGTTTAACAGACACAGAGAGATTTCCAGCTGGTCAGCATTCATTTTAGCTCAGCTCCACATCCTGCTAATCCAATGGAATCCAATAATGTTTGCTCTAATAGCACGGCACAACGCAAGGGATCGGACTTTCCACTCTAAACCCCCTATTCCAGGGCAGCATCCATGACCCAGTAACCCACTTCCAGCAGAGGTTAAGGAAAGGTACATCAGACAGGGAAGTTCACTGCTGTCATTCATACAACCTGTGCAACTACTCAAGATACCAAAACTTCTACTTCTCCGGAATTTACACGTCTGAGCAGCTCCAGCAAAAGCAACAGCCCTGTTTTCACCCTGTTTCCAGCAAAACCACAGCATCCCTCCCCAAAGAACAGCCCTTGGCAGCTTGCACTGCAGCACCTCAATAATGAGCATAACGTGCCTCAACTGGCATCCTTCACTTTTTGGATAGTCTGGATGCATTGTTCAAGTCCTCAAGACAATCTAAGATTTGAGAGGAAAGGTGAATATTGTAGGTTTATGAAGGTAAAAACCCCAGGAGCTGAGCTTTATTGGTGGGAATGGCATTGGAGATCAGACTACCGGCATCCATTTGAGATCAGACTACTTCCAGTAAGAATTCAAAAAATATATATCTATACACACACATGTTTTTACTACTTTTCCAACAGCCACTACAGACAGACAGTATTAACACATCCTTCAGATCCCAGCTGAACTAAAAAAAATCACAAAAACCCCAGGAATATCACTAAGTCCCCCCTCAGCACTTGCACTGCCCCCTCAGCCCTCCTGCCTGGTCACGATCCACCCTCTGAATACGACACAAACAGACAAAGCCCCCATCCAGACTGCTCCAAAACAAGCTCCTTCTCCCACAATCCTGACAAAATGAAGAGACAGCCTTGCTAAAAATAAGATCCCGATGTATATTTATATTTCTGCCATAAAATGCTATTTATTCACCATCTTATTGGCGAGTCTTCCCAGTATTTACGAGAAGAAGCCGCCACAGGAATTGTGTCATCCCTCAAAATCCAGACGCAGATTTACCTAACGTATTCAGAATTCCTGTACTACTCCAACCTGCCCCCCTCCAATTCTCCACGGTTTCGCTCCCAGCTGCTGAGCAACACCCACGACATCCCCTACGTAAGGTACGATCCCAATTACGCTCCATGCAGCGGCAGCGCGGATCCGTGATCCCACGGGAAACCAGGCTCGGAGCATTACGCACTGAACTTACGCTGTCCTAGGTTTTCCTCCTCCATCCCCACGTCTAAACTTTTCCCCAGCATGCAGCGATTGCACTGCAGGCAAAGGTGGCCAAACCAGTGTGTTCCAGTATTAGTCCCATCACCGCATGTGAGATTAATTTTAATGGCGTTGGCAAGAGCTGTAGTGGGAATGCAAAAAGACACCCTCGTGGAGGCTGCTCCACAGATCCTAGGAAGTTAATTCTGGCTCTGGTCAGATATTGGGAGTCAGCTCCATGCTGTCCAGCATGCCTTAAGGAGCAGGAGCTGGGCACCGGTGAGATTAGAGATCAACAGGAGAGAAAGCTCCCTGATTTCACCTAACATGATCCGGGCTGCAGCACTCCTTATCAGTCCCCTTTGGCATTTCCAGCTCTGCACAACCTCAGAAGCAAATGTTTTTCCTCTGCATTAGCATAGCAGGGAAAAGTCTGGGCAACTTGAGCTTTGTTTCTTCCTATTACCCAAAAATCAGCCCCTACATGCATCCCCTCTGTCCCTGCTGGCATCAGTTCGGCATCCCCCTCCCCACACGCTCACTCGAGCGTGCCATGGCATGGGGTGTTTGTGCACAGCTAAAACACAATCATTTCTTCTGCCTGACTCCAAGAAAGGAAAAATCCAACTTGCCAGAGGAGCATCTGCATTGAGAACTGCTTTTGCTGACGGGATCAGCACTTGGGAGTACCAGGGGAAGCAGCAGAAAGGGTCGTGGACCAATTCATCATCCTCACACGCACCACCCGCAGACATCCCCCTCCCGCCACCCCCCAGCCCAAATCCCGGCCGTAAAAAACCCATAAAAATAGAATAAACCCCCAAGCAGAAGTTGAGAACAAATGTGCTTTGAACACTGCACAAATGACATTGAAGATGCAGAAGAAATATGTATTTGCTGTTGCACTGCATGATTGCATGGGCTTATTTCCTACGTACACATCTCACGCACCCTTCCCACGCAGATCCCCTCCCCTCCACCCCCGCGGCTTCTTCAAAAAAAATTGGGAAAATAAAAATCTTTGATCCCTAAGGATTATTTTAAAACCTACAAACGCCAAGCGACCCTCATCTGGAGCCTCTTCCCTACAGCCTGACCCATCCATGGCGTGGAGGGGGTGCAGCCACCACCCCGTGACACAACCCAGAGCTGTCCCTCTACCCCCAGCCCAAATCTCACACCCCTTCCACGTTACCAACCCGCGCCCCAGCTCAGAGGATGCTGGGCCACGCCGGGTTTTTACAGCTGTCCTTACACCACCTCTTTCCGTAAGCCCGACATCTCTGTGGCAGTGTTTGCATCCACAGGCTTTCATCCTGGAGAATACCTCCCTGCCTCCTCCCACCTCTCTTTTTGGGGAGGATAACGTAATTTCCAGCTCGCACTGGAGGATGTTTTTTTATTCCTGCCGAGCCCGAGGTCACTTCCCAGATTCGTCCTCCAGCCAGTGTCTCCTCCACCCCAGGACCTCTCCTTCCGGCAGGGAACAGTCCCTATCCCTGACCTTCAGGCTCACACCGACAGCCCCACTGCCGCCGTCCCCACCGAGGAGGCTTCTCCTTTCTCCAAAGCCACAGCCGAGGCATCACGCTGCGTTTTTCCACTCCCACCACCCGCTCCTTCGGTTCAAGGGGAGTCAGCGAGCCAGCAGCTCCCGCTCCACTGGCTGGGGAGGGGCTCTCGAGGACGGATGAGACCCTCACCCCTCATCCCTGCAGGATCCGTTCCAGGAGGACATCAACCCTCTGGAACCAGCACGTCTCAGTGCTTGGCAGCCACGGGTCCATCCCCCTGCAGACCCTCTCTGGAGCAGCCCCTGCATTCCATGGGGTCCTTTCCTGGCTGCCCCCTGGCTCCAGGAAGGGGGTGGTGGGGTGAGTCCCTTCCAGTGCCACAGGACCTCCCACTGCAGCGCTGCCACTGCCAGGGCCACCCCCAGCCCCTGTCCTGAAGGGAAGAGCAGCTCCATGCTCCCTTCTCTGTCCTGCCCCATGTCTGTGGAACACAATCTCATTCCCACGGAGCTAGAACCCCTTCCATCCCACACCATGGGGGCACAGAACTATGTTCCCTCCAAGCCGTGAGGTGACAGCAACCCTATTCTCCTCTCCTCAGCCCCACATGCTCATTTGGGGGGGGGGCATCTCTGCTCCCTTTGGGGTTCTTCTCAGTGAAGAAGGGGTCACCCCAAATCTCCACGTGGGGAGCACCATCTCATGTCCTGCTTGTACCAACCAATGCCCCTCCTCCCACCTCAGCCCCACAGACATATTTTGGGGGAACTTCTTGTCCCCTCAAATGTCCCCCCAGCACAAGGGGGATCTTGACACCTCCTCCACCGTGGGGAGCACTGGCACCTCAGACCATGTGGTGACAATAACCCCCATGTCCCCCACCTCAGCCCCCCAGGCTCATTTTGTGGGAGTTGCTCCTCCTTTTGGGTCTCTCCTCACTCAAAGATGGAGTAACCCCCAAATCTCCCCTCCGTCTCCATGTGGGGACCACTGCACTGACCACCACCACCTCAGACCACGAGGTGACACTGAGCCATGTCCATCTCACACCACAAGCTGACAACAACCCCCATCTGCCCTACCCTCAGCCAGGGACAGTGACCCATGTCCACCTCAAATGATGAGGTGACACTGACTCCCACTGGTCCCACTTCAGCCAGGGACCAGTGATCCCCCTCAAGCCATGAGATGACACTGCCCCACGTCTGCCTCAAACCATGAGGTAACAGCAATGGTCATCTGGTCCACCTCAGCTAGGGGACAGTGACCCACCTCAGCCTACCGAGGTGACACTGACCCCCATCTGCCCCACCTTGTCCAGGGGACACTGACTCACATCAAACCATGAGATGACACTGACCCGCCTTAAACCAGGAGATGACACTGATTCACCTCAAACCAGGAGATGACACTGACCCATGCCCACCTTGGACCACGAGCTGAGAGCTCCCCACCTCATCCAGGGGACAGTGACCCATTTTAAACCAGAGGGTGACACTGACCCATGCCCATCTTGGACCACGAGCTGATAGTCACCCACATCCGCCTCAAACGCGGTGCTGACAACTACCTACAGCAGCCCATCCTCGGCCAGCCCGCACTGACCCACGTCCACCTTGGACCACGAGGTGACACTGTCCCCGTCCATCTCAAACCAGGAGGTGACAGTGCCCCACATCCCCCTCGGACCAGGGGCTGATGCTGCCCCACGTCCCCCTCGCACCGGGCGCTCGCAGTCCCCGCTCCCGCCCCTCCGCGGCCGCGGTCCCCGAC
>VXBC01000498.1:31360-59526 GCA_013399945.1 Ploceus nigricollis | reverse complement strand
GGGCCGCGGGTACGGAGAGCGTCCGCCGCAGCGGGATGCTCCGTGCCCCGTCCGACCTGGCCCGGGAACTGACAGGGATGAGGCCTGGAGAAGGGGAGGCTGAGCGGGGACCTCACCGCGATCTGCAACTTGCTCGTGAGGGAGAGAGGCAGAGCAGGCGCTGGGCTCTGCTCCGTGCTGACCCGGGACAGGAGCCGAGGGAATGGCCTGGAGTTGTGTCAGAGGAAGGTTAGATTGGGTACTGGGAAAAGGGTCTAATCCCAGAGGGCGACTGGGCATTGGAACAGCTCCTCAGGGAATGGTCACAGCACCAAACCTGACAGAGGTCAAGGAGCACTTGGGCAACGCTCTCAGGCACAGGGTGGGATTGTTGGGGGTGCTCCTGTGTGGGGCCAGGAGTTGGACTGGATGATTCTTGTGGGTTCCTTCCAGCTCAGTTTATTTTATGATTCTCTGGACAGCCTCTGCCCTCACAGGTCTCAACACTCTCACAGGGAAGAATTTCTTCCTAAAATCCCATCCAGCCTTGCCCTTTTTCAACTCAAAACCATTCCCCCTTGTCCTGTCACTCCATGCCCTTGTCCAGCGTCCCTCTCCAGCTTTCTTGGAGCTCCCTTACAGAATTAGGTTGGAAAAGACCTCTGGCATCACCGAGTCCAACTGTTAACCCATGGACATGATGACGCCTAAATTGTTATCCCCAAGTTCTACATCTACACATGTTTTGAAAACCTCCAGGGATGGGGTTTCCACCATCAGGTTGCCTTGGGCAGCCTGTTCCGTTGCCTGAGCACTCTTTCTGTGAAGAATTTTTTTCGAAATATCCAACCTAGACCTCCCCAGTACAACTTGAGATCACTTCACAGAATCACAGAATCACAAAATAATTTAGGTTGGTAAACACATCTGAAATCATCAAGTCCAACCTATGACCAAACACCACCTTGTCAACGACAGCAGAGAACTGAGTGCCACGTCCAGTCATTCCTTGAACACCTCCAGGATGGTGACTTCACAACCTCAATGGGCAGCCTGTTCCAATGTCCAATCACCCCTTTTGTGAAGAAATTCCTCCTAATGTCCAACCTGAACCTCCTCTCCAGCCACGTAAGACCTAGGCTCTAAGATCTCCCAAGGGTTCTCTTCTCCAGGCTGAACAACCTCAGTTCTCTCAGCCTTTCCTCATAGGTGTTCCATCTCTTCAGTCATCTTGAAATCACAAAATCTACACTGAATCATAGAATATCTGATTTGGAAGGGGCACACAAGTCCAACCCCTGACCTTGAACAGGACACCCCAACTATCCCATCCTGTGCCTGAGAGCATTGTCCAAATGCTCCTGGAGCTCTGGCAGCCTTGGGGCTGTGCCCATTCCCTGGAGAGCCTGCTCAGTGCCCTACCACCCTCTGGGGAAGAACCTTTCCCTGATACCCAACCTAAATCTTCCTGACACAGCTCCAGCTGTTCCCTGGCTCCTGCCTCTGTCACTGGGAGCAGAGACTGGAGCTGCCCCTTGGAGGAGCTGCAGCCCCCAACGAGGTCTGACCTCTGTCTCCTCCAGCTGAACAAACCCAGTGACATCATTTGCTTCTCAAATGGCCCCTGAGACCCTTCACCCTCTTCCTGGCTCTCCTCTGCACACTTAAAAAGTTCCAAGGCCCAAGTGCTGACACCACCATTCCCCAGACCAGCCTCAGCTGGACCCCCTTGTGCTGACCCCATCCTGCTCCCAAATCAGCTCCCATGTCCAGTGTCAACTGCCCTGTCCCTGCTCAACCTCAAATCCCAGGATCACCACTCAGTTTGTCCTCAGCCAAGCTGCATTCCACCTTCCCACCTCCAGCAGCTCCCAGGTCCCTGGCAGATCTGGGACCTCCTCTGGGTTTCTTGATGCCTTTTCTCTTCACATGGTTGTGCTGGGGAAGGGGGGCTCCTGTCCCACTCCACCCCACAGGTCCCTCTCCTGTACTCAGAGGGTGGTGGAGCTGTGGCTTCCCCATCCCTGGAAATGTTCAAAGCTAGGTTCGATGAGACTTGGAACAACCTGGGATAGTGGAAGGTGCCCCTGCCCATGGCAGTGGGTGACACTGGACAAGTTTTAAGGTCTCTTCCAAGCCAAACCTTTCTGGGATTCATTCTCTGTTGATAACAGCTCTCTCCAAGCACACCTTGGCACCCTGACCTGACACCACCTTGTTGCCTTCTCAAGTCCCCCACCTTGATGTCTTCCTGTCCTTCTCCTTCCAACACAGGGATTCTCCATCCCCTCCTCTGCTCTTTCTCACTCCCTTACCCACTTTGGGGGACACTGCTTTTCTCACCCTGTACTTAGAGTCAGGCAGACTCTTCAAGGGCTCAGCTCTGTGCTGGAGAAATCTCTGGCAGGCTGAGGAAGCAGCTCCCGGCTCTGTTTTTGGGATCTGCCTGGAGCTGAGCTGCACCCCAGGCAGCTGTTTTACCAAAGAACCCACTGGCAGTCTGGGAAAGCCAAATTCCAGGTCCTTTCCCCCCAGTTCCATGTTACACATCTGTTCATTCATCATATCCATCTTTTCTGAGCTGTCTTGTGCTGTCCTCTGTAGGTTACAATCTCTCCTCTTTTCCATGTGGTTTTTTTTTTTCTCACCATTCAATAAGAAGACTCCTTCCAGATGCTCCTTCTTCAGCACCTGCTTCTGCCTCTTTCTCTGGGAGTTTGAATTCTACTGTTTCTCCCTTTTTTTCCCTTTAAACTGTGTCAAAATATCAGGGCTGAGAATGTCAGGACTCCAAAACTGGCTGAAAAAGCTGCTGCTTTGCAGAGTCTAAATTGCAGCATGGATAAAAAAGAAGCAGCTCCAAGAAGGTAGAAAAATGTGATAAAGTGCAGATAAAATGCTTTTTCAGGGAGGAAAGATTAATTTAATCTAGAAGAAAAAGTGGGAGGACTTTCATATGTTAAAGAGGCTATCTGGGAAGGGTATATTTGGTGTTTCTGGGTGATGTCAAAAGAGCTGAAAAGTTTTGTGAAGTCTGAAAAAAATGCTGCTGGTTTTGAAATGGTTGGATCCTCCTGTAGCAGAGAAACAGAAAAAAGGGAGCAGAAGGAAAAGCTTTGGGCATGATCCACGTGGATGCACCTGATGCACACCTGGATGTGGACAAATTTCACTTGGAGTGAAACTGTGGCACAAAGTTCCTCAAAGGGAGAGAACTGGTATTATGTATAATATTATTTAGTGGGATCAGACAAAACAGGATCCTACAGATCCCCATCATAACTCATTCAAATGTTGAAGATATTCCCTCATTTTCTGCCAACTTCAGCTCTTACAAGAATATGGAAATAAATAAGACCAAAACCAGCCCTCGACCAAATTACTTCATGTGCATAAGACATGTATAAATATATATATATATATATAACTTCAACTCCCTCTCCTGATGGATACTTTCAAACCTAAATATGGCTGTTAATTCTCACAGCAGTAAGAAATAAGGATTCTGGGACCCATATTTTTGGGTGAGAAGCACCCAGATTAAGCTTTGACTTCTGATTTGCAGTATAAGGAGATATAAATGGAAGCATCCCTCATTCCTTCAAACTTTTCTGTGTGGCAGATTTGCTACATATGATTAAAAAGATAAAAAAATCCTCCAAAACCCAAAACAACAGAGAAGTAAACAAACTATTTAATCTTATTACTTATATAGAAGTGTAGGTGAAGCAGTAAGGGGGCAGACGAGTCATCTGTTTTGATACAAAACCAACCCAAACTTGTTTGATGAGACATTCGGGTGGGAGAAGGCAGCAGTTGAGGATTTCAGCATTGGCACGTGGAGTAAGAGAAGCAGCTGCTTAGACAAGGGATGACACAATGACAATACCCTGCTGGCACTGCCCCCAAACTCCTCGGTGCAGCTGTGGCCACCTGTGCCCAGGAAAGGTGAATTCCAGCTGCAGGGAAGAGCTAGGTGTTGATCAGAGCTCAGGACAATCTGTCTTTTCTCCTGTGGACTGAAAGAATTTGGCTTGTTTAGTTTAGCTAAAAAATGAGGCTGGAGAAGGAATATGTTTTCCTGCCTATAAATACATCCTGGAAAATAAATGCAAGTGGAGGGAAAGGCGTTGGGACACTGAAGGGCAATGGTGGAAAAGTAAATGAGTAGGAACTGGCCATGAATATTTTTAGCCTGGAAATCGGAAGATCTTTCCAGTAGGAGTATCGGAGACTGAAATAAAAAAGTAACTCATTTAACACATAACTTCCTGATTTTATCAAGAAAAAGGCATGCCAGTGTGGAGGGATAAACAGCTGGGATAGAAGACCTTTAAAGGGCTTCCATCCCAGATCATCTCTCCTTGGAAAGATCCTGTCCATTTTGATGCACGGTACGCTACGTTCCTTCCTGCACCAGGGGATGAGTCATGGCTACATGACTCCGTGGGTGGCCAGAAGTGATATCTCCACCACTTACATCTTAATTCCTGATTATCCCATGATGTTCTCCAGCTCCTGCTCCCTCACTTAGCACACAGCAGAGATGTACCCATGTCCCAGTCTCCCCACAACCCCCTGATTTCCCTGTTTCCCACAGCTGTTGCTGTGGGGTTGCTTTAGCCAAGGACATGGGGATGATGCTTTGCCCGTTTAGTCCACAGGAGCTCCCGTTCCCTTGTAGTCCTGGCCCCCACAGAGAGCCAGAAGTCATTGCTCAGAGCCTGTTTCTTTTATTAGCCAACACTCTGTATTTTTAGGGATTTTTTGGAAGTTGTGAATGTCAATCACACCCATGATGAGATCTCTCAACTCATATTTTTGAGAGGAGAAAGCTTTTCTTGGCACTCAGCAGCATCCCACGCTTCCATCACGCTGGAGGCGCTTTTGTCCGGAGGTCTGAGTAAACTCTGTGTGACCCTAAGATCTGCAAGTATTTATAAAACATGTTTAGCCAGGGTTTTCCCTCACATCACTGGGAGCTGATCTGTCTGTGCCTTGCATTTTGTGTTCCTGCTGTTCTCCGGGAGCACCAGGGAGGCACGGGGAAGAGAAGGAGTGTTCGGTGCTCCAGCAGCACCCCGGCATGGGATCACGACCTCCTTGTGCTGCTTGGTTAAAGGCTTTTTTCATCCTGATCAATACCCTAATTGAGCTGTGTGGTCTTCCATCTTCCAGGCATTTATTCAGATCAGGGGAACAAACACTAAATATAGAGAGGTATGTAAGCCAAAATCAGAGTTGTGTAAATCTGGAGCTACCTCATTTAAATAACTGGGGGATGGATCCAGCTGAGTGTTTGGTGTACGTGGAGTACAGATAATTACAATTAATGGGGATTTACTTTAAGCAAAGTAGGTCAGAAAAAAATGACATCTTATTGTGTCATTAGTTTCCATCAATTACTTCCATGTTGTTTGCTCAGTTCCCAAGTCAAACGAGTGTGGGCTGACAGCCTCGCAAGCTCAACTTGGTATTGTCTCTAAAAATCAAACTGCATTATTTCTGCCTCATGCATCATCACTAACAATAAAGCATCCACTGCTGGAATATAGCAGGTGGCTTTGTTATTCATGCATGAGGCAGAAAAAGCTCCAGCTTCCATTGCCACGACGTTCATGTGTCCACAGGATCAAAAGTTGGATGTGTTGGTAAACTTAGTAGTTATTGTGTGAACTTAGAAGACTCACTTAGGCCAGTCCTTCTGTTGATTAACTTTGTTAATTTCTATTAACTTCTTTGAATGCTACATGTACATGCTGGGGAGGATCAACAGGATGCTGCTTTTGCTGCCACTTGTCAGCAGCACTGTCATACAATCGTGGAATCATGGAACAGCTGGAAGTGATTTCTTAAAGCTTATTCTGTTCCAACGCCCTGCCATGGACAAGGACACATTCCACTATCCCAGGTCGCTCCAAGCCCTGTCCAACCTGGCCTTGGACACTTCCAGGGATCCAGGGGCAGCCGCAGCTCGTCTGGGTAACCTGTGCCAGAGCCTCGCCACCCTCATTGTAAAAAATTCATTTCATGTATCTGATCTAAACTGACCCTCCTTCAGTTTTAAACTATCAATCCTTGTCCCTTTTGTCCCCATCTATCTTACATGACCCCTTCAAGTACTAAAAGGCTACTACTAGTTCTCCCTGGATCCTTCTCTTGTCCAGGGAAACGCCCCCAGCTCTCCCAGCCTGGCCCCAGAGCAGAGGGGCTCCAGCCCTTGGAGCAGCTCCATGGCCTCCTCTGGACTCTCCCCAGCTGCTCCACATCCTTCTGCTGTTGGCCCCAGGGCTGGAGGTGGGGTCTCACCTGAGTGGGACAGAGGGGCAGAATTGCCCCCTTCCCTGCTGCCCACACTGAGGGATCAGCCCGGGGCATGGGGAGTTTCTGGGATGTGGGAGCACATGGCCAGGGCATGTCCAGCTCTCACCCACCACTTTGTGACACTGGGCTCTCTAGGAAAGGTGCAGAAAGTCCCAAATGTTCTCTATTGAAAAGCCAGTTCACAGCCATCATAGGAACTGCCTCTAAAACAGTATGAGGAATGTTTCGTGAACCTTTCCAATTCCATCCCTTCTCTTTTATATGAGGGCTTCGTCTCTGAGTTTTCATTTTAGCAATGCAATTGACTGGTAAGTGATATCAGTGACTGCCAAAGTGTTAGTCCTTACTGATCATAAAACCATGGAATCACTGAGTGTTTTGGGTAGGAAGGGACCTTAAAGACCATCTTGATCTATTCCCTGCCATGGGTTGGGAATCTCTCACTAGACCAGGTTGTTCAGAGCCTCATCCAGTCTGGACTTTAAACAACTGAACATGGTTTGTTCTCACAGCTGGACCAGGTGCTTCACTTCCAGTTCCTTACAAGTCCCTGGAACATATTCAGGTCCTCAAGCGTTACATGATAAAACCTGGATACCAATTCCCCACTAAATATGAAATTATATGAATCCCAAACTTGTGTCTATTGGGCAGAAATGTTACATTTTAATCACTTTACACCTCCTGACAAATTTAAGAATTAGTATGATCTTGAGACATGTGCATTAGCAAACTTCATTGTTCCTGTTATCTAGATCTTACCTGCAGTGACAGGGTTTATTCAGCTCTCCTCAGGCTCCCTTTAATCTCCTGAGAGCTGCAGCTGTTTTCATTTATTACTGTGCATCAAAAGGAACCTATCTGCTCTCTCTGCTTCCCCCAAAATGCCTTTGTGGGACACCATTTCGATGCCATCAGCTGAACCAGTGACATTGGATGCCTGGTCCTGGGGCCACCTGGGGAGTGGGGCTGGCCAGGAGAGAGTGACTCCAGGATTTCCATCCTTCCTGCTTTTTCTGGAAGTACTTGCATGTTTCCCATTAAACCAAGCATGGGATAATCCCCTTGAGGAGTGTCCTGCTCCTCGAGGAACTCATTACACAGTAGGAAGGAGCAACATGAGTTCATCAGCCAAGAAAGGTGGTGAGCAGTGCAGGGAACTGTGTTTCTCCCCTTGGAAAAGCATTAACAGCTCAGGCCTCCAGTTTGATGGACTGGCTCGGTGCTTTTCCAAGCTGGGATTTAGGAAAAGTGACTACACAGCATTTCCTACTTCCCCCCATGGGATTCCAGTGATTTAATTGGCTCTGAAGGGCAGGGATGTATCTTATAGAGTAGCTGGCTGCTGTTGTCACTGTACAATGCTGCTCTTCAGAGCTCAGTGAAAAATAAACTTATCAGGCAATGCTTCCCCTTCCAAGCGAGGTGAAGGTTGGCCCCTGTGCCAATGGAAAGTGTGGGTAACATCCAGTTTTTCTGTTCTTCTGGGTCACTAGAAAAACCAGTGTGGAGCCATGGACTGTGGGAGGAAGTGGAGCTGGATTTCACACTATAACTAAGGTAAGGTATATTCCTTGTAAAATTATTCCCCTTCCCACAGTCCCTGATGCTTGTATTTTTATAACTGACAATCACTGAATCACAGAATGGTTTGGGTTGGAAGTGACCTTAAAGATCATCTCTTCCCACCCCCTGCCATGGGCAGGGACACCTTCCACTATCCCAGGTTGCTCCAAGCCCCATCCAACCTGGCCTTGGACACTTCCAGAGATCGAGGAGCAGCCACAGCTTCTCTGGGCACCCTGTGCCAGGGCCTCCCCACCCTCACAGGGAAGAATTTCTTCCCAATATCCCATCTAACCCTGTCCTCTGGCAGTGGAAGCCATTCCCTCTGTCCTGTTCCTCCAGGTCCTTGTCCCAAGTCCCTCTCCAGCTCTCCTAGAGCCCCTTTAAGCCCTGCAAGGGGCTCTGAGGTCTCCCTGAATCCTTCTCTTCTCCAGGTGAACACCCCCAGCTCTCCCAGCCTGGCTCCAGAGCAGAAGGAACCTTCAGAGCATTTCCATAGCATCCTCTGGACTCAGTCCAACAGGTCCATGTCCTTCTTATGTTGGAGGCCCCAGAACTGGAAGCACCATCTCAAGTGGGGTCTCATGATGCTGTAAACCTCCCCCAAACCTCTGAATGTAACAGAATATTTTTCTGGTATTTAACATTGTCACTACAGAATTGTTAATTAAATGCATGACCTTTTATATCAATCTAAATTTAGACAGGATGTTGCACAAATCTGAACATACCTGGGTTTCCCCCTGGAAAAAAGTCAAGGAAAAGGTGACTGCAGCTTCTTCCATTTCCTTCTGGCTGAAACATCAGAGGGAAACAACAATCATTGCCTCTTTCCAATGTGGGCTGCTACACCTCAGTGTCTTTACTTCTTCTCTTCTTGGTCCTTCCTCTAGACAAAGTGCTGCAGAGAAATCACCTTCCCCTGGTTCCCTGCTGATCTTCTGAGATCCTCTATGGCCCATTTTCCTAAAGCTCTGTCCACACCAGGTCTTCTTGCTTTTCTCTCCTTTTTCATCCCAAGGGCAGAATTTCCATTTCTGTTTAAATCCTGTTGTTTATGGTGTGAACCTTGGAGTTGTGCTGTGCAGGGCACAACAACAAATGTTGGATTTTGATGAACCTTGTGGGTCCCTTCCATCTCTGGATGTTCTTTAATTCCGGTAACACCTTTGGTAGGTGTTACCTACCTTTGCAGCCCTCCTCTTCTCTNTCCATCTCTGGATGTTCTTTAATTTTGTGTTGGTAACACCTTTACAGCCTCCTCTTCTCCCCATGCACCACACAGGATTCTGATTTTTGTGTTCTTTTGCACTCAGTAAATCTTCTCCCCCTGCCTTGGCTCCACTTCAACCACCATTTATCCCACTTTGGTCCTGAGTGGGAATGTAGGGTCTCAGAATGTTTTGAGTTGGAAGGTGTCTTAAAAATCATCTAATTCCAGTCCCTTGCCTGGGATTTTCCCATCCCATGACTTTGTCCTCTCCTAGATCAGCTTCTCTTGGCAGGAACAGGCTCCAGTTTCACGCAACAGCATCGAATTTTTACCTGTTTTGGGGAAATCCATTTACCTGCCTTTGTCACTTGGCATTAAGTGTAAGGAGATGGGGCATAAAGACTATTTATTCCATAGTGGTGCAAAACCTTTTTCGTAGGATAACAAACACTCTCTTTATTTCTTTCTTTCTTTTATTCTCCCACCACATTAAAAGCATCACCAATCCCCTTTCTGTGTTTTTCAATGCTTTTGATTATTTTGGCTTTGCACAGGTCATTTAATAACTCTCAGGGGACGGATGAGATTTGCCCAGCTTGAAATGGACACTGGAAGTGTCTCATCTCTATGGCAAAAATTGTCACGTGGCTGTTTCAGACAACATCTCAGAATTAAGTCTGGAGTCCTAGTCCAGGCACACTCTGTGCTTTCTGATATGTGCAATCACCAGCATTTCCAGCTTTGCCAAGTGCTCTTATAATTTCTTCCATCTGCCAGTGCACACAATATTTCTGAATCTGTTAATTAAGGAACTGAAGTTTTGCCCTGAGACACCAGAGTAACTGGTTCAGTTTCTTTGCAGGGAAAACTGATGCCTGCCTTGTCCATAATTACCTAAATTGTTGAGAAAAAAAAATGATTCTGCTTTCATGTTGATTCACTTTTGTAATTTCATTGCTGGGGCTAAGTGTGGCGCCCATTTAAATTATCTCCTGCTCTCATTTTACTCAAGACATGTTATTTGCTAACAAAGATTCAATATGGAAAAACTGGAAGGTGACAACTACCTCCTTCATCAATGCAAATGACAATAATCTCCTCTCCTCCACCGTGTAAATATAAACACTGAATCATCCCAGACAGAAATACCCTCCTGCATTTAGAAATATGAATGTGCAAAGGAGACACCTGCTCTCATTTATGGAGTCATAAAACTCAAGTTTACCCAGTGATTCCATGGCAAATCATTCAGGAGATCAGCAGCAGCATGGACACGGACTAAAAATGTTCCCAGTGTTTATTCCAAGAATATGGACATTCTTCACCCTTTGGTTACACTTGCACTTGGAAAGAGAAGATTAATTTTCCTTCTTGTCAAATTATTGGAATTATTTATTTTAAAAACCAGCCCATACAATTCAACTATAATTTATTTTTTCGAATAGCTCTTTGATATTATTAATAGCCTCTATATAGCTTCTAAAGCAACATCAAACCTTCCACAAACCTTCCACCTCTTGGACTAAGTGCTGTTGGGTGTGCAGAGGCTTCTGCTGAAGATAGTTTCAGGGTGATGCTCCTTTTTGTCAGAAACTCAACTGATGGAAGAGCACATGGAAGTCTTTGCCATCCGACTTCTAGATGTTCAGTTCTGTAGTTGGCAGTACTTGAGTTCAACCATAAAATCCCAGAATGGTTTGAGTTGTAGGGGAACATAAAGATCATCCCCTTCTACCCCCTGCCATGGACCACCTTCCACTATCCCAGGTTGCTCCAAGCCCCATCCAACCTGGCCTTGGACACTTCCAGGGATCCAAGGGCAGTCACAGCTTCTCTGGGCACCCTGTGCCAGGGCCTCATCACCCTCACAGGGAATATTTTTTTCCCAATATCCCATCTAACCCTGCCCTCTGGCAGTTAAAGCCGTTCCCTCTTGACCAACTTTTGAAGAGGGCAATGAAAGTTTGTGACTTCCAGAGGATCTGTTGACTGCAGCAACCTCTTTTCCTCATGAATCTCCATGAATCCTCTCAGTGGCACTGGGCAAACTTCACCCAAAAGTGTATTTAACAGGAGCACTGCAGACCTACAGCCCCCTGCCCCCTGTGACAGACCCTGCACAAGAGGAGCATCCCCAGGGCTCAAACTTTTCTCAGCCCCACTTGGGGCTGTTGGAAGAGCCTGCAGGTGTGGGCAGCTTTGTGGGGTCTGGGTCTGAAAGGTATTTTGGTAGATGTGACAGTCCAGCTGTGGTGTAAAACATCTCTGAGGAGCTGAGGATGCAAAAACTTTGTCAAAATTCTTGAACAAGAGGAGAAAACCCTGTTAGAAAACCTCCCTGGGATGTGTTTGGCTGCATTGTGCCATAACCCAGCACAGCAGAACACAGGAGCAGTTCCTGCTGAGTTAGTTTTTGCATAAGAATATTAAACCTAAATGCATAAAATAGCACCATCCTTCCTCTCAGAGACTGTATCATAGAATCACAAAGTGGTTTGGTTGGAAAGGACCTTGAAGATCATCTCATTCCAACCCCCTGCTGTGGGCAGGGACACCTTCCACAGACCAGGTTGCTCCAAGCCCCTGTTTCTTAAACAAAGTTAACCAATAAACCTGCACATGGCTCCATGAGTCTTGCAGAGAAGACAAAAGTTAATACCTCCAAAGGCAACCCTTCTCTCACCCTGCTGAAAATCCAAATTCTCCAGGCTCTGCTGGCTTCTCTTTTCATTACTCCTCGTGCTTTGAGCCATTCTTTTCTCCACAAGGATGGGTGTTTAGATGCTTGCCTTCTAATCAGCCACAATTATAGCCTTTCCCAGGATCTTCTGCTGCCAAATTGGAGGGGGGAAAGAGAGAAAAGGTTTTTAAAAATAAGAGAGAGAGGCTAATGCTTGCAAAGACATATGTGTTTAGTGTTGTTGGCAGATTTGTAAACTTATTAGTGCCTCCACACACCATGTAATTAAGATCTACTGGTAATTAGTCAATAGTTAAAAATAGGGGTTGGTATTGTGCTGCTGAAAACGCCTACAAAATAATGTGTTCTCTGCTCTCAAGATGCTGTTAGTGTCTCTAAAAAATGTTAATTTAAAAAATATGTATTCATTGCAGAAGCAGATTTTTCAGCAAAGGAGATTTCGGCGAGTTTGTGTGTATGTGCATGTGTGCAACCAACCTATTTATCTTTCAATATTTCTGTGTGTTTGTGTGATGTCCAAAGAGCCTGACTGCATGTTTTGTCTTGGATAAAAATGTTAAGCTACAAAACTGCAGACTCGGCACAGCCGTGGAGAGGGAATGGGAGCTGTTCTCATTTGTCGATTTCCATTGGAATAAACCTGCTCATCAAAGGAAATTGTTCAGAAATCCATGGCAATGGCAGATGTGCAGCACCATGGGGCAGATGTCTGGTGTTTGGAGAGCCGTGTGTGTATTTTCTAAATATTCAGGGATTACCACTGTCTATGGATATAATCCTTTAGTAACCTGGAATGTCAAAGACAACACAAAAGCTCTAATGCCTTGTAGAAAACAATTTGGCCAAACTGCCCTGGAAGAGCAGTTTAGAAGTCACTTGTCTTTATCCCATGAAAGAAGATTCAAAAGAGGTGATGTGGTTTTTTAAGATTTCTTAACTCCTGCTGTATAATGTGCTCCAGAGCGGTGAGAGTTGCTGGTGATGTTCTGAAAGGACGTCTCATTTGGCTGTCATAAGCAATCTGCGGTAATTTGTTGTGCAGACAGGCATTTGTCTCAAGTAATCCAAAGGGCTTATTGTGATTGCTTGCTAGATCCAAGGAACGTAGAGTCGACTCGATGGGGGATTCATTTATTATGCTCCCAAACCTCTCCTAAATCTTTCCTTATGTCATGTCAATGGATTTGTCAGGCCACCCTCAGACACCAGTGATGCACTGGTGGGGGAGATTTACCTTTGCCAAGCAGAGTTGGTTGCTGTGTTGATAGAGCTGCTCCTGAAGTGCCTGTGAAGAGGGGAATTCTGGTCCAGGAAAGAAACTGGACTTGGTTTCGTGCTCTGGAGAGATGCACCTGTTGTTGACCTTAAAAGAAAAAAGCCCTACTCCAAATCCAGGGTAAAGCAGACAAGACCAAGCCTGGACCATCCTACCAAGGACAACAAAGTTATTTCATGTGTTGTTCATGATACCACATGAGTTCATGGAGTCATGGAGTAATGGAATGGGTTGGGTTGGAAGGAACCTAAAAAACCACCTCATTGCAACCCCGTGCCATGGGCAGGGACACCTTCCACTGTCCCAGGTTGCTCCAAGCCCCATCCAGCCTGGCCTTGGACACTGCCAGGGACCCAGGGGCAGCCACAACTTCTCCGGGCAACCTGTGCCAGGGCCTCCCCACCCTGACAGGGAAGAATTTCTTCCCAATATCCCATCTATCCCTGTTCTCTGTCAGTGTGAAACTTTGTCCTATCTCTCCAGGCCCTTGTAAATGCTGTTTCTCCAACTTTCCTGCTGGCTCCTTTTCGCCACTGGTTGGCCACAATTATGTCACTCCAAAGCCTTCTCTCTTCCAGGCTGAAAAGTCCCTACTTCCTCAACCTTTCCTCTCAGAAGAGGTTCCCCATCCTCTGGTCATTTTGGTGCCTCTTGTGGACTTACTCCAACCCATGTCCTTCCTGTGCTGGGGGACCCCAGGTGGGGTCTCACTTGGTAGGAGCAGATGGGCAGAATCCCCCCCTGCCCTGCTGCCCACGCTGTGGGATCAGCCCAGGACGTGGGGGTTTCAGGGCCAGGGCATGTCCAGCCTCTTGCCAGCACCCCAAGTCCTTCTCCCAGGACTGTTCTTGATAGGTGACATCTGGAAAACCCTCTGAGCATCCCTGCTACCCAGACACCTGGCACTGTTACCTTTGAGTTCACAGTAGGATTTATAGTGATGTTTCTTTGATGCTGAAAATGAATTTCAGTTTCATTGTGTTCAACTGTGGCATTTTTAGAGTGAGTTTTCTGCTTAAAACCTGAGAAACTTATTTTCAAATAGCTTTTTCAGGTATGAATGTGTCCTTTGAATCCTCTCACCCTTTCCCAAGTCCTCTTTCCCTTGTTAAGAGTGGCAGTTAACCACCACTTGGCAAATCCTTTGGGAATGTCATAAAGTTCATTACACAGAACTCATGAGTAGAACAATGTTATATGATGATAACTAAAATGTATAGATGCATATTGGGGATGCAGTTTGCTTCTAATCAAACAAAATCACTCATTGGGGGGAAAAAAAAGAATCCAAACAAATTATAGAATCACAGAATTTGAGTTGGAAGGGACCTTAAAGATCATCTTATTCCATGAGCAGGGACACCTTCCTCTAGATGCGTTTGCTCAAAGCCCCATCCTCAAAGCCCATCCCCAAATGAAGTAAAACCAGCAGTCTTTGAACAAGGAGTGGCTTTAAGATTTCCCTTCTTTGGGAGCTGTGCCTGTCATCTGCAGCTTCACTTGGGAGAAGACATTGATGGGATGTCTTTTGTCTCCTTGGGGTCTAGTAGAAACTGTTGGAGGGATGAAGGAATTGTTGGAATAATAAAGACACAGAAAATTAGAGATGGGAACTCTGAGGGTGTGATCTCTCCAGCCTTGTTTCCTCAAGAAACTAGAAAAACGTTAAAAAACCCCTTTATTCCCTCAGCTCTTTTCTGCTTCACTTCTTCCAGCTCTTTTATAAATCACCATTCCCAAATCTCACTGTCCAGCCTGGGCTGACTCGGGACTCAAACACACGCTGCAGCATCACCTTGGGGTAGGTGTACATTTCTCCTGGAGCAAATCTCCATTTACCAGCTGATCAGCCACCACTGGGGAGCACCAGCTGATCCCCACTCATGCCAGAGCTTGGGAAGAAGTCACTGCATGAGAACTGCTGGGGCGTGAGGACCTCTGGGACACGCGGCTGCCGAGGCTGGACAGTGACAAACCTCTCCAGAGGGACTCAGGACATCTGCACAGCCTGCAAAATCCTACAGGACTCGAGGACTGGGAATAGGGAACAACTGCTGGTCTGTTCCAGAATGTGAACTAGGAAGAAAAGCCCATTTGAGGCAAACAGCAATGAATTCAAGGAGTCCTCTGGGGTGAAAATGTGTGGAAAGTAGAATTATTAAAGACAAATAAGTGTTTTCCTTGATCTTACTTTTCTTATAGGACTTTACTAATGGCCAACAGTGGGGAGAAAATGTGAGGTGAATCCTCAATTTCACAGGGTCATACAGGTTGGAAAAGTCTTCAAAGGGCATCAAGTCCAAACTTGGACCACTCTGGCAACTAAACCAGAGCATTGAGTGTCACTTCCAGCTGTTCCTTGAACACCTTCAGGGATGATGATTCTACCATCTCGCTGGGCAGCCTGTCCCAGTTTTTAACAGCCTATTTTGTAAAGAAAGTCCTCTTGAAGTGCAAAAATTTGAAGCAATCCAGCTGTTGTAATGCTCCTGGGGCACCCTGCTCCCCTGGAGGCTGCACAGGACCAGGATGGCCCAGGGTGAGGAGAGGCTGGAGCAGCCCCCATGCTCCTGTCCCTGCAATACACAGCCTGTCAGGGTTTGCTGCCCAGCCACGTCTTTTCTTCTCAGTTTGGAGTTTTGCTTTGAAAGGCAGTTCTGGTGACTCTGATTTGTGTTGACAGCAACTCCAGTGGCATTTAAAGAGACTGGAAGGAAGAGATAAATAAGCTTGAAGATTGCTTAATAAAGCAGTGGAAGAATTGTTCTTCCCTGTGAGGTTCCTAAACGCAAAGCCAGGTGTGGGAATTCATCTCGTCTTGTTTTAGCCATCTAGAAGTTGGACATCTTCCTTGTCCAAGCTGATCCTTCAGAGTTTCTCTGGAGGATTTGGAGAGGATGCCAGCACAACTGGAAGGCAATTCCCCTCCCTGTTTTAGGCATGTATTTTAGGAGAGGAGGAACCATGCTCTGGAGGTGCCCAGTCTTTTTCTGCTGATTGCACAGAAATTTAACTTTTAGAGGGGTGAAATTAGGCAAAGGCAACCCAGACCAGACAGAGTGAGAAGAATCTTTTTGAAAGATAGATACTTTGATTAGGTGACACTTTGTGTCTTGCTTCTCGGGTTGCCAGAGAGCCAGGAATGGTAAGTTTGGTCTTTGGGAAGTGTCACAAACTGTTCCTTGTGGCATCTCCCATGGGAAACCCAGCCAGAACCAGAGAAACCCACCTGCTCTGCTCAGGGTATGGGCAGTGCAGGACAGAGGGAATCCCATGGAGGTGAAGCAAAGCTGGAGGACAGCAAGGAATCCTCAAAGAGAAGTGTGAGGAACTCAGTTCTCTGCTGGTTAGGCTGATCAGAAGGGGCACGAGGGAGTCTGCAGCACAAATGCTCAGGTTGAGTCTCGGAGAGGATAACAAGCTCTGGCATTTTTAGGGCAGGATGGAAAGAAGATCTTAAAAAAAAAAAAAAAAAGAAAAAAAGAAGCTGAAACAGCAGCAAACAATAACTCTTGATCTAAATCTTACAGATGACTGTACTTGCAGTGAGGCAACTGTCCAGGTAAAGACTGCAAAATTGGTCCTGTTGAATGAGACCTACCATGACCCAAAAAGTTTTTAATTGTCCTTCCACCACCAGCAGAGACTGTGCAGGCTTGACTAATCACTCTGTAATATTTCATCTTAAGCACCTGTAATATTTCATCTTAAGAGACAAAAGAATTCCTATTTCTCTCAGATATTCCCATCCCTGTCTTATTGCTGGGGACTCCCTGTCCTGGAGATGTTCAATACCATGCTGGGTAAGGATCTGAGTGACCTGATTTAGTGGAAGGTGTCCCTGCCCATGGCAAGGGATTGGAACTGGATGTTCTTTACAGGTCCCCCCCAACAGAAAACATTCCACGATTCTATGATTCAATAAAGAGAGACTTAATTCATAGACCTGAACATGAAGAACAGTTCTGGGAATGGCAGAGGGAATGGGTTTAAACTAGGAGAGGTTTAGTTTAGAGATCAGGAAGGAATTGTTCCCTGTGAGGGTGGGGAGGCCCTGGCACAGGGTGCCCAGAGAAGCTGTGGCTGCCCCTGGATCCCTGGAAGTGTCCAAGGCCAGGCTGGACAGGGCTTGGAGCAACCTGGGGTAGTGGAAGGTGTCCCTGCCCGTGGCAGGGGTCAGACTAGATAAGCTTTTGAGCCCATTCCAAGCCAAGCCATTCTGTGATTCCATTATCCTGCTGATCCTGCTTAGGACTGATCAGAAATGCCCCCAGGAAATCTCCAGATGAGAATGGCACTCATTGCTCTTTCAAGTCACCGCTGCTCAAGGTGCTGAGGATGCAGCATGCCTGGAGGGTGGCTGTTCATTAGTTAACATTCCAGGAAGAAGCCGCGGTTCCACTCCCGTGAGCAAGTTTCCCTCCTCGGTGTGGCTGCAGCTCCCAGCTGCCAGGAGGATCTCATGCAAGGTGGTAGGGCAGCAGGGTGAGAGGCAGCAAACTCCTGTTTTCAGGAGCTGGGGTAGTGTTGTGACACTCAAGGGACAAGCACACACCCTGTTCCTTGCTCCAGGTTTCTCACAGGGAGTCCAACAACCTCGGATTGCTCATATGTGCTTTCAGTATATCATGTACACCAGTGCTTCCACCTCCTTGTCAGCAGCTCTTTTATCATTTCTTGATTAAACAAAACATTTAAATCCTTATCCCTTATCATGTCTCGATCCTGAGACGTGTCTGTGTGGCAGAATATTCAAACCAGCTCCCAGTGCCACTTGTTTCAAGGAGCACAGATGGGCTTCAGGTTAATTTTAGGTGGAATATTTTGCTGAATCAGGATCTTCCCCTGCAAAGGACAACTTCCTAGGTACAGAGAGGGCAGTGCAAGGAGACATCCCTGTTGCTGCAGGAGACACAAGCTAACACTGTTTTTGCAGGAGAAAATGTGCATGGAAGGACTTCACAGCTTCCTCCTGAGCCTGCAAGTCCACCTTGGATTGCTTAATAGGCCTGTTGATAGAGAGTGACTTGGGAGCTGGAGCTCACCTGAGGGTCAAAGCCAAAACAGCCATCCAGCTTTAGGAGGGATCTCGGTGCTTTCAAGTATTTTCTATCGCTGTTGTTCATCCATCCATCCATCCAGGCTGTGCATGGGCCCCAGTCAATCCAGTCCTTGGATTTTTCCTGTCAGATGTATATCCTGCCAGTATTCACCTCTGAGTTTTCCATCTAAAGCACGTGAACCACAGCTTGTGTCTCAACAGGTGAGTTGTGCCACCTTTTGGAGACATCACTGCTGGGAAACAGAATCATAGAATCATGGAATGGTTTGGGACAAAAGGGACCTTAGAGATCATCTTGTTACAACACCCTGCCATGGGCACCTTTCACTTTCCACTATCCCAGGCTGCTCCAAGCCCTGTCCAGCCTGGCCTTGGACACTTCCAGGGATCCAGGGGCAGCCACAGCTTCTCTGGGCAGCCTGTGCCAGGGCCTCACCACCCTCTGAGCAAACAGTTTCTTCCTACCTCTTCCCTCTGTCAGTTTGAAGCCTCTCCACCTGTCCTATCACTCCATGCCCTTGCCAGAAGTCCCTCTCCCTCTTTTTATAAGCTGCCTTTAATTACTGGAAGGGGTCACAAGGAGTTCTCCCTTTCCAGACTGAGCAACCCCTGCTTTTTCAGCCTTTTTTCCTAGGAGAGGTGCTCCAGCCCTCGGATCACCTTTGTGGCCTCGTCTGCACCGACTTCCCAGCACCTCTCCTTTTTTCCTCAGAAGAGCCAGGACATGGCCCCAAAACACTCTCCCCGAGTGGGCTGTGTGGGTTTTGTGGACAGAGATGATTGATGGCTCTCCCAGCACTGCAGCAAAGCCTGTTTTCCGTGGTTTCCTCTGCACTTTCCCCCAGAGCTCAGGGAATTGTGGATGCGGGTGCGTTTGACAGTGTGAAGGCAGAGTAACAGTCTGGCAGCTGGGGCCCGTTGGGAAATCCTGTGCCTGCCTGGTGCTGGCTCCCGACGTCAGGGAGCTGCAATCATGGCCAGAGGTGATACCTTCATTTCCAGGTGCTTCTGCTCTTTCAGCTATTTGCCTCCCAAAATCACTCTTTATTGCTACGTGTGAAAACCTCCACCACTGTGTGAAATTACTGTGGATCAGATGGGAGCGGATCCCTGGTGCTGGCTTTCAATAGGATATTTCACAGCTCTCTGCTTGCTGGGAAACATCCATTCCTGCTCCAGCCTGTGCTGACCTGCAGAAATCACAGCCTTCATGGCCTCCTGATGCAGAGCTTGGGCCCTGTAGTTAAAGATGCAGCCCCTTGGATGTTTAGGTTTGAAGGGCCCTGTCCCCTATACCTCCACAGTGGGCATTTTTGTCTGAGCAGTTTTCACGTTATAGCTGGATGCACTTTTCTCCAAGATGCTGCTTTTTTGTGCCCTCTTCTTTCTTCCAAATATTCTAAAAAAATAAATTCCCTGAGAGGGTGGTGAGGCCTTGGCACAGGATACCAGTGGAGCTGTGGCTTCCCCATCCCTGGAAGTGTCCAACGCCAGGTTGGATGGGGCTTGGAGCAACCTGGGATAGTGGAAGGTGTCCCTGTCCATGGCAGGGTTTGGAACAGGATGACTTTGAAGGTCCCTTCCAACCCAATCCATTCTAGATGGGATTTTAAGAACTCTGCAGTGACTGTTTTTTGGTTGTTTTTTTTTTTTTCTCTTGCATATGTTGGAAATCTTAGGACTACACAGGTTCTGATTTCCCTGATTTATCCATATAAATACATATAGATCCCAATCCTTGATCCACATCAAGGCACCCATCAAGGTGTTTTGTTTCCTCTTTGGTTTGCAGTAGAACCATAGAATATCCTGAGCTGGAAGGGACCCAACTAGAACCATTAAATCCAACTCCAGTCCCTGCACAGGACACCCCAGGTAGTGATAGCACCATGGCTGGGCTTTTCATTGACGTGGAAACCAATGGCTTGTCATGGGAGGGAGGTCAGTGTTTCAGTATTTGCTGAGGATGCAATTATAGAATCACAGAATGGTTTGGGCTGGAAGGACCTGAAAAGCCATCTTGTTCCATCCCCCCTGCCATCGCAGGGCCACCTTCCATAGACCAAGTTGCTCCAAGCCCTGTCCAACCTGGCCTGGAACACCTCCAGGCATGGGGAGTCCACACCATCTCTGGGCATCTATGAGGGCTCCTTCATCACTCCTCACTCCTGAACTGGGCAAAGTGTCATCTGCAGTCTCCCAGGATATTTCAGACTCCATTTCATAAGTGCCCTGTGGTGCTGTGCCAACATTCCAGGCCCGGGTTTGCTGCTGGGGCGATCTCCTGAGCCACGGATTTCCCCGTGCACAGTGACTCACTGTAGCACACTAATCACACCCGGCCCCTTCCGTGATCTCCCCAGCTCCTGCACAGGAATTGCCATTCCCACTTAGACCACCAGCTCATCAAACCTCCTTTCCTGCCTCTGGCAATGGCCAAAACTGGAGTCTCCTGAGGTTGCTTCCATCACACTCCGAAGTGTCTGCGCAGTTCTGGGTGTGCGGGTGGAAAAGCTCTCCCCCGGCTGCTGCCCAAGATCCACTTATGCGCTGGAGCATGAGATTTGATTACCTTTATTACAGGATCTTCGCATGCAGAGCTGCAAATGTTCGTGGTCATGCAATTATCCAGTCACAGCAGTTGACTCAGTGACCTTCTTTAGCAGTGAAGTCCATAAATTTGCTTTACACAGTGGAGGGACCTCTGATTTCCTCCTCCTCCACTGAACTTCATCTTCACCGAGTGACATCCAGTGACTTGTGTTATACAGGGCAGGGAAAAATGGAAAGAGAGTTTCAGGCCTGGGGTTTCCTTCTCTTTTTTCATTTGAATATCCTCAAACTCCTCCGTTGTCTTTACAAAACATTTTTGGATTTTCAACTGTTTTCTTTCCTGAATCAAAATAAACTCGTGCAGCTTCTCAGGGAGTTCTGGCACTCTGGAGCACAGGTGGAGATCACCCATGAAATGTCCAACACATCCTTTGGCTTCTCAGGGCAAAGATCTTACGTATGTTTAGGAAAATACACAAATAATAGTGGAATCCCACAGTGATTTGGGCTAGAAGGGACCTTAAAGATCATCCAGTTCCACCCCCTGCTATGGGCAGGGACATCTTCCACCATCCCAGGTTGCTCCAAGCCCTGTCCAACCTGGCCTTGGACACTTCCAGGGATCCAGGGGCAGCCACAGCTGCTCTGGGCAACCTGTGCCAGGGCCTCCCCACCCTCACAGGGAAAAATTCCTTCCCAATATCTCATCTAACCCTGCTCTCTGGCAGTGGGAAGCCATTCCCTGTGTCCTGTCCCTCCATCCCTTGTCCCAAGTCCCTCTCCAGCTCTCCTGGAGCCCCTTTAGGCCCTGGAAGGGGCTCTGAGGTCTCCCTGGATCCTTCTCTTCTCCAGGTGAGCACCCCCAGCTCTCCCAGCCTGGCTCCAGAGCAGAGGGGCTCCAGCCCTCAGAGCAGCTCCATGGCCTCCTCTGGATTCTCTCCAGCAGCTCCACATCCTTCTGCTGTTGGGCCCAGGGCTGGAGCAGCTCTGCAGGTGGGGTCTCACCTGAGCAGGGCAGAGAGGCAGAATCCCTCCCCTTCCCTGCTGCCATGCTGGGTGATCAGCCAGGACATGATCACAGCTATGTCACATCCAGCTCTCATCTACCAGCACCCCCAAATCTTTCTCCCCAAGAGAAGTCCCATTCTCCTCCCAGCCTCTTCTTGTGCCTGAGATTGCCCAGACCAAAGTGCAGGACCTTGAAGTTGGCCTTGTTGACCTTGAAGCTCACATGGACCCACCTCTCCAGCCTATCCTGGCCCTCTGGATGGCAAAAGGCAAGGAAGGTCATTTCAAGGGCTGACACCATCTAAGACCCAGCAGAAGGGAGCCGATGATGAGTTCACCCCTTTAAATTTCAGGGGAAATTGAAAGACAAGAAGAAACTCGGGGATTCCAAGTACAATTTGGCCAGAGCTCGAATTTCTCAGTGGAAATGCACCAGTTATCACAAGAAATGGGGGAAACAGCTATTCAGGGAGAAGGAAAAAATGTTAGTTTTAGGGGAAACAATGTCACAAAATAACATTTAGCATCTCTTCCAGCACATGCTGCTGCAGCCTTGAGTGCAAGGATCCGTAAAAGTGACTAAAGCAAGAGTCTCCAGAGCGGATTGCTCAAGTGAAAGGAAGCTGGGATGAAATGCCAGCCAGCCCCGTCGGTCCCTCACCCAGCACTGCTCAGAAATGCCTGATGCTTTCTGACTGGATAGCCAGGCCTGGAGTAATTACTCAGTTCCAGCATTTTCACTTTTAAAGCGAAAAAGAGGCTTCTTATCTTTGCATGAGTTACAATTTTGCCTCGTGTTTTATGAGCTGACACTCCTGGTGAAGGTCTCTGCTTCTGGTTTGCTCCACTCCTGGTCCTTGTGGCCACGTGGCCACTGTCCTACTCCACCCTACTGGAATTAAAATCCCTGGGGCTATGGCTGCAACTGGGAATGAAACTATTTGGGGCACAGATAGCCACCCCTACTGCTGAACTGCTTGTTTCAGCTCAGATGGGACATTGGCTGGAATAACCTGGGAAGCTCAGGAGTTAACATGGAGAAGGGACTATTACCAATGGACCACCTGGAGGCATCATCCTGTTTTGAAGACTGAGAAAGTTTAACAGCAGATCCAGCCCAGCTGGCCACTCTGTTTTGGCTTTGGGGCATGCATGAGACCATGTTTAAATTGTAAATCTCTTAAGAGATTTATAAATCTCTGGAGAGAATCTGGGTGCTCTGAGATGCTCTGGTCCTACACAGTAATTATGACTGGGGTCATTAATCACATTTAGGGACTGAATAGCAGGAGCTGGGTGTCTGACTGCTGAGTGGTCCAAGTCAAGCTCAAGGCAAAAATGCTGAAAGAGCTTTTCCAAGGATTCTGGAAGGGCCGTTTGGCCACGGGTTGGGCTGGCAGTTGCCCCAAGACCTGTGGGGTGTGACTCTTCCCTTCCAGTGGCACCCAGACCAGACCAGGTGGTGTCCCTGGATTATCTCTAATTCCTGTTGGTCATACAGGCGCTGCACCAACTGCCTTTATTCCCTGACATCATTCCTCCATCCATTTTTCCCCTCTTCAAGCCACAGCTCCAGCACCTCACCAGCCCTTTCCTGTGTCAAATCCTGGGATCCTGATGAAGCCACCACATGACCTTGCTCAATGTAACCATTCCCTTCCTGGTCTCTGCTCATGTTCTGCTCCTGGAACTCCCCCTGCCCACATCCCTCCTGCCCTTGTGGCCATCCCGCTTCCCTTCCCTCTTCCACATCTCCCTTATGCCTCTGTGCTGCTTCCCAAGGACCTTTCCTGCTCTCTCTCAGCCCTCACAGCACCACGGGAGCTGAAGGACTGCTGGCCTCCAAAACCTTGGGATTCCCAACACCAGGGGGATACCCCACATTCCAGCTGAAAAGCAGAACAGTTTTTGAAGCAATAGCATCACTTTGCCTCTTTTTCAGCTCCCCATGCAGCCCACAAGTCCTTCCCTCCTACCAGACCATTCTTTCCTGAGGGGAATCACAGCCATCAGGCTCCATGATACTCTAAAACCTGGCATTGCTAAGCCATTGCCTATTTCTCCATCCCAGCCACCTCCCCCACACTCTTTCCTTCTCTAATATCCAAGGAGCCACAGCTTAGGAGCTCCAGCTTAGCATCACCTCCTCTAATAGCATAAGCTCTGGATGAATTAGGGCACAGGGTGTTACTGGAATTCCTTGCCTTGTTCCAAGTGCTTGGGTATTTTCTGTTATTTCTGTGTTGGATATTCAGAGCATAGGAAGATGGGTTATTATTGGGATTTTAGAGTCAGCATTTGTTTTTAGAAAAGAAAATGGATGCAGCGGAGGTGTCTATATCATATGTCCTCAGGAGGCAAGAAATGAGTGACAAGTTAAAGTCATCATGATAAAAAGTTCCCTTTACAAAAAAAAAATCACAATTCTTACAGTCTGGACCAAATATTCCCAGTATTGGTCAGCTTGATCCTCCTCCCATGACTGCCAAAAATAAAAACAGCTTTAGGACAGTCACTTTATTTGTGTTTCATGCTTTTTTGGGTCTAGGTTAAGGGTCACAGCTTGGTCAGAGGTGGCAGGGAGGACAAACAATGGAGATGTAGAGCTGACAGGCATGTGGGGGTGGAAAATCCTGGAAGCACTGGACATGTTGGCTCTGATTTTATTTGGGTTTTGTCAGGCTAATTAGAAAGTGCTGCACACTCGTGCATTGGCAGATCCTAAGCATTGTGGTGTTGGCTGGCTGGGTAAACACAAATGGGATTGGAGGGAGGGGCGTGCTTTGGGATATCCTGGAGAGATGGAGCAGGGTGGAAAAGGGAGGCAGGACTGGGGGTTTTCTTTGGCTGTGCAGCACAGGCCATTTCCCTTTGTCCACGATGGGGTAAATTCCTCACTCCTGGAAAGGAGATGAGCAGACTGGAGGCACTAAAGGGAAGGAAAACAGATGAGGCATCCATAAGAAATGCTTTGGAGTGGGGGCATAGCAGTGGTCCCAGCAGGAAGCCATTTATTCTCGGGATACTCACAAAGGGGCTTTGCCCAAGACATGTTTAAGCAGCTTATGGCCATTAGACAAATGTTTAATCTGCAGGAAAGTGGGCCACGAGGCAGGCAGGTACTGGGATGCTTTTTGAACCATGGAGCAGCTGGGTCTGGGAGAGAGGGCAGTGGAGGGGACCCTGGGGACTAGGAACCAGAGGAGGGCAGGGTTTGCACCTCAGGGCTTGGCAGGGCAGGTGTGGCCACTGCAAATGCCAAAAGGCTTCCTATGGAAAGGTGAAAGGAGCCCCTGAAACCACCTGAGCACAGCAGGGATGGGAAAAGAGACCCCAAAAAGGCTGTCCCAAGTCTAGTGGCACCTCTCCCACCTGTGTGTGACCTGCAGGACAGCCAGGTGGCAGGTGGTTCAAATAAAACTCTCCAGATGTGCAGCCACCACCGAAGGGCACGGAAAGCCAGACGGAAAATCAGCTCATTCCCAGATCTGATCCCAGTTTGCCCTAAATAAAGACGCGGGTCGGCCTGCGGGGGGCACGAGCAGAGCGGGAATAACTCCAGCCTGCCCTTCTCCGAGAGCAAGGCTGGAGCCGGCATCCCCGGGCTGCGTGAGCAGCATTTCCCAGGCAGGTGCCGTCATTTTGCAGTTATCCAAGAGATGGCAGCCTTCCCTAAATCTTCTCCCGGGCTCTGACCACGAGCACGCGTTTCACCTTGAGCCCGACGCGGCGGCTGGCGCAGCCCGTGGGATCTCAAGCTGCCGAGAGCTGCTAAAAGCCGCCTTTCCAGCCGTGCTGCCGGGATTTTCCTGGTTCCTGCCTGGAGCAGTGATGGTGGAGAAGGGATCTGGGTTTTCTCTTGGTTGTACATCACCCAAAGTTGCCTTCTCGCTGGCAGTCCCAGCATGCTGGGCTGTTCCTGTGGCATTCCTCACCATCCATGGTGCCTGGAGCAGCTTCTGTGGGAGGGGGTGTTTGGGTTGGGAACTCCAGGAGGAAGTGTAGGAGCCAATAATACACTGGCCTGGGGTCTCAGCTCCCTGTGATCTCTATTCCCAAATTGTTCTTCCCTGCAGAAGGACACAATGAGATGGTGGGATGAGCTCTACCTTCTGGTGCCTTTGCTGGGTGGCTTTGTGGTCACTCATCCACAAAATTCCTACATGTCCCCTCAAGAAATCACAGACTCACAGAGTGGTTGGGCTGGAAAAGGCTTTAAAAACCTTCTCAGTCACCCCCTGCCATGGGCAGGGACACCTTCCGCTACCCCAGGCTGCTCCAAGCCCTGTCCAGCCTGACCTTGAACACTTCCAGGGATGGGACAGCCGCAGCTTCTCTGGGCAACCTGTGCCAGGGTCTCCCATCCTCACAAGATTCCCATCTTCCTCCCCAGAGATTTTACTCTGCCTCAGTGTTCATTGCAGGAGCTCGTCAGGATTGGAAATTATGTCCCCTTTATGCACCCATCTCGTGCATCTCTGTCCTCCAGACCTTGGAAGTGGAAGAGGAAAACACAAATATAAACCCCATTCTTTTCCAAGCGTCCCTTTTATCAGTTTGCCCTTCTCTCCACATTGTATTTGCAGCCTGTGGAAAACTACAGATACCAAACTACAAATACAAAGCAACACCCTCAGCTCTGTTCCCCCACCACTGTTTCCCTGAGCCTGCCAGTCCCAGGGAAAGAAGTCACGCAGCCTATTCCTGGCTCTGTTCCCGTGGCCTTGGACACTCTGGAGGTGTCTATTCCAGTCCATTAAACTGTGCCAGGGCCTGTTTGCTGGGCCTGAGGCCAGCTGGCATTACCTGGCCATGTCCAGACTATCACTGGTGTGTGAGCAGCCCCCATCCCTCCACCATCCCTGTTCCTCACTGGTGAACACCTTTGCTGTTGTCCCCACCTGGCACTTGGGCTGACACAAATTAGACCTTCAATAGACTCTGTTCATCCCTGTTGATCCCAACCTCCCTAAAAGATGAAATTGTCAGTATCCACAGTGCATTCTCTGTTTTTCTCTGGTAAAACTGTGGCGATCCATTTTTTGAGTTTTTAAATCCTTTCCCTTTGCTGTGCATTAAAACTGAGCAAAACATGATTTCCTTCCTCTCAAAGAGAGACAGGAGAGCCCTTTCCTCTGAGCTTAGGATAACTTGGAGGTGCCATTGGGGGTGACATCAGAGTCCACAGCTGAGGACATTGATGGGAATGGAAGAAAAAACTGGCCTCAAAAATCCCAAGACAATTCCCTGAGCCACAAGGTGAGCTCTTCTCCAGGAGACCCACCCAGTCTCCCCCAGGAGCAAGGTGTAGTGGCAGCACAATCCCTGCAGTAGGGACTTCCAACTGCTCCTCCTGGAGACCTTAGGAGGAAAGTCACAGTGACAAATGGGAACTGGGATCAGCAAGGCAAGAAGCTGATTTGGGTTTGTCTATGCTTTGTTTTCCAAGAAAATGGTGAGCAAAGAAGAGCCCTAAATCACAGAATTTTTGGGGTGGGAAGGGACCTTAAGGGTCATCTTGCTCCAATCCCCTGCCATGGGCAGGGACACATTCCACCATCCCAGGTTGCTCCAAGCCCTGTCCAACCTGGCCATGGACACTTCCAGGGATCCTGGGGCAGCCACAGCTCCTCTGGGAAACCTGTGCCTGCTGCAGCTCTGCTCCCACCAGTGGGTCAGGGATCACTTCCACGTTCATCAGATTTTTCTCCTTCAGGTGTCCCCAGTGATGCCCAGAGATGCTGCCTCAGCTGAGAAGGAGCAGCTGGAGGGCACATTCCCCATGCTGTGTCCTCGGGAAGAGTCTCCAGGAATGCCATGGGCTGTTTACCCCATCAGGCCAACTCCAAAACAGGGCTCAATGACACATAAAAGAACAAAATTAAAGTCTTTCTGGGGACAAAACTTAATAATTGGTGGCAATTTTCAGATTCAGAAGCCACACTGCAGTTTTTAGGCTGCACTAGCCCTGGCTGGATCCAGTCTGTTATCTGAGATTGTGCCTCTCCCCTCCTGCTTCACCTTAATCCCAAGGATCCTGTGCCTTCTAAGTGTTCCTGTGCTACCACACGGAGCTGCTCACACAGCCATGGTCATTTCCAAATTATTGGCAGTTCAAGGGGNGCTGTGGAAAGAAGGAAAGATCTGCACCTGCACTGACTAATTCCTCATGGTCACCAGCATGGTCCAGTGACCATGACTGGGCCCAGTTCCCATGGAGACCCACAGATGTTGGATGTCTAAATTTAGGATGGGTTGATTCTGGAGCTGAACTCCACTCCCAAAGTCTTTTGAACCAAACCCAACATAATTCTCTATGAAAGACCCACCCACACCTACTTTTCTGGAAAACTTTTTTTACATACAATCCCTGAGTGGTTTGGGTTAGAGGGGACCTTGATCCAGTTCCCCCCCCCTGCCATGGGCAGGGACACCTCCCACCATCCCATGTTGCTCCAAGCCCCATCCAGCCTGGCCTTGGACA
>VXBC01000498.1:10510-22538 GCA_013399945.1 Ploceus nigricollis | reverse complement strand
GAGCAGCCTGGGACAGTGGAAGATGTCCCTGCCCACGGCAGGGGGTGGGACTGGATGCTCTTTAAGATCCTTTCCAACCCAAACTGTTCTGGGATTCTGTTCCGTGGCTCTTTAATGCTCAGTGCCAGAGCACTGGTCAGGGTTGGATGCTCCATAAAACCATTCCCCTTCGTGCATCTGATACCCCACTGTGTCCATTGTGCCTGTGCCTTGCAGACAGCACCCAGAGCTTATCAGGAGCCATCCCAGGCTGAATTCCAGCAATTCCAGCTGCCCTGGGAGCAGCTGTGCTGTGGGCAGCCCCGGCTGGCACTGCTGGAGCACGGCCGTGCCCAGCAGCCGGATCTGGAGAGCGGGAACGGCCCCACGTGCCCATGGAGCACGGGCCTGGCTGCCAGGAGCCTTTGTGAGAGGGCCCAGCGGGGCAGGGTGACACTGCACAGCCTGGAGAGCAAACAACAGCCCTCTGGAGATGGCTTTGCCCAAGGTTCTCCTCTGGCCGTGCTGCTCGTGGCCGGAGTCCCTCTATAAAACCTCTGCCCTCGGACACCTCGGGCACCTCGGATCTTGTGTGCCAAGATCCCCCCTGGCCTCCAGCCATGAGGGTGCTCTGCGTGGTCTTTGCTGTGCTCCTGCTTTTCTCCCTGGCCACCCCAGGTAAGACAGGAACGTGTGGAGGTGGAGAGATGGGGGTGACCTGTGTCCTCTGCAGCCTCTGTGCCTCAGGGTGAGGGAGGGGGTTCCTCTCTGGGGGGTGGGGATCAAGTCCCTGGTGATTTACCCAGCCTGGCAGGCACAATGGGGTTGGGATGGGGTGAGTGCCACACTGCAAATCCCATCTCCCACCCTCATGCAGAGGGATCCAACATGAGCAGAGGGATGGTTTGTAAGTGCCCAGTTGTCCTCCAGCTCAGCAGGGACACGAAATGCATCCTGTCCTGGGTGAGTCTAACCCCAGAGGTACCCAGAGCATCAGTACCCCCCTGGAACCAGCAAGGACACAACTCCCGGGGCCCTGCCGTCCCACATATCCATGGTTTTCCCCGTAACCCCCCTCTGTCTCCTCCCACGGCAGGGCACGGGCAGCCCAAGGGCTTTTGTGACGGGTACTGCGCCCACGCGTGCGGCGAAACCGAGGAGTGGTCCTTCAACCCCTACTGCGAGGAGCTGCACTGCTGCATCCCCTCTCCCAAAAAGGGGAAATGACCCTGGAGGAGTCCAGCCCCGCAGCCGCGGAGCTCCCGGCGCTGTGTCCAGGGCGTGGCCGAGGCGGTGCTCAGTGCTTTGAAGTAAAGATGGGCAGATAAGATGATTTCTGTGTGCTGTGAGGTTCATTCCCCTCTCAGGAGGGGACAGCCGGGAGAGGCTGGCAGCCAGAGCTCCCTGGAGAGTGGTCACGACACACCCAGCTGCTCCTGGCAGCCCCAAACCCCTGACACTAAAATGCCCCCCAGGAAAAGCAAAGGCTTTGGGGTTCTCAAAGCAGAGTGGTGGCAAAGGCTGGGAGAGGGCTCATTGCTTAATCCAGAGCCTCCCTCCTCCACAAGTTGAATCCCAGTTTATTTGTAGGGGGCACAACAGCCCCATCAGCCCCATCCAGCCTCTGTGCTGGGGTTCTCAGTCCCGTGGAGAGGTGGGAACGGGACACAAACAGCACCGCCTTCCCCTTGCACCCCAAAATCCCATTCCTGGGGTGCTCATAGAGCAGCCAGTGCAGCCACTGAGGCTTTGGGGTCCCGTGGTTGTCCTGCACAGCCTCACCAAGTGCCTCCTCAGCAGAGTCTGTGACCATGGGGATCACCAAGAACAGGAGAACAGGTGAGGATTTCCTCAGTGTCCCCTTCCCTGCCCCATCCCCTGTGGGATAACCCAATCACTCCAGGTGTTCTGCAAGGGGACATGGACTGATCCAGTGTAGGGTGGCTCAGAACACCCCACAAACACTCCAGCAATACTGGAGGCTGGGATGTTTGTGTCCTAAAGGGCCACGGGGCAGAAATCAGCTCTGTTTCTCTGAAACCCTGCAGGAAATAAAGGAACTTTCCAGCCCTGGGGCCTTGCAAACACAGAAAAAGGATTTGCATGGGTATTTGTAGGACTGGAAGGTGCTGCAAGAGAAGAGAGGAGGTACAGACCTCTCCCTCTTGTGGGATGACTCCCAGTTTCTTCAGGAGGAAGGGCTGTGTCTCCTCTCCTCAGCAGCATCCTTTGTGATCAGCAGAGATCTTGGCACATGGAGCTGGAGGTAAAAGTGATTTCTTCCTCAGAATAATTTATATATTTGTCCAAAACTCCCATTTTCCAGGACACATGGGGCCTGCTGGTGTGTCTGAACATGCAGTGTGAGGTGCTGCAAGGGTTTTGTGGAGCACCCTGCTCTGAGTGAGTGTCCCTGGAAATTTTGGGGCAGACAGGTAGGAAAAAAAAGGAATAACAGGGGAAAAAAAAAAAAAAAGGACCAAGGTTATGCTCCTTTAGTTTATCTTTAGGATAGAATTTTCATCCTTAGGATAAACTGATAACCTGAAACTCTTTATCAGGGGAAAGACTGACCAGGGATACAGGAAACCTGATAAGGCTGTGGGATTTCTTAGGGTATAGACAAGAGGACTGAGTCTCTTCACAGACTGGGTGAGATGCTGAGTGTGAGGGGGTTAAGATCCAGTTTACAGAGGCTGAGGGCTGGCAGCAGGTAAAAATCCCATTTGACACAGGATGGCCCATCAAGAGCCACAGATTTTGTCAAGATTCACCTGAGCCCAGACAAGAGGGCACGAAAGACAGAAAACTCACCTAAACCAGCCCTGAGCTGGTGACACTTCACAGACACACAAGGCTGAAAGTTTGATTAAAGGATAAAAATTCCTGAAGGAAATCTATAAAAAAAAATTAAAACTCCTTTTTTTTTCTTTTTTTTTTTTTTTTTCCCTGGGAATTGTGAGAGGAGAGTGAAAAGCCATGTGAAAGTAAATGAACTCCAAAATGGGGTTTGGAGCAGCCTGGGATAGTGGAAGTTGTCCCTGCCCATGGCATGGGTGGGATGAGACAACCTAAAAATGTCACTTACAACCCAAACTATTCTGTGATTCCATGATATTATAAATTCCCACTATGCCAAGAAGCAGATTCCTATCCTGGAAAGAACCTTTTATAGGAGAAATTAGTTGAATATTTGTTATACTGATGAATTACTGGATTATAAGTGTTTCTCATATTTACAGGGAGAAAACACCAGTTACTGAGCTTGTCCCCTGGGAGAGACCCTGCAGCTCAGATCCCACAGAACTTACACTCCACAGCTTCCCAGGGCAGCAGGGGGTGGAAAGGCCACTGCTTCTGCACTCAATTTCAATAAGGAAGTGACATAAAAATGGGGGAATTGTCAAAAAGGAGACAAAGGGTGCAGCTAAAAGAGTTAAATGCTTGCAAATAGATTCTTTGCAAGCACCTGGGGAGGTGTTTAAGGCCACTGAGAAGGAGACTCAGGGAAAATCGATGACAGGTATTAAAAAAAAATAAAATAAAAGGCCTGAGAAAGAGCAAAAAGGAAAAGGTCACAGCAGAACAGTGGGATGAGGGAGGTTGTTAGAAAGGAAAAGCTGAAATTGCGGCCAAACATGGAAAACAGAAAAGATAATAAACTGGGCCTGACAAAGTATAAAACACAATAAGGCAGCTCAGCAGAGAATTGCAGGAAGAGCTTGAAAAATGTGAGGAAACCTCTTCAAATCAGTCTTTTTTTTTTCTTTTTCCAAACACATCGTGAATGTGAAGCCTGACAAAGAGCATGGTCAGGGAAATAAAGTTAATTAAAGCTCAGGCCACTCCACAGGAGCTGAATGAAATATTTGCATTGCTTCTCACCTGGCCAGAAAGAAGGGAGGCCTTGATGCTGAACCCTGCTTTGTGGGGACTCATCAAAGGGCTTGTCTTAAATGTAAAAGCAGTGGAAGAGAAGAAAAAGCAACAACAAATTTAAAAAGTCTGAAGGGAATTCAAGGATGAAACAGCCATTTGTGACCGCAGTTTGTGATCTCTGCAGCCTGGAGAAGGATCCAGGGAGAGCTCAGAGCCCCTTCCAGAGCCTAAAGGGGCTCCAGGAGAGCTGGAGAGGGACTTGGGACACGGGATGGAGGGACAGGACACAGGGAATGACTTCCCACTGCCAGAGGGCAGGGATAGATGGGAGATTGGGAAGGAATTGTTCCCTGTGAGGGTGGGGAGGCCCTGGCACAGGGTGCCCAGAGAAGCTGTGGCTGCCCCTGGATCCCTGGAAGTGTCCAAGGCCAGGCTGGACAGGGCTTGGAGCAACCTGGGATGGTGGAAGGGGGCCCTGCCTATGGCAGGGTGTGGAGGAGGATGGTCTTTAAGGTCCCTTCCAACCCAAACCACTGAATCTCTGATTGTACCAATCATGCAACATCATTACTAAACAGGCTCCTTTGTTGTGTGTGTGTTTTGGTCTTTGTTGTTTGGGTTTTTTTTTTTTTTTTTTTCTTTTTTTGTTTTTTATTTTTTCATTTTTTNGTTTTGCATTTTTCCATTTTTCAGTTTTGTTGGTTCTTTGTGTTCATGGTATCTCAGATGAAGTTTCTTGTTTGTTTCCAATTTAAAAGTTCTTCAGCTTTAGGAAGAAAAAAAACCAGTAAAAATAAAGGAACACTAAATTAGTGATTAGTTAAAATCATACACCAAGTGGTAAAAAAATGAATAAACTATCAGCACTGTGCCCAGAACAAAGCTCTCCCAACTCCTTGTCCCAGTCAGGCTACTCATCTATGAGATCTTCCATGCAGATTTATTTTCAGGGGGAAAAAAATCACTCTGGTTACAGCAGGAATAGAGTTTAGAGTAGAATTGCTATTTCCCAGTGGTAAGAGCTGGGTGCTCTTACACTAAATCACATTACTGCAATTTAAAATACAACCACACATCTGCTGAGGCTTGGGCATTGCTCACGTGTGTGTTTTTCAGTCCAAGGCAGGTATTTTTACGTGACTTTTTCCTCCTCTCTGGGATGTAAAATGAAGCTGAATTCCTTTGCATTTTCCATGGATTCTCCTGCTTTGGTTACCAAAGCTCAGCTGCTTTGTGCTAATTTCTTAACCTGGTTTTGTGGCAGGGTCCCAGGTGGATTGAACTAATTTGGAATAAGGCGTGTCTGATTCTGGAATAGGAGCATCAACACAGGGAATTAATTAGGAACCACTAATGTCAGGTGCACAGTCCAGAATAAGTCCTTGGATAGATGAAGCTTAAGGCCATCATCTCTAATTTTTTTTTAAAACAAATTAATTTTTCCTTGCCTGTCTCTTGATCTGCCTGTCAGGGAATAGTTTCCCTGCCCATGCCAGGGGGTTGGAACTGGAGAATCTTTAAGGTCCCTTCCAACCCAAACCATCCTGTGATTTTTTGGCTATGAAATGGTCACACAGATATTTTCTCCTCACCTCATTCCAACCCCTGATCACTCAAGATCAGCTCTGTGAATGGGGTGCTCAGTGTGTAAAGTCCTTCCTACACTTAGGGCTTGATCTTGGCCTGGAAGTCACCAGGATTATTTGTCTAAAAACTTACTCAGATCACAGTCCCCACCTTATCAGAGTTCAGCCAAATACAGATCATAGAATTCCAGAATGGTTTGGGTTGGAAGGGACCTGAAACATCATCTCATTCCAACCCCAACACCTTCCACTATCCCAGGTTGATCCAAGCCCCATCCAGCCTGGCCTTGGACACTTTCAGAGATCCAGGGGCAGCCACAGCTTCTCTGTGCCAGGGCCTCACCCCCCTCACAGGGAAGAATTCCTTCCAAAGATCCCATCTATCCCTGCCCTTTGGCAGTGGGAAGTCATTCCCCTCTTGTCCCATTTAAAGCCTTGTTTAGCTCTGGGTGCCAATTACAGCACCTCCTGGGCAGCAGCTTAAGGAGGTCAAATTTAAATCCAAAAAGCTTTCTTGTCATGAAAACCTTGGATTGTGGGTGTGTTGGCTGACAGAAACTACCCTTTTATCCTGGGACCCCCATGTGCTGGATTTCCACCAGATTCCCAGATGTCTTTTTCAACCCCTTCAGTCCCTTCTCAGAGCAACCATTGTCCTGCAACCTGAAAGGAATTTTCCACTCAGGTACTCCAGAATCCTCCTTGTTCTCCTTGAGAAACTTCACACCTGCAGCTGGCTGCCGTGAATGCACAAACTTGCTTTTCTCAACCTCCTCTCACCATCCCACCTCAGCCCCCAGTGGTGGAAGGACAGTGACCCAGGACATGGCTGTGACCTTAATCAACCCCACCAGGCGCTTCTACAAAGCTGAGGACAGCAAAAGTTAATCAATCCTGGCTGAAAATTCCTGGAAACAGAGAAATCCTGAATTTGGCTGTGAATTCTCCCACCCTAAGAACTCTGCAAACTTTGGATTTTCCTCCTTTGTGTTAACCCCATCTTCTTTTGGGAACAAAAAAACTGATGGAGCTTAAAAAGATGAATTACCTGATCTGCATATTCAATGGAGCTCAAACGCTCCATAAACGCGACATGAGTTTTAACAGTATTTAATGGTTTGCATTAATTAATAAGTCTTTAAAGATGTCAGACATTTGTAGATTTAAAAACTTTATAACTTCCAATAAATTCAGTGGGGCTTAATGAATTCCTGCAGATTTATACAGCTTTGGAAACACACTCCCTCTCAAACAACATCACCAGTGTTTGTGATTTTAAGAGAAAAGAAGAAAGACAAGAAGGAAAAAAGAAAAAGAGTGGGAAGGAAAAGGAGACAATTTATTATGTTGTGATTTACTACGAAACAGATAATTTTTTATTTCATTTCAATATTTTTGTTACTTGATTGATTTTTTCGAGCAATTCTCTGAAGAACTGTTGATGCAATGAGGGGTGGGAAGCTCTGCAAACCTCCATGTCTGTACACAGACTCAAAGGATCATTTAGGTTGGAAAAGACCTCTGAGACCATCCAGTCCAACCTGTGACCAATCCCCACCTTGTCACCAGCACTGAATGCCAGGTCCAGACATGAACACCTCCAGGGATGGGGACCCCAAACCTCCCTGGGCAGCCCCTTCCAATGCTTGGCAACCCTTATCAGGAAGAAATTCCTCCTGATGCCCAACCTGAACCTCCCCTGGTGCAGTTTGAGGTTCTGTCCTCTCCTCCTGTCCCTGTTCCCTGGGAGCAGAGCCCAACCCCCCCTTGGCTGTCCCCTCCTGTCAGGGAGTTGTGCAGAGCCAGAAGGTCCCCCCTGAGCCTCCTTTTCTCCAGGCTGAGCCCCTTCCCCAGCTCCCTCAGCTGCTCCTGGTGCTCCAGACCTTTCCCCAGCTCCAATTCCTTCCCTGGACATGCTCCAGCCCCTCAATGTCTCTCTTATCAGAAGGGTCCCAGAGCTGTCCCCAGCACTGGAGGTGCCCCAGCAGTGCCAGCACAGGGGACAGCACTGTCCTGTCCCTGCTGCCACCCAGAGCTGGGACAGCCCAGGTGCCTTTGGCCTCTTGCCCACCTGGGCTCATGTTCAGGCACTGTTGACCAGCACCACCAGGTCCTTCCCTGCTGGGCAGTTTTCCAGCCAAACAAATCCATATCAGTATCTGGATTTGCATGCATATCCACACAGCTGTGCACACATACACACACACACACACACACACACACAAATATATAGTTAATATTTAAATTTTGCCGGTATTTCTGAAGGAAACTGCTCCATAAATCCAATTCCACGCACGTATCCTAAAGGTCAACTTCTTACATCCATTTGGGATGAACACAAAAACTGGCTGTTCCAATTCCTCCCCACACCTTTGGTAATTACAGATTTCAGAGAAGCTCTTTGCCCAGAGGGAAGCAAAGTGAGAGGCAGAGGCAGGGCTTGAAGCAGAGCAGGGGGAGGAAAGAGAGCGTAACTCATCCTCATGGGTGGCATGTGTGTATGAATGGGCTGGGGTTTATCCTAAAACAACTTCCTGTGCTCATGACAGAAGAAAGACAAGAGGAATCATAAAAACAATGAGTGCAGAGAGGGGAATGAGCCTTGGCTCTGGCTTGTACAGGGAATTCTTCTCCCAGGCATCTCACCAGCCTTCTAGTCAGGATCACTCATCCCACTCCTACACACTGGATATACAAATGCCAGGAAATGCTCACTGGAATGCTGTCCCTGCCTTTGTAAAGGCCACTCCATGAGGGATGAGCAGGGGATGCCACATGACCTGTTGGCTGCTCTCAGGTGATGGAGCTGGAGAACAAATCACAGGGGGGAATCACTGCAGGTTCCAGAGGGTTGGCACTGCCTTTTCTTAGTCATCATCACCACACAAAAATCAGAGCAGAGGCCCCACAAAGAAATGGGATGGTGCCAGTGCACGTCAGGATCTTCCCACAGATTCACCAGCAGGAATGTGGAACAGGTTGTCCAAAGAAACTGTGGCTGCCCCATCCCTGGAAGTCCCCTATTGTGGAGAAAATGCAGGAGAACTCAGGATGGAAAGAAATGATGTTGTCTGACTCTAGTTCAGAAGGCTGAATGATTTCTTTATTATATCTATATTATAACACATTAATATACTATTAAAAGAGAGATATTAAAACTACATCTTATTTTTCTAACTATATCTAACTACTAACTCTAACTTCACTCATGACTCTCTCCCCAAGAGAGTTTAGACACAGGTGAATGTGATTGGCTATCAGAGCTAAACAATCTTCACTAGAATCTCATTAACTAATGACTCTAAGTTAGCAATCTCTAAATGTATTCTACATAGAAAAACAAGGGACAGAAATAGAAATTGTTTTCTCTTTCTTCTCTTCTGTCTCTCTCTATAATAAAATCTCGAGAGAGAGAAATATGTGCTTACCACAGTCCCCAAAGCCAGGTTGGACAGGGCTTGGAGTAACCTGGGACAGTGGAAAGTTAGTGGAAAGTGTCCCTGCCCATGGCAGGGGGTGGAACTGGCTGAGCTTTAAGGTCCCTTCCCACCCAAACCATTCTAGGATTCTATGATTCTTTACCAAAGATGTCTCATTTTTAGTGATTTATCCACATTCTCTGCCCAGCTGTGCACAGCATCACACAATTTCAGCCAAAATGGACCACTCTGGTACTGCTCATTTCCAGCACAAAGTGCCCTCCTGTATTCCAAAACCTCCTCCCCTTCACTCATCTCATTTTATCCCCACTCCTGTTCATCGCCGGCCACAACAAACAAGGAGCCAAAGGGCTCCAGAGCCTTTATCCCAATCTCCTTATCCTATCCTCAAACTCCTACTCCTTATCCTTATTATCCCCGCGGCGGTGGGGATGCTCTTCCCCCCTCCCCGGCTTTGGCAGGACCCTTTGCCCGGCAGGCAGCGGGAAGCTCGCTGCCTGTGACGGAACTCGCAGGGATGCTGCCCATCCATCTGGAGATCTGGGTACAAGTTGCTGACGTGCTGCTGCCTCCGCTCGTCCGACGGATCCCGGCTGTGCCTCTGGCCCGATCCCGCCGCTCGTTTGCTGACAGGGATCGGCTGCTCGGACTCGCAGCATCCCGGGAACTTCCTGGCTGTCGGCTTTGCTGGGCACGCTGAGTTGGGAGACTGACAGAGGAAGAGTGTGTAATTGCGACAGAGGGGAAAGCTGCGGGGGAGTTTGTCTCGGGATGACGAACAGGAGCTGGAAAGGCTGAGGGGAAAGGGATGAGCAGTCACGAGAGTGGCCTGACCTGCTCTGAGGCACGGGCTACGGCCAGGAGAAGGGGATACAGATCTCTCTCCTCGTCCCTGAGCTGATCCAGCAGCACCAAACACGCTGCTGTGACCACCAAGTCACCACACCTGGCCGTGCCTTTCAGAGTGGACTTGGAGTGATGTCAAAAAAGGTCTTGCCAAGACCAGAGCAGCCTGATGGACTCTGATAAATAATCACTAATTAATGTCTGGTCTGTGTGGCTGTATCAGAGCTGTGCACTCATGGGCTGACGTGACCTGCTGGGTCTATGAGCACTGGGAAACTGAGGCACAGAGCAGTGACCGATTTGATCACAGAATCACAGGATGATTGTGACCACTGCAGGACCACTGGGACCACTGCAGGTCCTCTAGACCGACACCCCTCCTCAAGCAGGGTTCCCTAGAGCAGGTTACTCAGGGCTGTATCCAGACAGTTCTGGAATATCCCCAGTGAGGAGACTCCCCTCCCTCCCTGTGCAATCTGTTCAGAGCTCGGTCACTGCACAGGGAAGAAGTTCTGCCTCATCCAATTGGGATCTCCTGATCAACAGTCCCTGCCCGTTCCTCTGGTGCCTTTGCTGGCCCCTAGAGCAGAGCCTGGGTCCTGCTCTGAGCCCACCCTGCACAGAGGGACACCCAGGGATGAGGACCCCTCTCACCCTTTCCTCATCAGGAAGATGCTCCAGTCCCTCCACCATCTCTGTAGTCCTCCACTAGACCCTCTCCAGGAGCTCCATGTCTCTCTCCATGATGATTTCCTGAAGGAAATCCAGGGGCATGTGGGAAAGCACAGCACTCTCCCAGTGGAAACACAGAAGTCATGCCCCCTAGAAACACCACAAACCATCTGCCAGCTGCAGCTGGACACCAGACTGGCTGGTTTGGCATCACTTATCTTGCCTAAATCCAAAGGGAACATCCCAAGGCAACACAAGTGGTTGGAAGCACCAAAAAACTGGAAAATTTGAAGAGCTTTTGGAAAAGAGATTAAAATTTTCTTTCAGCGCCGCCTTCTGCCCTCTGTCCCTGGTCCTCCTTGAAGGCTTGGGAACTCGCTGTTCTGAAGCTGGGGTGATAAAAAAAAAGTCTGTGCCCTTTTTGGATAATATAATAAAGACTTAGATGCTTTTCGGACGTCAGCTGCTGCCAGTAATCAGCGCTTCGCAGCTGCTGAGTCACAAATAGCTTGAAAAATATTTCCAGCCCTTGCTCTCCTGAGAGCTAATCCCAGAACGGGCAGTCATAAAAAAACATAAATCCCCAAATTACCAGAATGGCCCCAGAAATCTCTTTTAAGGCGATTAGTTCGATGTTGGTTCTGGATTGTCTTTGCCTCGTTGTTTCTCCTCTCTGTTCCTCTCTCCTCTCTTTTCCCTGGACATCCCCACATGGCTGGAAAAGGTCATTCCTCTGTCCCTCATTCTCCAAACACTCCCGAACACCTTGGGGTCTGCCCTCCTCCTGGCATGGACCTTGTGCCCCCTCCCCACACCTGTCCTGTCCCCTCTGTGTGTGTGTCCCTGCCAGAAGATGAGATAAAACGCTAAGCACAGAGAGATTATTTTTCTGGGGGGGTTGGGGGGTTGTTTTGATCATTTATGGTGAGAACAGAGATGTTCCCTCGTGGGCTTGTCCACAAATTTTTCACCCTTCAAACCAAACATAAACCTTTGCCACAGCTGCCTGCAGGAAACTTTACCCTGGTGTCCAAAGGACTCCTTCAAGTTTGTATTTAGCTGGTTCCAAATTGCTCTAGGCAATATTTTTAAGAAGAAAAAGAAGAAATAACCATGTCCTTCATGACACTTTTTTATAAGGGAATGCCAAGCACGCTGCAAGAGTCGTCACCATTAATTAAGCAGAAGAAAGGCCAGCTGAAGCCCACGTGAGCGTGTCCATGCAGCTGTTGGCATCATTTTAAATAAGTAAACATATAAATATAAAAACTACACCAATTCTACGGAAATGAATTTCTATTTATTTATTTTTCAATATATATGTCTAAGTGGGTTGCAGAGGAGGCCATGGAGTTGCTCTGAGGGCTGGAGGATCTCTGCTCTGGAGCCAGGATGGGAGAGCTGGGGGTGTTCACCTGGACAAGAGAAGGCTCCAGGGGGACATCAGAGCCCCTGCCAGGGCCTAAAGGAGATTATGAAAAAGAGGGAAAGGGACTATTTACACAGGCAGTTGGTGATGGGACAAGGGGGAACCGTTTTAAACTAAAAGAGAGGATATTTAGATTAGATATTAGGAAGAAATTCTTCCCTGTGAGGGTGGTGAGACCCTGGCACAGGTTTCCCAGA
>VXBC01000498.1:0-10479 GCA_013399945.1 Ploceus nigricollis | reverse complement strand
ATCCCTGGCAGTGTCCAAGGCCAGGTTGGATGGGGCTTGGAGCAACCTGGGAAACTGGAAGGTGTCCCTGCCCATGGCAGGGGGTTGGAATAAGATGATCTTCACGGTCTCTTTCAACCCAAATCATTCTCAGACATGGCAGAGGATCAGGAAGCATCAGGTAATTCTTGTCAGATAAGTTCTTTTATAGGGAGGTGGTGTGGTCAGATGTTGATACTCTCAGTTTGAAGCCATTCCCCCTTGTCATTCCATGTCCTTGTCCCAAGTTCCTCTCCAGCTCTCCTGGAGCCCCTTTAGGCTCTGGAAGGGGCTCTGAGGTCTCTCTGGATCCTTCTCTTCTCCAGGTGAACACCCCCAGCTCTCCCAGCCTGGCTCCAGAGCAGAGGGGCTCCAGCCCTTGGAGCATCTCCATGGCCTGCTCTGAAGGGGGGTGGCTGTATCCAGACACTCTGTGGGAGCAGTCACAGTCCCTGCCCCACGCCTGGGCACTGTGTGGGTCAGGGCTGCTTGGCCTTGGCCCATCAGTGCCAGGACAAGGAGCAGTGCAGGCAGTGGAGTGCAGAGCCCGTGTCAGGGTCCCAGCACTGCTGCATTTGCTGGTACAGACTCGCTGTGGCTCTCCCTGCTTTACCCTGGGTGCCCCACTGCTCTTCCCCTCTCTGCCTGTGACCCAGTTTGGGACATCCTCAGTTCCATAAATCTCATTCCCCTTCCCTTCCCAAGGACTCAGTGCTTTATGTAAGAATGGGAAGACAGGAGGCATCCACACTGAGGCAGCCCAAGAGGAGCACCAGCCTCTATCACTCAGCAGAGAATATTTTTAACGTTAACAATAATATCCGGGTGGCCTGGCCTACAAAACCCTGCTCCAGGGCATCCATCCCAACGTGGCAGCGTTCCCGAGTGGCTGCTGGGACTCTCTGAACTAAGTTTAGCCCTGAAACGAGCTCAGACCCCTGGCTGAGCTCTCCGACTCGTGGTCCCCTGGCTGAGCCCATGGAAGGAGCTTTGCTGCTTCCCCTTCCATCCCTTGGCACCGATGACTCCTTTGCCACGGGTGGCTCTGCCTGCGCCAGCGAACAAGACGTAAATGCACCCGTGGGACGTGGCAGGGACACGTCACCCCCGTGGTGACAGCACAAGGCTCTTCCTGTGCTGAAGGCTCCAAGGGATCAGCGGCTGCCCTGGGTTGCTCCCTGCTCTGGTTTTGGCTTTGTTCTCCTGCTTGCTGCTCCCCACGTGAAATAAAACCCCAGCGGCCGCAGCCAGGCCTCAGGGGCAAGGTGGGAGTGTTCCTGCCACCAAGCCCTGCAGCATGGCCTTGCAGGACCCTGCCCCAGGGTCACAGCAGCGCCCAGACAGGAGGGGATAGCCAGGGAAGGGCTCTGATATTCCCTGGGTGACATCCCAGCATCACCCAGGGTGTGGGGTCACCCACGCTGTGTTTGTCACCCCATGGCTGCCCTGATTGATTTTCCCCAAGGAGCTCCCCCCAAATCCTTCCCCTGCTACAAATGCAATGGTCAGAGATGAGCCTGTCCCCCTGTGAGCTTTGCACAGACCAAGAGGCCTTCAAGGACATTTTTACGAAGTATGATGTGACATGGATAATGAGGAAATAAATAAGGAATAAACTGTGGGGGAAAGCACCCTAGGAATCTCACAGCCACCACTAGGACTGTGCAGGGGCACAGGGGAAGGAGGGGCAGCGAGGAGCCAGCTTGCTATTTTAAGGACAAGCTCCAATAGTAAAGTAATCATCTCCCGAGCAATGCTATTTTCTGGATCCGTGCCCTCAAGTCAGCACGAAGCCACCGCGCTTTCTATTCCGGTCACACCGAACGCTTCCCACCAATCTATCCATCTTAATCCCGGCCCCGGCAGCCGCACAGCCCCACCGGGGCCGAGGGGTGCCCGGAGACGGGGGGTTTGGAGCTGGGTGCATCCGTGCCAGCCCATCCCTGGGCACACCGGACCATCCTCTCCATCGCCTTTTCTCCCCGGCGGGATGATCCTTTCATCTGCATCCTCGCTGCTGCTGCTGCTGCTGGTGCTGCTGCTGGACAAAATGCCTCCCACGTAATCAGTTCCCATCCTCCCTCTCCTCCTCCTCCTCCTCCTCCCCCCTCCGTGGTTCTCCTCGCTCCATCCCCTCCTCTGGCGCACCGCGGCTACGGATAAAGGGATCGGTCCTGCGGCGCTGGGGTCATTTCAGGAGCTGTCGCCGCTGGGGCGGCGGGGCTTTGCACGCACAGAATTCCCGTCCTCACTGCAGCAGCACGGGCAGCCGGGGAGGTGCCAGCATCCTTCACCCGAGTTGTGCACCCGCATCCCTGCTCGGGGACCTGTGCTCCGTGCCTGCCCCGTCCCCTCCTCATCCTAAAGGGACGTGCTGGGCACGGAGACACCGCACAAAACCTCCTTCATCCCCTCCAGGACCACCACATCCCCGCGTCCCATCCCCGCATGCCATCCCCGCATCCCTCCCCGCACCCAGGGCATCCAGACCACAGGATCACCGAAAGCTCTTCCCCTCTCTCTTTTATTTTCTTTTTTTTATTTTTAATCGGTGTGATGAAGCAGGAGCTGCGCTTCCTGCTGCAAGGATTTCCCTGCGGATTTCACCTTCAAAAGCACCGAGTCCCCAGAGCCCCCGAGGCGCGAGGTTTCCTTCTGCCGGGCGCTAACAAGTGGTCAGGAGCTTGGGGTTTTGGTGCTGTTCCCTAAATAGAACATCTCTTCAGAAGCCCAAAAGATTAAAAGCTCAGCTGACTTCCAGAAAAATGATGTTTATACAGAGCACAACAGGATCTGGAGTTTAAATATATATATTTACACAAACACTTACATAAGGACCCTCCCAGACACAAACTAACCTCCAGTTGTGCTCTGGGAGGAAATTTTCCCTGGGATTTTGCATTTTCTCCCTATCCAGACAATTCTCAAATACTGGCCATTGCAATAAAAATACACTGCACTGTAAAGCCTGAAAATTGCCTGATTTTGGTACTTTTTGCTTGCAGACTTGGATTTGAATCCCCTTTTTTTCCATCAGAGTGCTCAAAAGCCCTGAGCTCCGAGAGGTGCCTCCCTCTGTGCCTCAGTTTCTCCAATTTAGAAGCAGTCCCCACGCTGGCCAGGTGACACTGAAGTTTATTACATGTCCAAGACATGTTTCTGATAAAAAAAATCTACAGCAAATCAAAAGTCAAAGCTGAGAAAGTGCTCCAGGCAGGACAGTTCAAGTTTTTGGAGGAGGGAGAACATTTTTTGAGGTTTGNGTAAGAATTTTTTCCTGCCTGCAAAAAGTTAAGGAAAAAAAAAAAAAGAGACAGAAAAAAAGGCAGAACAAGCCCAGTCCTCTAACAGAAATAACAATAGGATCCTGCTAAGGAGTAATTCCAGGTCTCCTGGACTAAATTGCAGCAGGTTCCCAGGAGTCAGCAGAGAAGAGGCAGAGTGCTGCAAGAGCCAGTCACACACCCTGCAGCTGGCAAAATAATAATAATAGTAATAATAATAATCAGCCATGTCCAATCAGACCTAATAGCCATTACCACCATCAGGTTCAGTGCAGGAATAAGAACTGAAAGTGAATAAATATGCCTGTGATTTCCAGCGTGTTTAGAGGCTGATTGGAAGTCCCAGTGGANCACAAACACTTACATAAGGACCCTCCCAGACACAAACTAACCTCCAGTTGTGCTCTGGGAGGAAATTTTCCCTGGGATTTTGCATTTTCTCCCTATCCAGACAATTCTCAAATACTGGCCATTGCAATAAAAATACACTGCACTGTAAAGCCTGAAAATTGCCTGATTTTGGTACTTTTTGCTTGCAGACTTGGATTTGAATCCCCTTTTTTTCCATCAGAGTGCTCAAAAGCCCTGAGCTCCGAGAGGTGCCTCCCTCTGTGCCTCAGTTTCTCCAATTTAGAAGCAGTCCCCACGCTGGCCAGGTGACACTGAAGTTTATTACATGTCCAAGACATGTTTCTGATAAAAAAAATCTACAGCAAATCAAAAGTCAAAGCTGAGAAAGTGCTCCAGGCAGGACAGTTCAAGTTTTTGGAGGAGGGAGAACATTTTTTGAGGTTTGGGTTTTTTTGAGAATTTTCTAAAAAATAACACAATCTAACAAAACCAACCAAAAACAGTCACAAGAGACCCAAAGTTTAAAAATATGACCTCATAATTCTTCCCTAAACCACAAACCAGCTCAAACAGGGGCACTAATCAAGTTCCATCACCATGAGATTTGCAGTCCACAGATGACTCAGATTTGGTCTTTATGTTGATTTCCTCATTCCCATTTCCCCATTTTGCATTTTTTCCCCTTCCCACCCCTTCTGTCTCCAGCTCAGCACAGCATTTAACAGGGCAATGCACTTTAAATACACTGATAAATAAATAATTGTTTCTTTGTACGTTCAGAGGGTGAGTTTGGGTGAGTNTAATAATAGTAATAATAATAATCAGCCATGTCCAATCAGACCTAATAGCCATTACCACCATCAGGTTCAGTGCAGGAATAAGAACTGAAAGTGAATAAATATGCCTGTGATTTCCAGCGTGTTTAGAGGCTGATTGGAAGTCCCAGTGGAAGGGTGTTTTCAGCCATGGATGCATTTTCCAAGCTGGGGTTGCTCTGGCTCTCTCTTGGCTGCACTCTTGACTCCTGACACCTTGAAACCCCAGAATGGTTTGGGTGGGAAAGGACCTTAAAGGTCAGCTGGTTCCACCCCCTGCAGGGCAGGGACACCTTCCACTATCCAGGGTGCTCCAAGCTGCCTTGGAGACTTCCAGGGATCCAGGGGCAGCCACAGCTTCTCTGGGGAACCTGTGCCAGGGCCTCCCCACCCTTGGTGTGGGAACACCCATCCCAAACCTGGATAGGGATTCATTCCTCGAGTTGGCCAAAATTTTGAGTTGAGCCCGCAAACAAGACCTTGTGCTGCTCTTTGTGCAGTAAATGTCCCACTGCTCAGGCACATTCTTGTCACCCAGCCCCTGCTGTGAGGACTTTCAACCTCACAGTTAAGGAATAAGATCACAGAACTTCATTTCTTCGTGGTGGTCCCATCCACTCTCCTAGGAAATGAAATTCCCTCACTTCACCTTCTGCTACCCACAGACCCACTTGCAGATTTCAGTGCCCTGCCCCCAAAATATCATGGAAAGTGATGGGAACATCCTCAGCAAGGCAATGTAGGTGTGGGAAAGTCTGGAGAAGCTGGGTCATGAGGTGGATCTCGCTGAGGAATCCCCCCACCTCAGCCATGTGGCAAGAGCCAGTCCTGGGTTACTGCCATGCCTGTAGGATCTGACCATCCCCATCCCAAACTGCTGAAGCAGTGCCTGGCACAGCTCATAGCAGCCCAGACCCAGCCCAGTCTGAACCTGGGGGTGAGCAGAGTGAGCAGAGCCCTGAGGATGCCCCAGAGCCCTGTTCCCAGGGTCACACCATGGATGCAATGTGGAATTCCCTGCCCCAGAGCCCTGTTCCTGGGGTCACACCATGGATGCAATGTGGAATTCCCTGCCCCAGAGCCCCGTTCCCGGGGTCACACCATGGATGCAATGTGGAATTCCCTGCCCCAGAGCCCCATTCCCAGGGTCACACCATGGATGCAATGTGGAATTCCCCGCCACAGAGCCCTGTTCCTGGGGTCACACCATGGATGCAATGTGGAATTCCCTCTGCACGCCCCGCTGTCCACGTGAGAACCTCTGCTCCATGCCACTGTCACCCCCAAACCACAGCCAGACATGGCCTTTGGTGACTTCCCCAGGGTCTCCTTGGGGGAAGCCAAACATCCCAGTGGTCAACAGAGTCACAGAGAAGGATGGAAAAGGGACAGAGGCCCCCACACCAACACCAGGACTGTGTCCTACCCACCATGGCCACGGTCCTGTGTCACCTCCATGGTGTCCCACCTCTCAGAACTCCCTGAGGAGGAACAAGGAGGGGACCAGGCTGTTTTTTGGGGAAGGCAGAGGGAGGAGTGGCTGTGTCTGCCTCAGAGCACTCAGGGGATGGTGGATGATGCTCCATTATTGGTGCCTTCCAGGGCCACCCTGCCACGGAGGAATCACAGGGATGGCACAGTGGGAATTCAGCGTTACTCCTCCGCACACCTCTGGATCTTTCCTCACCTTCCTGCTCCTTTTAGTTCTTCTTTTTCTTTCTTTCCTCACTTTCCTGCTCCTTTTTATTCTTCCTCTCTTTTTTTGGTGGTACAGGGAGGAAGGCTTTGACTCGGAGAAGGAGCAGTGCAGACAAATCCATCAACTCCAGCCAGGAGGAGCCGAGCCGGCAAGCTCCCGAAAGCAGCAGGGAGATGTCTCTTCCTTGGGGGAATCTCTGCATGGAGGGATGATGGGAGAGCCCCTCCGCCCCTCTGCCTCCCTGACTCCTCCGCACTCTCGGCATCCCCTCTCCGCCTCCTCACCAACTCTCCGGTTTCCGTGACAACGCTTGGCTCACAGGAGCCTCTCCATTGCAGCGCTCACCCAGCCCAGCACCGGCACCAGCACAGCCCGTGGTGCCTGTGCATCCCACGTGGGGCTCAGCGGCTTCACCAGCGAGCGACAGCCTCGGGCTGGGTGCTTGGAGGAAGCTCCAAACTGCAGCTGGATCTCGGAGCGGGGAGAAGGATGCCAGGCTGGGGATTGTCTCTTTGATCCAGCTCCTTGGAATGGTTATTGCAAGAGGTGGGTGATGAGAGAGGTTGGGATGCAGGAAAGGCAAAGGGGAAAACCCTCACAGTGCTCAGGTCAGAGCTCATCATGGAATCAAAGGGTCCCAGAATGGTNCCATCCCTGCCCTCTGGCAGTGGGAAGCCATTCCCTGTGTCCTGTCCCTCTATCCCTTGTCCCAAGTCCCTCTCCAGCTCTCCTGGAGCCCCTTTAGGCCCTGGAAGGGGCTCTGAGGTCTCCCTGGATCCTTCTCTTCTCCAGGTGAACACCCCCAACACCTAGCCTGATGCTGAGGTTATGCCTCCACAATAAATCCATGCTGGAGCCTGATCTCCATCCCTCAGACCTGGCCATGTTCACAGCATTAACCCTTCCCACCCTCCTAAAGACAGTGGCTGCATCCCAACCACCTGTAGGGGATGATCCCTGGCCCATGCCAGCTCCTGAGCTGAGACAGGGATGGTTTGGCTAAATCTGAGTTGGCCAGGGCTGAAAAGGCTCTGGGGATGGTGGTGAAAGCAGGAAAGTGAAGGTTCAGCCCCAGCCCTTGTGTTCTGACTCTGTTCCATTTACCACTCACAATAATCAATCACCCAGCCCTGGCAGGGCCTGGGCAAACCTGAGTCCATCTGCTGGCAGTGCTCTCAACCCATCTGTGCCCCAGTGATGCCCTAGCAAGTGCCCAGAGCAGCAGCAGTGACTTCCACCGAGGACTGAACCCAGAGGGTGACTCACAGAACCCTCTCAGGTGACTGTCCCCTGCCCCAGGGGATAGAATCAAACTCTGGTTATTTTGGCTGAACAGTCACCAAGGACATGAAGCCACCTTGTAGAGACCCAGACACTGCTGGGAGTGTTTGCAGAGAGCAAGGGCTGTGCCCAGGAAGGAGCCACAGGGTGGGAATAAAGGGTGGGAACCACTTAGAATCATAAAATCACAGACTGTCCTGAGCTGGAAGGGACTCACCAGGATCATCCAGTCCAACTCCTGGCCCTGCACAGACACCCCAAAATCCCACCCTGTGCATCCCTGAGAGTGTTGTCCAAATGCTCCTGGAGCTCTGGCAGTTTTGGGGCTGTGACCATTCTCTTAAAAAACTTTTCAGCGTCCCACAGCCCTCTGGGGGAAGAACCTTTCCCTGATATCCAACCCAATCCCTGAAAGAAGCACAACTGGTTTCGTTGTGTTGATAATGGTTGGCAAATTTGTTATCTCTGTAACCAGGAGCACAGGAAAACAATCAAACAAAACATCCAAACTCTTGCAGGTTTTCTCCACATCCCAGTGCTTGGCAGGGTGTGGGGAGGACTTTGTTTCTAGCACAGCCTTGACACAGACTAATGAATGCTGTTCTAAATTGTCCCACCATATAAATCCCAAAAAGGACCCAGTTGCTCCACAGAGCTAACACTGATCACAGAATCACAGAACAGTCTGGGTTGGAAGGGACCTTTAAAGGTCATCTAGTCCAAACCCCTGGAACGAGAAGGGACATCTCTACTAGACCAGGCTGTCCAGCTGATAGGCTGTCCCCTTTGGTTCTGATCTTACACCCTCACAAATATCACAATGGGTGGAAAACAGAAGGGTATGATGACTTCTTTTCCTCATTCCCATGAATTTGGGCAAACCTGATCTGAAGGCAAGATCCCTCTGCTTTCCAGGACTTAGGGCTGGCCATGAGCAAGGAGGGAGTTCCACATATTGCTGCCTGCTCTGGCCCATGGAAATAAACCAGTGGAGAGGAAAACACAGCCCAGGGTGAACCTCAGGCTGTGGGAGAGGGAGCTAATTACCCCTCCTGAAAAGAAAGGAAAAGGCACAGCACAGTCACTGCTGGGATTTTTTTTGCCTGACACTTTTATCAGTGACAAGAGAAAGGCAGCTCTGCTCACTAAAAGGCAGCTTTCTGTGGGGTGAGATCCTCCTGCTTCCAGCTGAGGTTCTTCCTCAACAGGATCCAGAGCTGATGGAAATGTTATTTCCAGGCAGCCAAATTCCCAGGAAGGGACTGGCAGGGGCAGCTCTTGGGTATCAGGTGGAATCATGTTTTAACTCTTGGGAACAGCGCCCACTCCGAGCTCTGCACTCCTGGTTTTGGTGGGAATTCTGGCACCAGCTGAATGTGGGGTTGTCCTCTTTGACATTGAGAAGCCAGCTGAGATTCCAGCTGCCAGAACAAAGGCTGAGGAGCTGTGTTTAACAGCACGAGGAGCCAGCTCTATATTACACACACGCACGCACACGCTGAGCTGTCCCCAGCATTAAAATTTCATTACAAGGAGTGCACCAGGAATAACCATTATCAATTATATATTACACACTGCTTTAGTCTAAAAGAAATCTGATGGCTCGGGGGTTCTGCTGTGAGAAGGAGCCTCTCTTGCAGGCTTTGGAGCTGGTTGTGTGGTGGAGCTTTGTGATTCACCACACAACTCCCACTCTCCCAGCCCCGTGTCCTCGTGGTGGGAATATCCACTCCAGGACGTGCCTGCTGGCTGTTTGTCCCAATTCCATGCAGGTCATGCTGGGTTATCACAGAATCACAGAATGGTTTGGGTTGGAAGGGTTCCAGTCACACTTTCCACTGTCCCAGGTTGCTCCAAGCCCTGTCCAACCCAGCTTTTAACATTTCCAGGGATGAGGAAACCACAGCTTCCCTGGGCAACCCTCTGTGGGATGCCCAGGGCAGGACAGGGATTGAGGGTTGGATCTTGTGGCTCTTTGTAAAGAACTGGCTTTGCTATCTGGATAATGCCACCGTGCCAGGAGCTGCTTAGGTAACTCACTTGGTCACCTGAGATGTCACCTACAGCCATGGGCGCCTCCAAAGGTGGCTGTCCCTGTGTGTCTTGGATACCTCTCATGGGTGGGATGACTGGAGGTGTCCCCACTGCTGACAGAAGGTTCTTTGGTGGCCTCAGTGTCCTCTTTCAGATACTGTGGGCTAAGCACCAGACCTCACCCACATCCCAGAGCTGAGGTGTCCATGAACTTGTCCTGAACCATTTCCCTGGGACAGCAGTGACAGCCATCCCTTCAGTGTCTACAGCACCCAAATCTCCCTTTCCCCCAGTGCACCAGGCCTGAGGGCTGAGCAGCTTTCAAAAAGTAAACCCCAAACTCTTCCATTCTTAAGCTGCTCCTCATCCCCACTCTGAGCAGCCTTGGCCCTATGAAAAATCCACTTCAAGTTCTTAATGTTGAGAAATAAGTGTTGGCACTGTCTGAAGGCTTTCATGGGAAATGATCCCCCCCATAGATGGCAGACAATGAACAGCCCCAGATCCTGGCAGATGATAATGACAGGGACACTAAGAAGAGATGGGGTGGAGGGAGGGGATGTTAAAGGGTGTTAAAGTCTTAACACTGCTATTTCAATCCAATTAATTTCTCGATGTGATGCCTTAGGATTTTAGCTGTTATACTTTTCATATATTTGTAATCCTGCAAATTCTTTGGTGTATAACTCTAAAGCTCCATAGCCTGTCAGCCACTGTCCTCCCATTTTATTCAGGTCAAACAGTTCCTCTCCAGGCCTGGGGGTCTAGGACACCTCACTGTCTCAGGCCCCAAAAAGTATAAACAAAAGTAAGTTGGGGGGAGAAGCAAACTGTGACTAAATAACTTCATTACCTGAAGCTGTAATTGGAGGATTAATCCCTGATATGTAAATAGACCAAACTTTTAACTGTATGAAAAACTGGTGACCATTTCCCCCAAGGTGTGTCTAATGAAGGCCTTCAATAAACACCTGTTTTTATTCTCTTAATTTTGTCT
>VXBC01000497.1:516624-592646 GCA_013399945.1 Ploceus nigricollis | reverse complement strand
CAGAGAGCTGCTGCCACACAAGGAGGGGGAGGGTGGCAATGGTGTGAGTCAGGATCTCATGGAGGAGCACTGTGGAGCAGTGTGTCACAGTGTCCACCCTGCTTTTGTTGATGAACTTTTCTCAGTTTCACAAAAGACAAGATCCTTGAGGTGATATGTTTCATACTATGTGTGAGAATTTTTTGTAAAAGGCTACCTTGTTTTTTAATGATAAGGTGATGCTTCTTATCAAGCCTTCATGAAACTAGTCCTCCTTGCTACAGCCTCAGCTCTGCAACAGGTTCATCTTTGTCAATCAAGTTTTAATTGTGATTGAGCATTAATTCCTAGCTCTGTAAATTCCAATATGTAAATAAAGTTTCTTCAGCTCCTCATTGAAGGGCTCTTACACCGCACTTGTTTCAACCAGCATCCCCTCAGCATCTCAGGGAAGTTTCATGCTTTTCAACTATGTGAAATTTGGTGCAAATGAAAGGAAGTGCAGATAAAATTGTAGTCGTAATAGTAAAACACATTTTCTTCTCCTGGACTACACTCCCACGCAGTCTGGCTTTAGAACATCTCCACCGAGTAGCAGCAATTGCCATCAGCGAAGCCCCCTCCCCTTCCCACATTTATTTCCATGGTAACCTGGAGAAGGCATTCTGCAGCCTCAAAACTACTTTTGCTCTTTCATCATGCAAACTGGCATTGTCAAGGGCTGAGTGTATTCCTACAGCTTTGAATGAATATAAAAAAAAGAAAAAGCCTGAATTTGGCTGGGCAATTTTTATTTGGGAGGCCCTGCAGCAGGAAGGAACAGGCAACCTTCAAGTGGCCTAGTGTCTGTACATTGCTTAGTAAGGAAAAAACAGTCTTGCTTCATTAATTGATTAACGGGGAGGGTGGGGGTCATCAGAATGGTGTGTCTGTGAAGCAAATGTGGTGATTCCCTGAATGCTGGGAGGTGGCGGGCAAGGGCAGATGGCTGGCCAGGCTGGGCTGGGGAACTGCCAGTAAGTGTGCATGCTGTGATCTATTCAAATAGTGCTTTCTTGTGGAGTCTGTAATGTCTTTTCAGGTATCATGTAGAAAATGGTGTCTTACTAGATGCCTGCTTCTCGACTGTGTTATTCGTTAGCCTTTTCCTGGTGTAGAAGTGGGGGGGTTTGGCAGTGTTGGGCAATGCTTGCTGAGTGTGAGCAATTTAGTGCTGGTAGTAAAACATTTGCTCTTTCTGTACAGCTCCATAATGAGCTGTATTGCTTTTATGCTTTTTAAAATCCATATTTATCCAGTATTTGCATGTAAATGGTGAGAGGATTTTATGCTTTTTGAGCCGGCTAAGGCTGTTTGATTGCTTTGTATGATAACAGCAGCATGTGGAACACATAGTACTTGGTAAAAGAAAACGAATTGCTTGCAAACAGTGTCTGCAAATGGGGGATGAATGAAATTATGTTGTAAGTAATTATTTTTTTAATAATCTGAAAGCAGAAACCTGTCTGGTCCATGTGTGGTCAGAATCTTGTATGATAAAGGGATTGGATGGATTATTAATTTGAATTTTCTGTTGATGTCTGTTTCCATGTTGTCTGAGTGTCTGATTCACAGTGCAGGAAAAATGTTGGTTAAAATATTTCAGGGGTGCTGCCTGATCAAAGGATTTGGTTGCCATTTGGTTTGCTTGGGACAAGCTGACAGGATTTTTTCCCCTTTCTTACGTTATTTGGTGGGAGGGGTGAAAATACAGCTTTTTTCTAAATGTGTCTGAAGTACATAAATGACTGGGAAGTCACCATGACAACATGGGGACCTGGATCAGACTTCCCTCCATGCTTTTGCTGTTTTGTTTTTTTAAAATATTTGTTATTTGGGCATTCCCTAAGGTGTTTGAAGGAGTATCTTACAGCTCCTGTTGCTACAGGACTTTTAGTGATATCCAGCTCTTAAAGTAAATGATGTCTGCAGGGCTTTTTTGGATTAAGCTCAGTCTGATGTATACAGTTTGCGGTACAATTAAGGTGGGATCTAAACAAGGACATGAGCACCTTCAGCAGGAGTTAAGGGTCTGCCTTTACTGCAATTTTGGTGTTGCAGATCTGAAAACTTCTGCTGAGCTCTTCCATGGTCCTGAGGATTCCTGTGTACTTGTGATGTTCCCATGTGGGACCCAGAGCCTGGAGATTCCTGAAAGTTATATGCAAGCTAAGGTGTAAGAGAATCTTTGTTCAGGAGTGCCTGGAGTTAGGGGCAAGCTCGGGGACAACAAGAAAAATGATGGATCATGGTCAAGAAGCAAACAGTTCTTCTACCCTTCTTTGCTAAGGGGTGCTGAGTGTACCTCTCAGGGAGGAAGAGGGTATTGCGAGATATGTTGCTGGCTGTTCCTCTTGGGACATAGTGAAGTTATGCTGCCCGAGGGGAGTAAGGTTTGTGTTCAGTTCCTTTCTTCATCACCACTTACAGATTTCGAAGTGGTGAACACAGACTGTGAGAAGTTGAACCATACAGGGCATTCTGAGCTCTCCTGAAGCTCTGGCACTGTTCAGAAGGGAGTGAAAGACTCCCCATGTTAGAGAGGGTGTGCAGGGAAGGCAGTAGTTGCAGCACAGTAAGAGGCTTTGATGGGGAGTTGTGGAGTTTGATTTCTGGTCTCCACTGCCACAGCTGTGGGCACGTGTGTGGAATTAGATGTGCCTATTTTATGGTTAATATTTTGGGGTGATCCAGCTTAGGAATCTTCTAGAAGAGTATTTACTTTGGGGAAGAGACATCTTACCTGTAGATCTCTCCCTGGCTCTGTCTTCTGCTCCCTCCTGGCAGGGTCACTAGGGTTGGAGAAGTGTTTGTTTCATACTTGTAGCAGTAACCTATGTAATTGATAGTGAATTTGGTGGAATAATGTACTAGATGTTCTGTGGAGGTGGCATTTCAGTGTCAGCAGAGGAGGGTCATTACATACTTCTCAGTTATCATCATACTTCTTGATGGAAAAAAACCCCACTGTAATTTGGGTAAATGAAAGTAAAAGTCAGTGCAGTTGTCACTTGTGCCTATCTAAACTTGGAGGGAAAGTAGGTCTGTGACATTTTCTGCGAATGTATAGATTTACTTGTCCTTGTGGCAGAGCTGTATGTTTCAGTATTGAGGCAATTGAAAAGTAAGTACAACATGACAGTGACTTTCACCTTGTATTATTACCCTACATCTCAACATGAGAATGTGAAGAACCATGCATTTTCCTCTTGACACCCATTAATCTAATGTTTTATTTGATTCCAAATTAATAATAAAATTACTTTTTTAATTTGGAAAAATGTTGACTTCTGTCTTATGCTGGAGCTAAATTTTCAAGTAATGCTTAAAAGAAATATTCTGCATCTGGGTAGGATTATCTCCTTTGAAGAGCTGTATGTCTGTGTGATGTAGCCTGTTTTCCCTTTTTCTTGAAGTTACCTGATGTTATAATTTTGAATATAGAAAATGTGAGGAAAATTTAGTCCTTCAGAAATTCATCTCTAGTATCTGAGAAAAGATTTCTTTTGAGCTAGAGGTTTAAATAATGAGATAAATCTGTTATGAGAAAAAACAAATAAGAGCAAGAGCCTAGTCGAGTTAGTTAAACAGACTTCTGTGGTTACATACCTTGCTTTCAAGATTCTTACTGTTAGGATACATATTGTAATACTAGAGGCAAAAACTTGAAAGTCCTGAATTTAGGAGTAACTAATAAACAAAACAAACATAAATCCACTCTTTCTTTCCCTGCCAAAAAGCCCCAGCCGTAAACAACAAAAGAAACCTCTTCTTACTTCTAGGATTAGAGTCAAGCTTGATGCTGTAAGGAAATCAACACCAAAAGAAATCCCTCTAACATATGAAAATCCATGGGGATAGGGCAGAGTGACACTGGTGATGCCATTACAGCATTCTTGGTACTTAAGGATTCTGGTGATGAAAATGATGCTTTTTACTCCACCTGCTCTCAGCAGTAGTGCTCTAAGAGCTCAGTGACAGTCACCTGAAATCAAGGCATCTTGATTTTTTTTTATTAATTTTTTTCATTTCTAAGTGGGGAAAGAAAAGTCTTGGTTTCAGTCCTACAAAATAGGATTAACTTAATTTGCAGTATTTTGTTAGGAACAACCTTGTTTTGCTGTGTGTCAGAGACTCACACTAGCTTGCAGTGTAATCCTGCTTCTTGTCCCTTCCCCGTACATGGGGAGTGTGGGTGTATGGACCGCCATGAAGAACTACATCCAAAGTTTAAAAATTCTTTCCCACTTACTGGGTCCCACTTACCACCCCTTCAAAAAAGGGAAGACTTCATCATAGTGGATAAATTCACAATTCAATGTTAAAATTGAATCTTGTTTTTTATAGAGCTATTGTTATTTGCCTTGCTCCCTCCCTCCCCCCCCAAAAAAATGAAGTTTCTGCATGTGCAAGTTCCACCAGGAAACCAAAACTGAGCCTTTTCACTTAAGCATGGGATCAATTGGAGTTTAATTTCCCCTATAAATGTGATATGGCTATGAAAAACCCTTGCCACAAAAATTGTAGATGTCTGGAAAACACACTTCACTGAAAAAGCTCAAGATCTTGACCTCTTTGGTTATAAAAGGCAAACTGCTTTAACTTGGGTTATATAAATATATGAGTGAATGAGTGGTAAAAAGGCCATGGTCTGAGAAGGTGGAAAGATCAAACTGGAGCTATTTTCCTTGTAAAGGTGACTTTGCTTTTAAGAGGAGTAAATGGTATCAGTTTTTGAATACTTCTTTCAATACTTCTGATTCCCAGTGAAAAAGTATTTTGTTGCAGAACAAGAGGTTTTGATATATTTTTTTCCATGCCATTAGGTAATAATAACTGAGATGAAGTGTTTCTGTTTGCTGGCCAATTGAGTTGCAGTAAACCATGTCATTCCCAGGGTTCTGCAGAGTGTAGGACTTGTTACAACAGCAGCCCTGCTTGCAGTACCCCTGTAGAAGATGCCTCCAAGCCCAAATCCTCTTTCTGCTACCTGTGGTCTTACTGGCTTCCACCTTGAGCGCAGCTTTCACGCACTGCCCAATGCATGGGATCAGCTCAATCAATTCTGAGTTGGGTCAAAGCCTTCTAAGTAAGAATAATGTAATGCCTGTGGTTGAGGGAGCAGGGCAGGAAGACTCTTTCAGTAGGAGGATGTTAAGGATGGTATTAAACCACACCATTAGTCCCACCAGCTGTATCTTGCACCTGTGTAAAATTCTGTCCTTTAGCCCAGGATTTGGCATTTCTTTCTGCAATTGGGTGTTTGGTCTGGTTTGTTCAAATGGGAAATACTGCCATGAGAAGCAGAATGACAGTAGATACAAAACATGGAACGCTAGTGGTGCTCATGTGCTGGTCTTACCAGGTGTTGAGTTTCCCTTCCAAAGGAGCTGTCCAATGCTCTTGTGTTTCTTCTGACCAGCCTGGATGGAAAAATATGAAGGGCTTCAGGACTGGGCCCTCAAAGAGTTAAATACACAGGAGTACTAATCAGTGAATATTTAGGTCATGGAGGACTGAGGCTGGAGAAAGGCAGAACATTACTGACAGCCAGGGGGTTTATGTTGGTAATGGACTGGGGAATGTCTTCTGTCGAGTAGTAGCACCAGACTTTGACTTTGTAATTGTAGTTTCTGTTGTGTTTATGTTCTTCGTTGCATTGCTGTTGCTTTGCAAGAGGTGAGGTGTTCAATAAGTCTCTAAATGGACTTTCTAGAACCATGACTTGTGTCTTTCATCCTGTCCTGCAGCACTAGTTGGAGCTGACTTCCTAAGAATTGCAGACATTTTGAAGATTACCTTTAATCTTCAGGTAATTTGTAGTCTTTTCTGAGGAAATGGTTATAAAATTCAATGTCTTGCTGACTTTTTGCAGGGCTCTGACCCATAAATCACTTCTCAGTGACACGGATAGTTCCAGTTTGAAAAATGTGGTATACAGGCTTTGCCCTGTCCTCAAAGGCTTTAGTTCCTAAGGGCAGAGATTTTTAGTCTTATCTGTCTGTAAAATGTCACTGAATATCCATGGTGTGATTTCCATAAGAATGGTAATGATGAGCTCACAGTGTGTGTATGTCCCTGGGGAGAGAGGCAACTCCTGCCTGCTGTCCCTGATGCCCAGATGGTGGTGACTCTTAAAAGGCTTGTTTGCATCCTCTTTGAACATCAAAACTGCTTGAAGCCTTTGCCACTTCCAGGTGATTAAACAATCAAATTTAACCATCTGTTTGTTTAAAATTTTTTTCAAATGTCCGAACCCAGTAGTTTTAATTTAACATTATCATGTGTATTTCCAATAGATTGCTGAGTGGATTGGAATTTTATGCTGTTAAATGTTATTACAATTTAGGTTCTTTAGTCAAAGAAGCCAATATATTGTTATGGCTTTTATATAGTTTTTATATTTTTAATTCTGAAAATGTTTTGAAATAAAGCATATCTTACTGTACAGAAAAAGGAGGAACCCTAGTGTATAATATAGTTTAGATTGTGTGATAAATTGAATTTTACTTGATATGAAGAAATTTGTATAGTTTTCATGGCTAGAATGAATTCTTTCATGGAACTGTAATCTAGCTGTTGTAATTCCATCATCAGATGAGTTCACTAAACTGAAGTATTTGGAGAACATCCCAGGTTGGGTCACTTATTCTGAAAACTGCCTGTGATTTGTGTATGCTATACACTCTGGCATTCAAATGTTATTTAATGTTTTTAAGTGGCAGGTACAGAATTGTAAGATTGCTACAACATGTATTGGGTAGCTGCTTGTATTAAATGCAAAAGAACTAGAGGTTCACAGACTTAATGTTTGTTACACTAAGCCAGTCACAGTCCTATTATCAAATGTATCTCCTTGTAGAAGATCAGTAGAAGATAAATGTACTAGTCCTCAGTAGAGTGCATCTTGTGCTCGATGCCTTTCTGAACATATATCTGGAGCAGGGGATGTTGCTTTTCTGTGCATCTGAGAATTCCAAACTGGCTGCTCTGAGGAGAGGAAGAGGGATCTGTTTAGTCCAAGAATGTTTTTTGTAGATATTAGGTTGGGAATGCTGTAAGAGTTGCATTCAAGTATCTGGGCAGGAAGAGAAGGTGTACCATGATGAGAAAGAAGAAATGCTCTTGGATCTGTGACCAGAAAATTGGAGAGATTAACTAGGATTTTCAACTTGTTTCTAGTTTTATTTTGGTTGTTTTTCACAAGGCCAGATTGGATGGGGCTCTGACCAACCTAGTCTAGTGGAAGGTGTCCTTGCCCGTGGCAGATATTGGAACAAGATGGTCTTCAAGGTCCCCTCCAACCTAAACCATTCTGTGATTCTGTAACTCTGCAGGGAGCAAAATACCCGATTCTTCCTGTCCATTAGTGCAAATGGGCTTTTCAGTTAAAAACCATCTTGAAGCAATTACTTTGCTTGACAGGTCTGATTTTTTCCTTTGCCACAGTACATCACAGAAACTGACCAAAGTGTTCCAGTCTGAGAACAGAGCTTTAGCCAGTGGACACTGGAGCTCAGAGCTGGTCCCTCTGAGTGTGTCTCTATGGAGCGTTTGCCGGAAGCTGAGAGGTGAGGCAGGAACACAGAAGAGGGATGGCCCCACAGCACAGTGGTGTGGGGGAACAACAGGGCTGTGTGCTGGTCTGTGCATGACAGGATGTGCACAACAGGCTGTGCACTTGGCCTAACTTAGAAATTGTCAGAGCTGCAGCCATCCTGTTTGGCTTCTCTGAGGAGGGCTGTCCCTCCTGAGCAGTGCAGGTGGGGAGACATGGCTGGTGCAGACTTTGCATATATTTATGAATGGCAGATTTGGATATGGAGGGATGACACCTGAGCTCTAAGCATCCCTGAATTAGCCTCAGTTTATTTGTGAGCTAGGATAACATGGCTTAAGGTGCCTTATGAGCAGTAACTTTGTGTGGTGGCAATCATCACAGTGTTTTGAGGGGTCTGCCCATCATATGCAGAAGCTGACCCAAGTGCCACAGGGGAGCGTGGCTAAGGACTGTGCGGCCAGTCAGTGTCATGATCAATGACAGTTGATGAGTTGGTGTGTATCAATCATTCCCAGAGTGGAGCAGGGTGGCCAGGGCATAATCAGACCTTATTGCAATTTGTGTATGCATGTGTTTGGTGGTTTTTGTTTTTCTTTTTTAGAAGGGCTTTGGAGGGCTCAGTGGTGTTTGCTGACACCAGCATGCTGTCACAGGAAGCAGGAAGTGTCCTAGGCAATTTGGAGATGTATTAATGTTACTGTTTTGTTCTTTATTGATGGGTGCCAACTCAGATCCTCACTTTACATATAAAGATATTGCTCTGAAAGGTGTCTTTTTCCTCTCCTTGTGAAGTCAGCAGCAGTTAAAGCTCTCTGCAGTTAAACCAATATGCCATAATAGATCTGAAAAAACCCAAATCAAACAAAAATTACTTATCCACAACCCATTCTAAGCAACTGATAGGATTATGACGTTATTACTAAATTACACTTTCACTGTCAATTGTTATAAAAGCTCAAGATTGTAAATTCATTACAAGAGTCATTTATTATCTGAAATAATCTTGTAATGATCTTTTATTTTACTGTTTTTCTTCTACAGTGAAAATTCTTTGCATTTTTCTTAATAGCATCTTATTTTCTGTAATGACTTTTATTTTTAAATCCCTGCAGTCATCTTTTCTTAATAATGCAGCTTTGCCAACAAGCATATATTGTATGCGTGGAGATTTCTCCAATAATAAAAGAATAATATGGAATAATGATGCAGAAATTATATAGAAACCAGTAATTATTGAAACAGTGACTGTCATGCAGTATGTGCTATTTAATGCAATAAAATTTTAAACACAAATATTCAGATATCCTGTGCAAGTGACATAGTTTATAATTATCCATATTAGCTATACGTATATATTGGAAAATGCTAGTTGCCTGTTATATTTTATGTAATGATAGACCACACTCTAAATTAACTTCAGAATTGAAAGCTATCACCTAAGCAAGACAGAATGTGTACTATTTTCACAATAATAATTTGAATGCATATTTTGGGTTAATGATCTGATTCTGAAATTGTTGCCTGTTTCTGTCCAGCTTGAGCTTCCAATTCCTTAAAAGAAATTCTTTTAAAATAATTTCTGGCAGAGTTGTAATTCAATTTTGAGATTATATGTGTTATTTTTTCTTTAGAATGAAAATTTAGCAGTCATTCACTAGGATTTTATTTTTTGTGATTTATAACTGATGTCCCAAATGATAACTTGGGTTCTTGGAAAATGTCCTTGGTTTTCACATTGTAGTGGCTATGGATTGGACGAAAGAGCAATTATAGATAACTGGAGAGATGAAATAGCTGCTATAGATATAATTAATTAACTGAAGGTTTGTTGGGAAAACTAATACTAATTCCTTTTACTCCAGTTTTTCTCTGTTCTCTATGTTACAGGCCTTTGATCTGGTGTTACTTTCTTTGGAGCTATGACCCAAAATACTGGAGTTGGTTCAGTGGTTTTCGGTCTCTTCCACTTTATTTATCTGTGTATTGTTCCCATGGACACCTTTAACATTTCCCAGGTTCTTTTTCTTGCTCTCACTTTGGATGTTCGAGACTGTGGATCAGAGTGAGGAAGCATTGATCTAAGCTAAGGAGATGGTCTTGCAAGTGAAAGAATGCTCTTTGCTCTTGGTTCCTCCATCTGCAATGTACAGAATATATTTGTGTGTCCCCCAGAGCTGGAAGAGACGTGGAGTTTGACCTCAGGAGCGGCTCTGGGATAACCTGGATGTGTAGGTCTCTGGAGGAGCAGGGTGAAGAGCCCGAGGCTGCAGAGAAGAGTAAAAATTGTATTCACTAGTCAGCTGAGAAACCAATGTAGTGTGGACCTTTGGTCAACATCATAGGCTACTTCAAGTCTCCAAAAAGTAGAGACTCACAGTGGCTAGATCCCTCCAAGGCTTTTCTCGTGCTGGATTTACAGTCATTGTGTGGGATTGCTTTATTGGAAGTATAGATATAAGAAAGAGGCATGGGACTAGGGATGCTTTTGCTGTTAGCCTTCAGTGCTGTCCAGGCTCTTAAAGGCTCTTCCAAACTGCAACTGTGCTTTTGTGAGCCCACGTGGCACTCAATCATCCAGTCTGCAGCAGAGGCACCACAGTGACCTGTTTGCTTCTCATTGCTGCCCATGTTCAGCTCATCAGTCAGAAATGTTTTTTTCTGTGTCCTTTTCTCAATAAAGGACTTATTTTTTGAGAACATTATTTATTGCTAATTTACATTGTTATTTTGTTACATTTGTTTTAAAAGGGACAAAAATATTATTATAGATGTCATATTGTAATATGTGTGATTGACCTAGTCAAACCAGGTCCTGAGCAGCCTACTCTGTGTGACTCTGCTTTGAGCAGAGGGGATGGACTGGGTGATCTCCACAAGTCCCTTCCAGCCACAAACAATTTGTGGCTTGGCCGTTTTCTATCAAAGCTCTCAGCTTCAAGTAGGGTGTTACTGAGCCACACTGAGAGCTGAAATATATCTCCTTTCAGTGATTATTGTGAAATTGTTCTGGATTTTGAAATATGCGGCTCTGCTGTCAAAATAGTGTAAAAATACTCCCTGTGCTTTTCAATATGAAGTTGTATTTTCTTAATTTCTGCAGTATGGAGTGACAGCACTTTGTGACCACACAGAAAAACTAGTCCTGCCCTGCAAAACTCACTTCTGTAGCAAAGAACCTGACCTCAGTTTTGAGCTACTTTTTATTTGCCGACTTTTATTTAGTACCTAAATAGACTTTTAAATCAGCAAAGGCTAATTATTGGTTTACTAAAACTAATGAAACAATTCAGGATTATAAAGAGAAAGCCAGTTGGATGGGACACTGTTAGAGATGAATTATATTGTCATTAAATCTTAAGTGGAAGGTAATTTTTACTCATCTTGCTGGTTAAATAAGATCTTATACATTGCAATGTGTAGCATTAAGAAGATGCACAGGCACATCAACTGAGCAGAGAGAGATCCTTGCATGCTGCTTTTGTCATTAGGAATAATAATTTAATAAGCTTTCAGTAAGAGAAGAAATGAAGCACATGTAGCATTTTTTGACATGATTTTGAATCAAGGCTGGAATTTGCTCACAGGACTCGATTGGGCTGTTTCTCATAATTTTGTCTTTTAAATCACTGGAAGGTGGGCAGTGTAATGCATTTCTCTGATCAGAGAACAGGGAAACTCTTCCTGCAACTCACCAGTTCTGGAAATTGGAGATCTGCCATCTTTCTCTTTGTTCTTGGGAGAGAATCCCAAGACAGTAAATCATGCAGCTGCAGGTAACCTGAAAGGAACAAATTGAGATGGCTTGGGCTGCAGTAATTTGTTTGTGGAATAAATCTCTTTAGGTTTTCACAGTAATGGATTGCTCTAGTGTTGCAATTCCTGTGTTAAAGTAATACAGATGTGAAGTTGAAGGTATATTATTAGGCTGAAATAGTTAATTGATTTGCAAAATCAGTGTAATTATTAATTAGGACTCTTTCATCATAATGAAAAACCTTTTTCTTGTCAGGGGAAAAAGAAAAAAGCAAACTCTGTGCTCATCTAAGAGGAAAGTCTCAGGAATGCTGAATAAAGATTCTGCCTGCATCACTTCATCAGGATCCAGTATGTGCATCTTAGAGGAGGGTCATCCAGTGTGGGCATCTCAGAGGTGGTATAGACATCAGTGAGGGCTCTGAGGCTGTCAGGCAAAATGATAGCTTCATCTTTGAAAATCTGTGGTGAAAATGCATTTATATTGCAGCTACACATTGCACCTCATGCTCAGCTGCCTTTGGCTGATCTCTGAGGACACTGTAGAGAGATCAGTTTGGTATGGGGTGTTCCCTTCTGGGAGACCGGGAGTTGTCCGTGGGTAAGCATCCCTGTGGCATGGAGGAAGCAGCCAGACTAAATCTGGAGACCAGATCTAAACCAAATTAATCACCAGAAACATGAGATGAAAAGCGAGTTTGAATGGGGAAGAGGCAGGAGGAGGAAAAGATATGTTGAAATGCTGCTGCTGTGCTGAAAGACCCCACAGTGGTGGTGTGTGGGACTTTTCCTGTAAGTCAGAGAAATGCCCTTGCTTATGCTCACCTGGCTAGAATGAGAACAATGAGGGTAAAATTATGATGAGAAATACTTCGCTATAACTAAAACTTCCTTAGGGAGAGTTCTGGCCTGTTTCAAGTGCTTACTTTATTTTTTACTCTGTGCATGTTATCTGCCCAATACTCAGTCCTGAACTCAGGAAAAAATTAGGGAGAAAGGCCCATTATCTTCCATCTTCAATGAATCCTTTTGCAAAAGAGAAAATCAAAGCAAAACACGGTCTTAGGAATTAATGAATTCTGGGTGTCATGTTAGTTATAATGAAATATATGAATGAAAACCAATTCCCCTTTTCCCTTCTAAATTAGGCATATGCAACAACTTAAGATGGACTTTGATATCTGGACGTTGGCATCTACACCTTGGCCAATGCAGGAAGTAAGTCTTGAAATCTATTGCTGAAGTTAAACAAGCTGCTTTGCATTTCATCACACAAAAGTAGGACAAGACTTGTATGCACCAAAGAAATGAGTCTGGCTGCTCATCCCTTCTTGCCTCCATTTCTCTAGTAGAGGAACAGTCCCATGTGATGGCTGAATCTCCTGATGTGTGCAGTGTTCTGGCAGGGCTTGTGTCTCCTTCAATGTCAGGCTGGCTGACACCTACCCCAGGCTTCCTACCTTCCTTCTCCTTTTCTTTGTCACTCTTTATGCCTCAGTCTTTATGTCATCTAACCTGCTTTTCTTACTAGATGGAAGAGTCTCAGGGGTTTTTCTCTTCCCTTTGATCTTGTGTCACAGAAAGTAACTGTGGTGATTATTTTAGCCTAATTAAACCATGCCATTTGAGGGGAAAAGTCAGCTAAATGCTTCCTCCAGAAGAATGAGATTTTCACAGCCTCTTTGTCATACTTTGTTAGATCATAAAAGTTTGTAACTGCCTTCCATTTATGGCAGTTTGATGTTCAGTATACCCTAACGTCTATTCTCTGTATGTCAATATGAAGAGCAGGCCAAATGTAAGTATTGAGAAGACTATGGCTAAATGTAGTAATTTGCTTACCAATGAACAGTCTCCAGCCCTAGACAGAGATATTAAACATGTTTTTTCAAATTGGAAATCTGTTTCCTGTGTGCCTTGTCTGTTTCCTGTGTGGGAATGCCACTGCAGGCTTGAAATCATAATGCCAAAGTTTTAGGGACCAGATCTGTAAAGATATGCCCAAATTCTGAGGTATGATAGAAATGCTAATGCAGAAGTTACTGATGGGCATCTGTGTCCAAGTCAACTGAGAGATGAAACCTAAGGCCAAACTGATACTCTCCAAAGGGATACAAATATTAAAAAAATATGAAAGAATAACTCTGGTACAAGTTTGTCACAGAACAGCATGGAAGAACTTGAGAGTTGCCTCTTAGGTGGGTGTCAGTCTTTTCTCCCAGGTAGCAAGTGACAGGACAAGATGAAACAGCCTCAAGTTGTGCCAGGGGAGGTTTAGGTTGGATATTGGGGAAAATTTCCTCACTGAAAAGGAGGTCAAGCCCAGCACAGGCTTCCCAGGACAGTGGTGGAGTGTTCAAAAAGTGGAAGTGTTCAAAAATGTTCAAAAAAATGTGTGGAGGTGACCCTTGAGGGACATGGTTTAGTGGTGAACATGCAGGTGATGGGGGAATTGATGGTTCAACCTGGTGCTCGTAGAAATCTTTTCCAATCTTAACCATTCTATGATCCTGTGATACTGTGGAGAAGCACACAACGTTGATATTGGTTCAGAACATTTACTGTGTAGTTCATTATCACACTCAGCAGCACTGCAGACACAGATCTAGAAATTACAATATTTGCGTTAAACCACATGAACAAATATGACTACTTAAAAAATCTCCCAAGCCCCCCAAAATCCATCAGTCCTCATCTACCCTCCAGCAGAGTTTAAATTATAATCACTTAGAAGTTTATTAGCAAAGAAATAATTACATTTGGAGTTTTCCACTCTTGGGACTTGCATCTGTCTAGTGCTTTGATAACAGTGATGCACAGCGAGGAGCTGCTTCCCTACAGTCCCTCCTTCTCTGCAGGAGATGGTCAGGCTGGACTTGGCCCTGGAGTGCCAGCTGGATGAGCTAGGTGCCTTCTTACAGAGAGGTTTCAGTAGAACCCTGTCATTTGAGGCTGACTCCTGTGACTGAAGGGAGGGTGGGGCTGGGCAGCAGACTGCATGTCCTCAGTGTCTGTGTGGGTGTTAACAGAGGACTCAATTAAAACACAGTCAGTGAAAACACAAGACCTTTTTTTTTTTAACTTTGTACCAATAACCCCAGGAGCTGAAGGTAAGTTCTTGCTAACTGCAGTACCACATCCTGTTTCATAGAGGAAAGAAAAATATTTTTGTTTCAGGGCTTTATTGTGCCTGTTGTTAGTCCTGGAGGAGAATATATTCTGTGGTGCTTTTTCATTCTCATTTTCCTTTTGAGTGAATTTATTCTGTTCTCAGTATGGCTTTTCTGGTTGTTGCTTCCACTCCTCAGGCCCCCTTGGAATCCCTAGGGTTGGAAGCTGGCCCTTCTTCCCATTCAGCTCATATGTTTTTCCCCTTCACTCATTTTTTGGACAGAATTTGCTTGGCAGCCTGCTACAAAATAAAAATAAAATAAGAAATACCACTTTTCTTCTTTACTAGGGAAAGATGACCTTCCATACAGTTAGTGATAGATTCTGATTTTTTTGTCCTGGAAAGGAGTTTAAATTTTCTCTATTAGTGGCAAGTTGAGTTGATCCTGTATTACATCTCAAGAGATGGTATCATTGCCACTGTGGTAGAAATGATGGGGCATATTTGACTGGCCTTGGAAGGATCCTCGCTTTGTGCTGTCTCCTTGCTTTGTGCTGTCTATGGGGGATGTAGTGGCCAGCTGCGCTTAGAGCAACGTAAAACTCCTAAAAGTAGAAGTGAGTGCCTGCTTGATTTTTTGTCTGGTTTTTTTCCTTGCTCCAGTGTAAAATTGTATGTAATGACTTTATAGCAGCAGGATTTCTGAGATGTGCTTGTATTTTTGCCTTTTCTTTACCTTGTCCTTGGGTAAGTATGAAGATTTTGTCAGGAATCTGGTTTACACATGTGTGTTAAGTAGTGCTGCAATACAGAATTAGGTGTGGAAGCTCCTCATTTCTGTCACTCAGAAATCTTCTCCTGACCATTGTAATTATATAAATGTAAAGTAAACAAGAATCACTTTCATAGCCAGTTTTCAATAGCAGTTTGCCAGCTAACCCATGTCTGAGGGAAAGGCCCTAGTGCCCAAGCTCCCCCTTCAATGGTGGGGGGCCAGAGAGCCTGTACTGACGCTGCATTCCTGCTTTGTATAGAACTAACAGTTCCAGAAGTGTTTCTAGCTGGACAAATGTGGGTCTGGAGTATGAAGTTTTTTAATTTACATGCAAGATAGAAAATGAGGACTGTGCTGTAGTACCCAGTCTGAGGAGCATTGAGTGGGACAAGGAGTGTGCTTTATTATTGTGAGGAAAGGGCTGATATAGGTCTGTTGAAAAGCTAATTCTTCAAATGAAAGTATACCAGATTAAGTGAGTAATGAAGATTCTGTAATGGTTTCTTTAAAGCAGTTGTGGAGAAATCACTTGCTGCAGGATCAAGTGTGAAATGTCCCAGAGGCAGAGGAGTGTTGGAAAAGCTTTGCACAGGTACCTGGGTTATGTGCTGTTCTGGATAGGGCAATAAAAACAAGATTACAATGACAGATACAGAGACTGCACTGAAATGAGTGTGTAAAAGAAGTTTTTACTCATTGTATGTAAAAACCTGTTCAAGAAGGACAGAAGTCAGAGCTGAAAACTCCTCAGGAATATGCCTATTGTAATTCAGATGATGAGAGATGTAAGGTGTGTGCCAGTGCTGGTAAAGCACGGCCTTTATTTGGATTAGCTTGCAGGAATGTACCATAGGAGAATCTAATGAGAATAAAGGTGGGGTATTTTGATGCAGGTTTATGGAAGATACAATGGCAGTGATGTTTAGTAGTGACACTCGAGATGCTATGAAACATCTGTTAGAGAAAGCATCCTCACCTAAGGCAGTTAAAATTAGTCAGAACAGGATAAAAGTACACCAAATCCCAAATTCCCAAATACTAGTGTTATAGGTCTAGGGAAACTGTTGGTCCTTCTTGTGCTTTATATGCACAAATTTGTTAATTTCAACGATGTGATTCTTTCGCAAAAAACTCTTTTTTTGTGTCTGTATTTCTGTGGTGGTGTGAGATGAACTGAACAGACCAAATTTCAGGCAGCTCTGCTCAGACTGAGAAATTTGTCAGGGTTTGTCAGGTTTGTGTTTTTTGTAAGAACTCAAAGCAGCAGCCCCTCTGTGGCTCCTCAGAGATGGAGTCTGCCCTGCAATGCAGCATTCATTCAAAAATTTTAGATTTTGCTTCATCCTTTATCATTTCCCATTGAGATTCTGATGGGAGAGCAGGATAGGGGAAGAAGAAGCTTTGAACATTTTCAAGACATTTGATGTAAATCTTTTAGCAAGCTCCATCCCACGCTGGTAGAATTGCATTTATTGTCACTTTTGTGGCCCCTCATTATTGCCACTTTTTGTGGTTCCTCATTTCCCTTCTCAGACTGTGAAGCAGACTGAGAGTTTGCATGCTGAGAACTGTGTTTTTGTTGGTTTCCGTGACATGTTACTGCTGTTACTGACTGTTCTTGCATTAATATCAAACTATATTTAAGCAAAAAACTCTATACAAATATGAAGGAGGCCTACAAGAGAGCTGGAGAGGGACTTTTTACAATGGTATGTAGTGATAGAACAAGGGGGAATGGCTTCAAACTAAAAGAGCTTGGGTTTAGGTTGGATGTTAGGAAGGAATTCTTCTCTGTGAGGTTGATGAAGTACTGGCACAGGTTGCCCGGAGAAGCTCTGGCTGTTCCATCCCCGGAAGTGTCCAAGACCAGGTTGGATAGGACTCTGAGCAACTTGGTCTAGTGGAAGGGGATTTGAACAAGATGGTTTTTGTTTAAGGTGCCTTCTACTCCAAACCATTCTGAGAATCTATGATTCCGTGATCTAGCTTTCTCTTTTCTATTTCACAAGACTCAGGCTTCTAAACCATCCGCATCCTTTGTATTGCCTTTCAGATGGTTTGAAGCTCAAATCCAGCAGTAATCTCCTGTGACTTGTGCTTAGCACAGCTCCTCTACGGGCATTTACCACGTTTATATGCTTTGACTCACCAACCGCAGTGGTGGTCGGAAGTGAGCTGGGGGAGGTCAGTTCCTGTGAACATGGCATTTAACCCATGAAATGAAAGCTGCAGCAGGAGCTGTTCTTCCTTCTTTTTAGTTGTCTTACAGCTTAAGCAAGTTAGAAAAAATGTGTGAGTCTCTGCTCAAGCACAAGTAAGTGATATGCCTCTCTTTTTTTAGTGGGGAATTGCACTCCATGTCAGATTCTTGCTTGCTTTGGAATATAATGTATGTTTGATTGCATCTGTTTCTGAAAGCTTATGGTGGTAACTTTGCTATCACTCTTTTTGCTGAATTTGATGTTTCGGAATGCCTGAAAAATGTAAGCTAATTGTTGTCAGTGTCACTGAGCTGGGTTCTATAGCTGGGTTGTACAGCCCCAGCACAAACACTTCCTCAAACCCCTGCTGAGGTCTCAGCTTGGCCGTGGACAGGAGGAAGAGATGAGCTTTAAGTAGGTTTGAGGAAAATGTTGGAGCTAATAAAGCAGCATAAGAGGAAGAATTTATGTGTGAATTTATAAAATAAGGGCCAAAACACCCTACTTTGCAATACTGTAAGTAGCTCGTAAGAGGTTTTAGCCTAGACAGAAGGGGTGTCTAGTGGTGTCATACATTTGAAACTAATGAAGGAACCACTAGCTTTTGTTTTCAGTATAAAAGGTAAGGTGGCTCACAGCAATGAATCCCAGGAGGAAAGAAACAGGAATTGGGGTTTAATTCCTTTTGAAACTTCACAAAATGATACCAACAGGATAGTCCTTTTTTTTTTTTTTGTGGCAGTGGTTAAAGAAGAATGGGAAATGCTTAGGGTAACTGGTACTTTATCCCAAGTCAGCATGGGGTAGCTGGGCTTAGTTTAGGATGTCCAGTTGGGGATCTCCTAGGGATGTGGTGCCTGAGGGCAGGAGAAGCTCTAGCTCTCCTCCTTCAGTGGCTGTGGGGGACTGTGGAGGTGTCTGGCTTTTACCAGGAATTCAGTGCTTTGCCAGAGCTGAAACCGGTGCCGTGCTTGTGTCATCACACAACAGAGCATGGGTTAGAGGGGTCTTCTTATATTTTCTAGAGCTGTGGTAGGTGCAGAGATTTGTCCACTGAGGAATTGGACCACTGAAACAGTTTTTAAGAACGTACAATATTGCTAGATTGCATTCCAGTCACATGCTGGTGAATACCTGCTGAAATATTGGGCTCTGTTTTCTGCATGCTGCACTTTTAATTTTCTCGAATTCAGGCTTTTCCCTTGTGCACTGTTTTAATTTCTGGCTGTGTTGAGCTACCATTCATAAGGAAGAAGTCCTAGTCCTTCCCCTTAAAACCTGGCCTGTGGCAGCACTGCTACTGTCACAGGGAGCTTTTGGTACCCAGAGCCAAGGCATCAGCGTAAATTCTGTCAGTGATGATATGTTTGCAGTAATCTATTAATCTGCTCTAATAATCTTCTCTGTTTTCACTGCATTTTTCTGTTAAATGAAATTATATTTGAATAGAACTTAATACTTATAATTTCCTGGTTTTAGCTGGAAGGATGTTTTAATAGCTGGTCTCAAATCTACTGAAAAGAAGATATTTGTGGTAGAAATGCTAATGAAGCTTCAACCAGGAGCAACTGGCAGCCATACATGGGGAATTCAAGGATTGTATATTTAGGTGGCAGAGATCAGTAAGTAGATTTGTGCCATCTGAATCTATTTTTTGACAACAAAATCTGCAGTCTGCATGGCTCAGACTCCAGGGTCTTTATTCAAAAGGTCACATACTGATTTAATACCATTAATATAAATCCAGGAAAATTTAGTTGATGTGACTGGGAGTGCTTTGCATTTCAGCTTTTTGATCTTAATAGGAATCTGGATGAAAGTAGGTTGCATTTTTGAAGCTAAAGCCATGTTGTTGAAGACATCACAGAAAGGCAAAGACTGGTTTTTCACCTTTAGATGAATCCTTTCTATGTGATGCAGGCCACCCTCCACTCTGGTGAGATTCTGGTAAATTCAGCTAGTCCATTTCAAAAAAGTAATAGGGAAAGAATGTTTGTCATGTTTTCTTTGCCCTTTTTTAGTGCATTTATGTCAAATTTCTAAATTTGATGTGTTTTTCATTTCTGAGTACTGCCAGAACCCCATATATGTTCAAATGCAGCAACTTTAAACCGCATTCCTTTTTAAATTCTTTTTTTAACCTTCTCATGACACACTAGAAAAGCTGACATGAGGGTTTTATGTAGCCTTGTCACAATTCCAAAAAAACTCCAAATCAAATACTGCAGGGTCCATGATGGTTTGTTTTCCAAGTCTTCACAGAATTGAATCAAGAATGTAAAACGAAAAACCAACAATCATATTAATCACTTCTTTCTCTCTGTTGCCACTGGATTGTATCCTAATGGCGTCTTCTACACTGGAGCTTTTGCAGGCATGTTAATATTTTATATGAGGAGGAGTAATAAATAGGGATAAGATGCAACTTGAGTGATTAAATCTGAAGAACTGGCACTTGTACCATTCCCACCACGTGGAACATATTTCTGAATCATCCTAATACAGTTGTATTTTATCAAGTAAAAGAACATTATATACTACAAAACTTGTATTTCTGTTTGGAGAAATCATTTTGAAATGGATTTTAACTTTTATATTTGCTCTTTTATTTTGGGTGTCTGTGGTAAAGAATTAAATAATTAATTAAAGACAGGATTGCGTCAATTCTGCCTGTCTTATTAGTCAGGCAGTTTAACAGGATAATTAACACTGGTATATTGGTTGTAATAACTTGTGAGTGAATGGCTCACTCCTCTCGTTTCCCCCTTCCCTTCTTCAGGAACTTGGATGAGTGATATACTTCCAGAAGTAGCACAAATTTTCTTCAGGATCAATAGAACAAATACTAACTTCTTTTCTTCTTTCCCTCAGGTTGCCCTTGTTCTCCTTTTCAAATCAAGTGTCACATTGACTCCAATCCTGTGTTGGAAGCGTGTGGGGAACTGAAGCACATCAGCTCAGGGCAATGTCTCCATCAGGCTGGAAGGAAGCCCAAAACAAAAACTGCCCTGGCCAAAATGCATCCTCTACAGAAACCCCAAGGTAAGTGGCTTTGTCCTTCTAGAAATTGTGCAAGTTTCTATTGCACAGGAAGTATAATATTTTAAAATTATTGTTTCAATTTGAGTCACAGCAAAACAGTTACTTTTACATTGTAATGTATAGCTGGTATGGTTTTGTTATCTTCATTTTCCAATGTTATATAACCACTTAGAGAAGCCTTCAAGAAGAAATTGATTCAGCAATAACCAATTACTTAACTTGTCACTTTATATTTCTTGTCCTGTTGGTATACCTCATGCAGCTGTGAAGTGTAAGTTGAATTTAACAACATTGTTTATATTTCTGATAATTTTTTTAGAAGTATTTTAGGTACAATATCTTATTGTTAAAACCTGGTCTGTTTTCCATTTATTGTAAGAACTACAGATGGCAACAGGAAATGCCTAAATGGAACAAATGTATTTTGAAAATATGAAGTAGAAGCTAAACCAATCACCTGTGGGTTGTGGTACTTCCACAGAACTGCCAGCTAATAGTCAAAGAGGTGGCAAACCCAAAGTATGATGGAAGATACTGAGCCAGGAAGTAGCATATTCCAGCTGGTCTGCAGCTGTTCTTCTGGTCTCCCCAGGCTTCTGAATTCTACAAAAAAGATTGCAGGAAATTTCTTGAAAGAGTAGAAATTGTTTTCATGTTTCTTCATCAGTGAAAAGACATGTGGTCTTTGTAATGCTAGTTTGCCAAGAGTCTTACTCTCACCACTCCATGCTTTGTAGAATTGATTACAATTATGTATGTAATGGGTGCTTGCCTCAAGGGAATAGGGGATGCAATAGGGGAGCTTGAGAGGTGTTTGGAACAAAGGAAGCTAAGCCTCAAGAAGATACTAAGTTAATAAACCAAAATGTTCAGAAGATATGGGTCCATGTGATAGATGGTTATTGTCATCTGAAAAAGAAGATATTTTTGTGTTGTACACACTGAGCCATTACACTACCACCCCCTCCCAATTAAAATATCTATACAAAAGCAATTCAGCCTTAAGCAACAACAAAGAAAGCATTGTATTTTCTGCTTCTGGAAGTAAACCTTAAACATTAAATTAATATACTACTTCATGCTTGAAACATCTCACAAGTTCTGTGTCTTTATGGAGCTTTCACCTAGACATCTTGGTAGCCCTAGTGTAATTAGTGGTTGCTCCATGAATGTTGTTTTTACTGGCAACAAAACGGAATAGTGAAAGTGTCTGTTCAGTAAGAACTGGAATGAATTCATCTGGTGCAAATACTTTGCTGTTGTATTTGTGGGCACTGATTTCCAATCACTGAGGATGTAAACTGTTTTTTCTATGTGCGTATTTCAGAAAGTTGAAGGGGCCCTAGTTAGCTTGATTTGAAGCCATGAGCTGCTGTGCAAAACCTTCAGGAGAAGGAGGAATGAGGAGATACCTTTCCAGCATATGGCTTCAGCCTTCAGGCAGCACCTGAAAGTGCTTTGTAATGTTGGTATCTTCCATGTAGCAAACTTCTGGTTTAATTAGAGCCAAAGAATCACTGTTTGGGTGGAAAGGAAACTTAGAGCTTATCTTGTTCCATCCCCTGCTATAGGCAAGGATGCATTCCACTAGACCAGGATGTTCCAAGCTATGTCCAACCTGGCTTGGACACTTCCAGGGATAGAGAAGTCACAGCTTCTCTGGGCAAACTATGCTGGGGCCTCACACCCTCATGGGGAAGAATTAATTCCTAATATGCCATCTAACCCTGCTGTCAGTCAGGAAGCCATTCTGTCTTGTCCTGGTGCTCCAGGCCCTTGTCCAAAGTCCCTCTCCAGTTTTCTTGGAGCCCCTTTAGGCACTGGAAGGGGCTCTAAGCTCTTCCTGGAGCCTTCTCTTCCCCAGGCTGAACACCCTGCCAGTTCTCTTCAGCCCATCTCCAGAGCAGAGAGGCTGCAGCCCTTGCAGCACCTCTGTGGCCTCCTCTGGACTGGTTGCAACAGGTCAACGTCATTCTTGTTTTGGAGGCCCCAGAGCTGCAGGTGGGGTCTCACCAGAATGGAGCAGAGGTGGAGAATCTGCATTACCTGCTGCTCATGCTGCAGGTGGGGATGCAGTGCAGGACACAGTGAGGTTCTGGGCTGTCAGTGCATGTGCTCAGGTCATGTCAAATATCTTGACAACCACATCCCAAAGTGCTTCTCCATGGGGCTAATCTTGATCCATTCTCCACCCAGTCTGCCTCTGGGATTGCCCTGACCCAGGTGCACTTGGCCTTGAACCAAGGTGGCCTTGAACATCTAATGTGGCTGAAATTTTGCTTGCTAAGTAGTCCTTGGGTTAGTGGCTTTGCCTTCATGCTGAAGTCTCCATTTCTCAACATTACTTCAGTAGGTAAAAATTCAGAATTAAAAAAAATGTTTTCCTGCTTCCTTTTGGTCCAGTGCAGAGTGTGTTGTCTGAGGTGATTCAGATGAATCCACTAACAGGAAAGACATCAAATGTTTACATGGACAGCAGTGAGACCTAGTGTAAATGCTTTGATATTATTGTAAAACCTTTGGGTGTATGGATCAGGACCAGCTTTGAAGGCCTGATGGGGTGTGTGGGGTCGGTTCTGACATGTCTGCCTGCTGCACTGTGCACCCTCTGTGAGGATCACAGAGCTTGTCTTTGGTAGATGGGCCAGATGGCTGTGTGAATACTTGTTTTTAGGTTGTTTTTTATTTTTACATGGAGAAACATGGCCAGACGCTCACTGGTCACATGGTGTGCACTTGAAAACCTGGTGAACAAAACACAGATCTTCACCATCCCATTTATATGCAAGAAGATTTTGTTTTCCTGTTTCCCTGTTATTCCTGTATAAGATAGGGCTTGTAGAGGTCTTTTCAGAATTCGACTTTAACACTTTTATTTTAGAATAGGAATTTCAGATGGTTTTGGAGACTGGGCAAATCAGTCCTCTTATAGGAAATGTCCTCTTAAAGCTCAAATCCTTAGAAAATTTGATTTTTTTCTTTCATGCTGAAATAAACTCAGTAATGTAAGAAGTTTAAAATCTGACCTATACTCAGAACTCCAAAATGCTTTAACACCTCTTCATCACTGACCTCAGACACTGTCTGGCTGTGGACTACTATGGCAGCTGCCCATCCACTGGAGCAGGGCAGACATCTGGGCTGATGTGGATCTTAGAACAGATGCAGAGCCTTGTGCAAGGAAGGGACAATTGGAATTGACTACTTGGGTGCATATGCCTCTGTTTATCCTCCTAAAACAAGTAACCCTGGAATTACATTCAGAACAGTTGTTAACTCAAGCCCCATTACAATGCTGGTCGCATGTCCCAGCTGGATGATCAGAGTCAGAAATGGTTGAAAGAAACTGTTTTCGAAAATGTTTTTTTAATACAGCACGTAGTTAGAATTTCCTCATTTAATATGTCAACTCATTGGATAGTCTAGATTGGAGGGCACACTTGGCAGTCCTACTCCATGCAGTGTGTGCTTTGGGAACAATCCCACAGCCAGTTTTCCTGCCTTCCAATGTCAGTTCTTCCTATGAGAGTTGTTTTCCCTATATGAAACCATGACAGCATGGGAGCCTTTCGCCATGTGTTACTGCCTGTTTATGCTAAATCATTTACCCTGCAACCAATGGAAGATCTGAATAATTTTTTTAGAAGGACATTACATTTTAATGGCATTTCTTAAAAATGCTATATTAAACTTTGTACCTTGGCCTCCTTCTGAGTCCTGAAGCAGAATGTGAGTGTTCTTACAATACTTGTTTTATTTATACCATATACAATTCAACATAGAACCAAAAGAGGAAGGAAATTTGTGAAGACTACTACACCACAGAAGAGAGGGGGGAGGGAGAATGAGAGGAAGAAAAGCCATTATGTTCAGCCTGTGGCATTTTGGACCAAGCAAACGCAAGGCACTGAAATCCATGCTGGGGTTGGGTTTTGAGAGTTTATTTTGGGATGTGGTTCATCCCTCTACCTTTTTTTTCCCAATATAAGACATTCAATGGGGTGCCAGAATTTTGAGAAGTCATGGAAGGGGAAGCTCATTAGTGTGATTGAGATGGCAAGCAAACTTGCAAACTGAAGCGTAAGCTCTGCATCCTGTTTGGTAATGAGGAAGCAGTGCAGTGCTGCAAGCCGCTCGGTTTGTTAGCACGGCTAAGCCAGCTGTAGAAACACAAAATAGAAGCCTGTCATTTTTCTTTAGCAGCTTGCTTTGGTGTAAGCAATACTTCAGGACTGCACTTGTGCCGCTCATAAAAAATGAGGAAAGAATGGTCTCTTGGTCTGGATTTTGTTCCCAGTTTAGGATAAAGAAGATGGAGATTTATCCTCCTGTTTTTTCCCTTCTCTTTCATTAGTACCTCCTAAGCCTGTCCATCTCAAACCTGGGCAGGAAAGAATTCCTCCTGCACCATCTCGGCCTTTGCCAGCTGATCCCAAGTCATCAAGGAGCTTAGCACCTGGAGAGGAAGAAATACCAATATCAGCAGGAGTCAACACGCTCATTGAGAAATTTGAAAGTATTAGGTAAATATGACTTTGCCAGATCTGCTCTCCTCTCTCTTTTCTGCATTTTAAACTTAGAATATAATAGTAGAAAACATTAACTGTAATGATCCCATGGAAAGTCCTCTTGGGATGTTTTCTACTGGAAGTGCAAAGTTTCACTGAGGACTATAATATATTTTTAATAACAGCTGCAAATTTTAGTTTGTAACATACAGTCATGCTTAAGGAGCTTAAGACCTGCTGAATTTGGTAAGATTCTAACAGAGGCAAGCAGCCCACAGTCTACTTTCGGTAAGTTGGCTCGATGTGGGAATTATATCATAGGAACTTGAATGTTATGATATGAAATAATTGAGTTTTCTGTCCAAGATACAATAAACATCAGATCTTGCTTCTTGGAGGCAGGGAAGGGTATAGGGTACTGTGAAACAATGTCATGTAGAACAGCAGCTGTTCTAAAACTTTGTAATGAAAGACACTAAATTGGATAAAATATATGTATTTTGCTGTAAAACCAGCTCATTTTACAAACACAGGAGAAGTTTCCCTGAAGAACAAATCTGCCTGATGGAGCTAACTGATGGGCTTTTTTTCACAAAGAGGGAGATGGAGACAGGCATCGTACTGTGCCTTGAAGTGATATCACCTGGTGTGAACCTGGTGTCTTTCAAAAAGGAAAAGTAGTGCCTTCTCATGCTTCAGTACATCCTCTCTAGCAGAAAATACCTTGCCAAAAGGGCTTGGTTCTGTTGAAGAATGAGAGTTTCTGTTTAAATGAGCCCAGAAGCAATTGCTTCTTTTTAAAGGCGATTTCTTCTTCTCCAAACCCTCAAACCAGATTGTTCTTCAAGTTGACATGGAAATCACTAAAGGCCCAGGATTCTGGTGGTGCCATTTCAGTAGAATGTAGGGGTGATGTTTTTCATTGGGTGTTGTTGGGTGATCATTATTATTGCAATGTGCGCACTCTTGCTTTCTGGGATTGTCAGTGGGGTGCAAGAAATACAACTTGAATCAAATGGCAATCAGACCCTCTCTTTCAGGGCACTTGTGAAACCTGAGTGTTTATATGACTGTGGTGCTTTCTCTTCACCCACAGGCAACCTGTACATATTCTTCAAAGAAACCAGCTAAATTTAGCTCTTAAGATGGAACCTGGCCTGGACTCATCCAAGCAGACGAGCTTGTGTGACCATGACACAGTGGCTTCCAGTGACTGTTCCACAAATGACAAAACTGAATTGGATGAAGCTGAGCCCAACATACCATGCAGCACGGATCTAACTAACACAGACATAATGAAAATTAAAGAGCTGAGCATAGGTGATAACAAAAGCCATGAAGACTGTACTGCTGTGACTGTGAGCAAAGAGTCCCAAGAAGAGCTTGGCAATAAAGGCTCAGCTGCAGAACTGAATGGGAGTGGTAAAATTCCCAACAGAGACAGTGGCATTGACAGTCCTTCTTGTAGTGTGGCTGGGGAAACATTCCCCAGTGAAGAAGGGGCAGAGCAGAAGAAGTCCAGCATGGCTGGGAACCCAGGAGAGATGGAACCTGACAGAAAGGGCACCAAACCTTCCTCTGTGGAGCAGAAGAGAGATTCCATGCAGGATGATGACAGTGACATTGATGAAGGAAGCAGTGAGGAACAAGAGATAGCAGAAGTGCCAAAGTTAGAGTATTTGGATGTAAACAAGGTAAGGGAGTTTGTTCATTGCTATCGAGTGCTCAGAAACCAGTTCCTGACACTTGCATCACTTTCATACATTGTTTGGATAATTTGGTTGGTTGGTTTTTCATCAAAGGATCATGACAGTCAGTATTGTTTCCTGCTTTACGCAGATCCTAACTTGTTCCTGACCTAGATAGTTTTTTAGAAAGGTTCTCAGCTTGCTTCAAAAGGTTTAATATAAGAGAATCTATCACAGCCAGAGGTTAGCTGTTAAAATTCAAGTACTTTTGTAGGTGAAGACTCCTACCTTATGTTTGTTTCTTGGGTTTATCTACGTTCAGCTTGTTAGAGCATGTTCTTTTCCGTGGAGCTTTGTGTTATTCAGAGAGTTTATTGGATAGTGCATCTTGCAGGGTCAGGATCTTGCGTCCGAGTAGAATGGGCAGGATCAGAATCTTGTCTGACACAAAATTTAGAGTGGTTTTTTACAGAAACTTGTGCTTTTGTTGGTGTGACCACTTCTTGAGTGCAGAGAAGTTGTTTTAATGGTAGTTATGTCAAATTACTCTTCAGGAAACTGTAGCTGGAAAAGAGATTTTTCTTTGATTCCAGACTAATGTAGTCCAGGCTGTTGTGTGTTTGCAGCATCTATGTAAGATTAATGACAGATTCTTGTGATTATCAGCTTATCAAGACAGTTATTTTTAGAAATAGTGCTGTTAAAAAGGATTAGATTTTTCCGGAAAAACAGAACAGAATGTTGCAAAATATCTGCAAAATATTCCACTTTTTGCACTTTTTGTTTGGTGGCTCTTTTTGTTTGTATTTGTGAGTGTTTGAGTTTGTTAGGGTTTTTTCCCCCCCAAGCCATAATGACAGCAAACTTAATATGTGGGATTTTTGTGTTTTAAAGAATATGATGAGCAGCTGCAGCTAATGATCTGTAGCTAGTGAAGTGCAGTGTCCACACCTCAGTTTTTACGAATCGGGTGGTTCTGTTGAAATCACCAAGTATATAATGATTTGTGTCTGTCAAGGGCATTAGAATGCATTTCTTAGTTTCTAGGTCAATCATCTGGTGACTATAAAAGAATGATGAAAATGGCATGCAAATTCTGTACCTCAGAGCTTGACAAGTGTGTTTATACCTATATACACACACTGTGACATACTTTAATTATTTTATATTCATAATGTGCATGTATGTGCATGTGTGCCACTGAAATATTATTTAAAAGATAATGTTATTAGTTGCAACAGGCCAGCAAGAAAGCCTAGAATTGTAGAATTTCCTGAGTTGGTAGGAACCCATAACAATCATCAAAGTCCAACTCCTGGAAAATATATTACATTTAAAAATCTTTAGTAATTAAGTTTACAGTTTGGACTAGGAATGCTGTATCAAACCAATTGTGACAACCCCAAGCTGGACACTTTACCATACGATTAAAAAGTGCTTTGTTGACAAATACCACTGTTTTGTACGACATCAATGATTTGATGGCTGTTTTTGAGTCTTGTTCCTTAGGTTATGTGTCCATATAGTAGGAAATAAGGATGACAAAACACAAAGTTATGAGGCTGTAATTCTCTGGAGCTCATCTGGTGAATTTATGAGAGGTATCTCCAGAAGAAAACTCGTTTGTTTTGGTTTTTTTGTATTACCCTTCCTCCTCTGGTGCATTTATGTGATGCACTGCAACTTTTCCCATGCAGTTTGAGTTGATTTCCCCTTCCAAAAGGCAGTTTTGAGGCTCACCGAGCTACACTAAGTCACCTTCTTTTTGTAGTCACATAGAGGAGGAAGGCTGAGAGAGTAGCTGCCTCTTCTTCAGTGTAAAGATTGTGCCCTCTTCTGGGGACACATTGGGTGAAGCCAATTTCTGCGTCAAGTGTCCACATAAAATCACAGAATCATTATGGTTGGAAAAGACTTCCAAGATCATTGAGTCCAACCACTACTCTAACACTGACAGGTCCACCACTACATTGTGTCTCTAAGAACCACATTTACCTGTTTTTTGATCACTTACATGGGTGGTGACTCCACCACTTCCTTGGCAGCCTCTTCCATTGCCTGACCCTTCAGAAAAAGAAACTTTTTCCTAATATCCAATCTAAACCTCCTCTGGCATAACTTGAGGTCATTTCATGCTCCCCACTTTGATTCTGTTGCAGATTTGGGGCACTATGGACTCAGGGTTAGAGTGAAGGGCCATAGCTTCCAGCAAGGAGAGCTAACATGATTCAAAATTGACTTGTTCCATGGTTATTCTTAGGCTGGAATTTCACATCACCCTTGACAAAACTGATAATTTTCCTGTGGGAAAGAAGAGAGAATGCTGTCTTGGGAGCTGGGGAGACCTCATCTCCTTCAAAAAGCCTTAAGTTGGGAAAGTCTTTTTCCTGCATTCCCCCTCCTACCCCTAGTACCAGGCTTCGCAGCTGCACCATGAAGGTAACCAGTGGTCTCATTAAATATGAAAGCTGTTATAGTTGGAGGAGGAGCATAAGTACAACTGCAGAGTGATTTAATGATGGCTCAGTAACTCCTAGGATATCAGTGTAAGTGAAGTTCATGAATAACCATTCTTTTGTACTTCAGTTATCTCTCTATCTTCCACCCAAGCTTGCACACAGCTCATGGCTGGGGAAGGTAACCTTGCCTGATATATGAGTGGTATTGTTTTATTTAGTCTAGGCTTAGCTATGCAGTGATTCTTTAGGAGTCTGCAGCAGTTTAACAGGGCTCACTATTAGCACAAATATGTTTTAAAATCTCAGGAGTGACTTAATGGGATTTCCAGTTATCTTTTATCAAAATAAAAATGAACCAAGGGGAGGTTATTAGTTTGATAATGTTTCAGAAAATGCCAGGCGCTCCAGGAAGTGATGCACATTAACCTGGATGGTTACGAAGATGGTTGTAAAGAAATTACATGAAGGTGAGACTGAGGAACTGTTGTGCTCCAAAGTCCCAAGACTTGTGCTGGCTGCCTGAGAGCCTGAGTAATGCTTCTGGGAGGGGTATCATAGGTTTTTATTTAGGCATTTTTTCACTAAGAGTAATATATGCTCATTTGTAATCACCAAAGAATGCTTTTCTCCCTCTGTCCTGCTTCCTGCTGTGTAAATAGTAACAATGGAGCCCCACTTGGGTCTCATGCATTCATGGACATGTGTTTCCATTCTGCCTGTATGTGGCTGGAGTTTCACATCTGATTTCATTGTCCAGTGCGTGTTGTAAAATTTGGCCTGCAGTCCTGCTGCTATCGCCTTTGGGTGAGATTATCTCCATGTATATTCTGAAAAAAAAGTCCGTATGTCAATGTTTTAGTCATAATGTTGGTTGAGAAAATTCAGATATGCCATCATCATCATATTTGGTTTAAATATCTTAAGGAAAATGTGATTTCAGTGCAACAAAACAACCAAGCATAGGATAACTTTTCTGTATTGTTTTCAGCATTGTCGAATAGGAAGTGGTCTATAATCTTTCTGGGACTTTTTGTGCTCTTTGCAGGGCTGACTGGTGGGGTTTGAAGCATAACCACCCATGATTTTAACCTAAGCTCTATCCCAGCAGCTCTCTTGCAAGATTTGCTGAAAGCCCTGTGTGAGACAGATGCTGACTGAATGTAGTTGTGCATACCCATTGTATGAAAAATGGTTGCTGCAAGATTTAAGGTGCAAATGCATTCCAAGTGTGAATCTGACCTTCATGAGAAACTGCTTCTGTTTGATTTCAGGCTGTTGTTTCTTTTTTATTTAAAATGTTTTATGGACAATTGCAGCTGAAAATGAAATTTTGAATCTTTCACAAAGAAGTGAAAGTGCATCATGCTGCTTGGAGCACTGGAGCGAACTTTGTGTTGTGAAGTCAACACCTCCCTCTTCAGTTTTCTCATCTTCTTGTCACCCCACCAGCCACACTGTTCCATCCAGCCTTTGCAGTAGGTGTAAGGTTCTAGCGAATGACTGCACAGGAGATGCTGTGGCTGTGGCGAGCAGTCACCCAGCAAGAGCACTGCGCAGAGCAGAGCATAATCTCAGTTTGCAGATTTGTTTTACTTTTCCTTTAGAACCATGGACCATGAAATACCTTGTTCCTAGTGAACTGAATGACGTCTCAGGCTTTGTTAAAGCTATCCCACCATTGCACAAAATGAAGTTAGAAGAATGGGACTGCCTCACATTTAATTAATCTACAATTTCATTCAAAATGTTATGCCCATTGAAAAGCAAATATGTTGTAAATTTGTCTAAAAAATGTGCCTTTCTCTGCCTAGCAGAGAGAGCAACTGAAGATAGAGTCACTCTGTAAAACTGAGCTCAAGCTGAGCCTATTCAGCCCTTGTTTGGTATTTAAGCAGATGTCAGCAAGTTTTCTTGAAATATAAACTGAATTGCAGATGGTGAAGGTCAGGAGGTTAAAAAGTGCCTGTGCTATGTAAAGATTTACTTCCGAGTACAAATGTATTTGATTGGAAATAAGTATTTTTCCAATTCTGAATTCAAACAACTCAAAGAATGCTCTTCGTGGCTGGCATGCCAGCTGGTTACATCAGTGCCTTTCATTTGAGTGCTCCTTTGTGCCCAGCAACACCAGAAATTCTTTCTCAGTGAGAGATCCTTGTAGTTACTGGGTTTGACTGGCCAGCAGTCAGTGTAAACTGTAATAAGATGTATTTGCTTGGAACAATTTCAAAACTTATTGTGCTGTGGGTTTTTTTTTTTTTTGCTTCCCCTAAATATTAATACATAGTGAACAGAGCAGGATGTTGTGTAGCATGTTGAAAGAGCTTAAAAGAATATTTGAATTGACTTGGAATAATTTGAGAGGCAAGGCAGAGAGAGTCCATGTCAAAACTTCACTCATGGCATGTTTGCCTGTCTTCAGATTTGTGCCTGGAAATAGAGGGATTGCTTCAAAGGAAGTCTGATGTTGCTTCAAATAAAGAAAAGCTATTCACTTTCCTTCAACAACACTTACGTCGTGGAGCTATGGGTACTTCATGCCAAGTGGCGCCTCATTCCATGTAGGATAATTGTGGGTCTGATTTGTTGGAGTTCATGGCTTTCTTTGAAAAGCCTTTGAGGTTTTCAGTTGTACTGCAGTTTGTCTGAATGTCTGTGGAGGGCGGGTGTTTAAATTTTTCTCATCAACTTTATTTGGAAACAAAATAAGGTAATGTTGAAGAAGCTTAAAGAGAGCCTTTGTTTGATATTTTTCAACAATCTGGTGGTGGCTCACAGGGTTATATCTACAAGTCCTTGCCCCAAATGTGAGCACCAGAGATGGCATTTGGAATGGAGCACTGCTACTGGTGACAGGCCCAGGTGCTTCCTGAACTGGAAATTGCCCCATGTGTTTAATAGACTTCAGCTCAGTTTTTCCTCTATGGATATTTCTGGTTCTTTTGTGAACTTGTGTGAAGGTTACTGCCGGCAATGTTGTGTTTCTTGAGGAAGCAGCCCCTGAGGCAGCCCCTTGGTGATTTTATTTGATGCCCTTCAGTTTTCCCATAGAAATAGTGATTAATTGTGCCCAGTCAATGTTCTCCATTCCAGGAATCGTTAATGCACCTCTTACCTTCATTGCCTTTGTCTTTTTTTCTGGATCCAGCCCAGTATAGTTTCCCTACATTTCATCATCCTTGCTGCCATTTTCCATGCTTGTATTCCTGAACACAAGCCAGCCAATGCTCTGTTCTGGACTGGTTTCATTATATGTAGGCATGGTGTTTAAAGTCTAACACTTTAAAAGATTGTTAGAAAGCTCAAGCCTGTATTCTAGTAATTCACGTATTTTTAAGCATTTAGTGAGTGAAGGGTCTATGTAGCTTTTGACTGAACAGTGCCTGAAGTCAGTGCTTTAAAACTGTATTTAGAGTTTTTACGTAGTCCTTTCTCTCTCTCTTTTTTTTTTTTTTTTTTAATGAGCTTAATGAAAGGCTTCACTGAGTAATTTGGGTTACCTTGTTGAAAATTCTTTCCAGGGAACTGGCCTGTGTTTAAAGCTGCACAAAAATCTTAGAAACATGCCATAGAGAGTAGTGCTGTTGCTGTGCTGGCAAGGGTAGAAATCTGGCCAAACAGCCTGGTTTCTAGTTTTCATTTTAGTTACAGGACCTGAGTCCAAAAAGGAGAACAGTTGATTTACAGTCTATTGCCTTATTTTTCAAATTAACTAGACTTATTTCCAGGTTTAGAGGATGTTTCTGGTTCTTTTTATAAAGCCATAATGAACTCAAGTGATGTCCTGACCAGCCACTACATTACTAATTGCTCTTTCAGAAAACAGCATTAAAATATCTCTGGAGCAAAGTGATCTTTTGAGAGATGTGGAGCAGATTCTGAAATGTGTTAACCTCTTTCACTCCAGGCTCCTCTGCTGGTAGGATTTTGGCCACTGACAAAATGAAAAACAGAACAGTTAGTGGAACGTAGGTGTGGAGGTGCAGATGGATTGTGTCATTTGTAACTTTTTTTTCAGTGTACAGAGCCCCAAAAGCTATTCAACATTGCCAATGAGCTGCTCCACACGGAAGAAGCGTATGTTAAAAGACTCCATCTCTTGGACCAGGTAATTCCATTTTGAATTAACTCTCCTTTCTTTTCAGTGAGCAACAAAGATGTCTCCTGTCCATTGCCTAAGCTATAGCTCAATACAAACACTGTGTGTAGGTGGAAGATGGAGTTTGCTTGTCAGGCTGTGTGCCGTGGGTCCCAGATGTGAGCTTTGGGCAAGAGGGTTCTCTGAAAGGAACCAGAGGATTGGGATGGCAGAAAGGGAAATGGGAAAACAGCAGTCCAAGACACAGACACTGCCAGCATTTGGTTCCTCCCTGGGTATACGGGGAGAGGAAATCACAGGATAATGAAGGCACTAAGAAATTATTAAATCTGTGATTGCTCTTTGATGTGCAGGAAGTTGAAGTTTTACTAAAATCAGGCCACATGTGTTAGTCCTGTGCCTACAGCAAACTATTTTTTTACCACTCTGTTTTGTAATTGTTGCCCATCATGTTTACACATGGGGATGAAGTGAAGCTGGTGTGATGAGTCTGAACTTTCTTCCCCATAGACTTTGAGTTGACGCTACACAATTCAGGCATTTCTATAATTATCTCAAAGAAAAAACCCATGAATGTGCAGGAAAGAAATAAAAATGAGGATGAGACACATTGCTAGCCAAGTGCTTTTAAAAAATGAGTAGAAGAAAAAAAATAGAAAACTGTCACTGGGCAAGAAATATTGTTAGAAGCTGTAACTTGAAGAACCCTTCATCCTACAACTCTTGGAGCTGTATGGAAGACTTACAGTGCTTGTATTAGATTAACAGAAACTGTTTCTAGACCATAGAACTCTAGGGAATGCCTTTCCCTTTTGTTCAGTATAGTGTAATTTTTCCTGCTGAGAAAAACCCAATCACATGATTTATTTTACTTTGTGTAAATAGCAGTAAATGCTTTTCAGGGACTGGATGTTCTTTGCAGCTTGCACTCAAATATGAGATATCTGATCTTCTCAGTCATTTCAATATTTTTTGAATTACAGCTCAGATTTTCCTAGTTTTTTCAATAGCCTATAGTGATATATCTAACCCTGGGTGACAGTGGGCTTAAGTTTTGTGAACCTCCTTAAGACTCCAAGAACTGGCTACCAGGGGTCAAAATCTGCAGCTCTGTTTTAAGCAGTCAGCTTTGCAAAATTGCAATCTAAAATCAGCGTGTCTAGGACTTTTTTCATAAAAAAATGTTGGTACTGTCTTGTTGCCTTCTGCAGGTTTTTTGCACTAAATTGTCTGAAGCAGGGATCTCATCTGAAGTGATAACAGGCATCTTCTCAAATATTTCTTCCATCTATTGTTTCCATGGACAATTTCTTCTTCCTGAGCTCAAAACAAGAATTACACAAGAATGGTAGGTAGCTGTCATTACAATTATTTAAAAATACATTTTCAAGAAACTGTAGCAACCGTAAGGCCTAGTCTAATTCCAAATTTTTTACTGTTTAATGCAGTAGTTATTTTACTACTGTTTAATGCAATGGTTATTTACTAACTCTCAAACATTTCTGAAGTCTCTTAAACATTTCTGATCCAAGGAGTAGGCCTGAGCACTCAAAACTTCCAGAATACATTGTGAGTGTTTTTTAGTTAGAAGTATTACCGGAGCTGTTTTCCTTACTGCATTCCTGCTCTCCTATTATTGCAGTACTATGAAATTACAGTACTAGGAAGGAATGAAATTGCTTCTTTTGGCCCCATAGCTGAAATAAATATTTTCAAATACCAATTAAAATTTGGCTACTATAAGAAGTTGAAGATGGGACTTGTTGATTTTAGAGGTCTTTTCCAACCCTAATGATTCTGTGATTCTGTAAGTTGTAGTTAAGGCAGAAATGCAGTGATAGGTAGAAAGGTTAATTGTAAGTCAAATCTAGGAAAACCTGATTTGAGGGGACACATTGGCTGCATGGTGTCCTGCAGTGGCAGGTGCAGATAGTGCTGACCTTTCCTACCCTGATTGACCAAGACAAGACCAGGGCTTGCCTCCCTCTTGGCTGAGTCCAGTCTTCACACATTTGTCAGTGACCAGAAGGAATAAATGAGTCTCAGCACCTCTGTGCCTGACTTTCACTTGCAGGGACAACTGTCGGAGTCCGGTAGTCAGAAGAGGATAGAAGCTTGTCAACTGGCTAAAGAGGGTCTTGCAGGCAGACTAGGGGAGAATGGGTGGCTTGCTGCCTGGCTATGACTTTGGCAGAGAGAGATGTGTGGCTACTGCTGCTCCAGCCTGGGGTTACTGGCCCCTAGGGATTACCCCACTGAATTGAACCATCTCTTTACATTAAAACCAATTCAGATGTTTGGCTGTGGTGGAAAAGAGTATTTTTTAATAAGTAAAAATTTCCCACAAGATTTTGTGTTGGGCAGAAGAGATATACAGATGTTCCTTTAATAATGTGTGGTCAGTCTGCTCTTAAGACAGTGAGGGCAGAAATGTCATCCCTTGTACAACAGGATTCATGTTTGAAGTTTCATCTAGGAAATTGCATAGATTACCTTAAACTAAACTTAGCCTGTCTTGATCACACATATGTGTAAGTGCTTGTGCATGTGGGAGACAACTGTGGAAATCTTACAGCTGTGTTTTCTCTCTGAAGATACCATTGATTTCCAGAGATTTCAGTACTTACCTGTCTCTTTACCACAGGAGCGTCAACCCACGGCTAGGAGACATCCTGCAGAAACTTGCTCCTTTTCTGAAAATGTATGGAGAATATGTAAAGAACTTTGACAGGGCAATGGACATAGTGAACACATGTATGCAGCGGTCCTCTCCCTTCAAAGATGTTGTTCAGAATATACAGGTATGTTGTTAATTGGCATAATAGGACTTGGAGATTGTAATGGTTTAGGAATGATACTCCCCAGTTTAGAGACTCCAAAACCACACTGCTACTCCTTTGCTTCCCCCCTCTGCCCTTTTCCCCTCCCCCTCCCCCTGGAGCATCTGAAGAGGAGAGCTGGAGGCACAAAAGGCAAAAATCATGGGTTGGGGTAAGAACAATTTACTGGAAACACCAATGAGATAAGAAAACAAACAGTAAGAGCAACAATATTAATAATAAAAATAAAGGTGTACTAAAGAGAGAGTGCAGAGCTCAATCCAGCTGCAGCTACGTCACCCAAACCACTCCCTCTAAGTCTGGACCAGCATCACCCAAAATGCTCCATGTGCCACACTTGCTCCACCATAAGGAACCTTCTCCTCTGAAACGAGACCCTCTCCTCCAGCCTGGCAATGACCTGAAATGTTATCCAATAACACTGGGGCCCTGGCCACACCCTTCCTGGCTACTGGAAAAAATTAACTCTCTGCTGGCTAGAACCAGGAGTGAGAGATCCTCGCTTGATTCAGTGTACTTATTTGTTTCCCAGTTCATGATGCATGTTGTCACGATAACAAGACATACTAAAATTACACAATTTTAATGGCTTTCCTTTCTTCTCTTTTGCTGGTACAGATTTCTCACACAGCTTTTATTCCACTCAAGCTTTTTTTTTTTTTTTTTTTAAATACGACTTCAAATTTACAGAAGGCAGGGTTAGATGGGATATTGGAAAATAATTCTTCCCTGTGAGGGTGGGGAGGCCCTGGCACAGGCTGCCCAGAGAAGCTGTGGCTGCCCCTGGATCCCTGGCAGCCTGGCAGTGTTCAAGACCAGGCTGGATGGGGCTTGGAGCAACTTGGGACAGTGGATGCGGGTTGGGCTGGATGGTCTTCAAGGTCCCTTCCAACCCAAACCATTTCATGATTCTGTGGTTTAAGAGGAGTATCAGATCACAGAATGAAGCTTCACCCTTGGCCCAGTAATTCTGACTCTTTTGGATTTGTCTTCCTCATTTCTAACTTTAATTTTTTTTTTAATAAATACAGTTTCATTCAGAGGTGGATGTGCTTAAGTTTGGATATGTCACTGACAGCATCTGCTGTTTGTCTAGTTTTTCTGAGGCTTCCAAAGTGGCAAGCAACTCTCAAGATCAGCTCCACAGGAGGGTCCTTAACACGGATTTTCATGTGTTTTCTCATAACTGCACAAAAAGCTGAGCAGGGAGAGGGGAAGATCTCCAGTTATGCTGATGTATCCATAAAACTACTCTATCCTGCTCATCCCCTGGGCCAGCTGAAGGGATGCAGGCTCCAGTACGCTCATACGCATCCCTGTGCTAGTCCTGGGAAGGCAGATACTGTCCTTTGGGAGGGGAGGGCTGGCAAGGAGTGGGTTAAGCTGAGCAGGGAGCACAGCTGCCTGCCCTAAATGGGAGGACTGTGTCTGGGCCAGCTGTTGGGAATCAAGTAATCCCCTAGCAAGCTGGGAGAGGAGAGGCCCTGTGTGGAGGTTTAGGGCTGTGTCAGAGACTCAGACAGAAGTTTGGATAGGCAAGGACTGGGGGAGGTCCTTTCCTGCCATGCTGCTACTCCACAGGGCCTTTTCTTACCCTTTTTCTGCCTGTACCCATCCTGCTCCCACTAAGGGCACACACACCAGCACTGTGTTTTGCTGTCCTCAGCCTGTGGCAAGCCATGACTTTCTGCAGGGTAATTCATTTGGGACTGTTTTCCCTACAGCACAGGCAACTCCCTTCTCTAAAATTCACCTGTCTCTTCCCACCAACGAGCTTCCAACACAAATGATGTGTGTCACCTGTTGGTCTGCACCGGTTCCAGCCCGTGGGCAGCTCTGCTGTTGCTTGAGCAGGACTCTTGCCAGGCAGCGTGGGCACTGGTGATGCAAGCAGGAGATGCACCTCGGAAGCCTGCTGATGACAGAATTGCACTGTAGATTATTTAGTCACACCTACACAGCACCTTTTGCTCTGTTGCTCAGTGATCATAGCTGCAGGAGGCAGAGATTGGACCCAGAATGCTTAGTCCACTCACCTGACATATCTCTGCACAATCAAAAGCCACTGATAGTTTTCAACATACCAGTTGAAGTGTGTTGTGATCCTTCAGGGATGCACTGTCTACCTAAGCTGCTAATGGAATAGTTTATTTATAATATACAGCATAAGGCATTCACTGTTATTAATTATGTTAAATTAGGGAAAGCAGAAAACAAAAATCAAATGTTACTAATAAGTTGATGACTGTGACTTATCAAATTTAGTCATTTGAATTTCTGGAAGGATAGCTAATATTTTTCTCGCAGACATTCATCCCATTATCTCCAGTCTTGCTGGAGAATGGAGCGAGTCAGCAGTGTGGTGTGGGCTGGAATATTTATGAGGAAATTGCAGATACTTGAAAGAAGTTCCTTTCTCTGAGAAATGCACAGTGAAATTAACATGGTTGTAGAGAGGCTGTTTACACTAGAACAGACCACATTAGTGGGCTGATGTAAAAATAATGCTGTGTAGAAGAGCTTGTGTGTGTCTGTGGTTAACATGCTGCTGTGGAGTCAGATTACATCGCTAGCAGAAACTTCCTGTGTGCTTTAAAACAAGTTACTGGTTCTTACTGAGATTCTCATCTCTCCTCTTTTAAACAGAAATATTCTTTTGCTTCAGAGGATCCTATGAAAAAAAGTACACTGCAATACTCAGTGCCATTGTAAGAAGAGCACATTGGTGCCTTATTGGATGATGTTTAGTGTAACCAGACTCAAACCTCCTCCCCTTCTTGGCCAAGTGAAAAAGAAGCAGAATTTGAGAGAGCTCTGCCTTTCAAAGCTGATGTGTGAGCAGTGTGTCTACTGCTCATACAGTGAGCTCTGGCAAGCAATACATTCCTGGGGGCATTCTGATTTTGTGAAGTTGAGAGAATAATGCTGCACAGGGCCATGGATGGGAAGAGCTTTTCTGAGCCTTCTGAAAGAAGATCGTTTCATATCGGCAGAAAATGCTGGACATGGGATGAAGATTCACATAAAACCTGCCAGATCTGGTATCTGCTGTCAGTCTCTCCAGCTCTGGAGAGGCTGGATCAAAGGCCAGTGATCTGAGGTTGAACAAGGCCAAGTGCCAGGTCCTGTCCTTGGGTCACAACAGCCCTGCAGCTCCAGGCTGAGCCAGGGGGGCTGGAAAGGGCTGGCAGCAAAGGCCCTGGGGGTGCTGGTGGCAGTGGCTGGACAGGAGCCCAGGTGGGTAAGAAGGACCAGGGCACCTTGGGCTGTTCAGCCCTGGTGTGGCAGCAGGGCCAGGGCAGTGCCCATCCCCTGTGCTGGACATTCTGGGGTCAGTTTTGAGCCCCTCACAACAGGAAAGAGCTTGAGGGGCTGGAGTGTGTCCAGAGAAGGGAATGGGGCTGGGGAAGGGGCTGAGGGAGCTGGGAAAGGGACTCAGTCTGGAGAAAAGGAGGCTCGGGAGGGACCTTCTCGCTCTGCACAACTCCCTGACCGGAAGGGGCAGATGGGGGAGAGATTGGGCTCTGCTTCCTGGGAACGAGAGACAAGACAAGAGGAAATGACCTCAAGCTGTGCCAGGGGGAGGTTTAGATTCGATATTAGGGAAAGTTTCTTGATGGAGAGGGTTGTCCAGCCCTGGCTCAGGCTGCCCAGGGCAGTGATGGAATCACTATCCCTGGAGGGATTTAAAAGACATGCAGATGTGGCACCTGGGGACTTGATTTAGTTGGCCTTGGCAGTGATAGGTTTACTTGATTATCTCAAGGGTCTTTTCCAACCTAATGAGTCTGTCGATCCATGATGGCTTCAGAAGCTCCTGTACACTCCTCTAGCTGTATGTGAATGGTCATTTTTCATTGCTGCTATACACCAAAGGCAGGAAAAAATCAAACCCTCCTATTCTTGTTTTCTCTCCATTACAGAAACAGGAGGTGTGTGGAAACCTGACTTTGCAGCATCACATGCTTGAACCAGTGCAAAGGATTCCTCGTTATGAGCTTCTCCTGAAGGACTATTTAAAGAAACTTCCAGAAGAATCTCCAGACAGGAAAGATGCTGAAAGTACATGTAAACGCCTCTCTGTCTAAAAGCACAATGAAATCTTGGGCAGTTTTTCTTCACGTGTTCAGATACTTACAACCAGGACTATGGTAGAAATGGAGATTTGAATTAATGAAATTATTGCCAAACAAAGGGATTTTGAATGCTTTTGGAGTTGAGAAGAAAAGGGTTGGAATGCCTGCTCTAGGAATGAAAGCAGCTTTGGCAAATAAACAGTGACAATAGGTTGAAGTTTGCTATAGTAGAACATCTAACTTTTTTGTTTAATCCATTGTGTGGCTAAGGAAAAAGACAGGAAGACATCCTTGCAGTAGCCAGAGGAAGAAAGGAAGAATGGTTTTAAATTTTTATTGTGTTTAAATGTGTATTTCTTGCCAAGAAAGACAGATAGACTGTTTATATGGTGAAACAGGAGAAATGTTCTTCTCTTGATTACAAGGAGTTTTTGATCTCAACCAAAACAGTGTCCGTATCACCACAAGCAGGCAAGCCCTGTTTTAGGAAAATAATCTTAAAAATATGCTTGGGAAGACTTAAGTGAGACTTGACTTTTAATAGCTGACTCCTAGAAAGTGAGGGTTCTTTGTCACTATGTGCTTTGGCTCATCTAGATTTTTAGGAGAGAAAGAAGAAACATAGATCAGTTGAACAGGCAGAACTGATTGTGTCTATAATTGCTTATGTATCATCAATTTTGAAGGAAAAACTACTCAGAGAGGTGAACCTGTCCCCTAAGGTGCTATTAAAAGATATAATCTAGAGAATGCATAACTGTTGGTACCTTTATTGCAGAGTCACTGGAGCTTATATCAACAGCAGCAAACCATTCCAATGCAGCCATCCGGAAGATGGTGAGTAGCAATTCCAGAACAGAATCATGATCTGACTGAAACACTTGGCTAAACCGAAGGCCTCCCATTGCAATAGGCTCAGTACGGTAACTGGGGAGGAATATCTGACTGTCACTCAGGCTTTAAACATGTGTTGTATGTCTGAGTTCTTTTTATTGTAAATGCAGTTTTCTGTGGCTTGTTGGGCTTAAATTCCACTTCCCTCATTCTAAAGGACCCAATGAGTTGAAAAAGGAAGTCTTCATAAAACTCATTATTTGCTTTTCCTTGAAAAGTGTTGAAAGCATTCCAGTTAGGCCCATTCACAAGGTGTCCTTGCAGATTTTCACACTGTTTTTTTAGTCTTACTGTTCTTCAACAGAATAAAGGTTGTTTTGATTTGATTTTGGCCCATCTTAAGTGCACAAAATGTGCATTTTGCATGCATCAATAGCTTCAGAAAGCTGTGCTTCAAAAGCTGGGCAGTCAGACTGTGGAGATTTTGGACAATTAGCACGTTTTACATATAGAAGAGCTAGTGCATTACCATTAAAGTAAATGGGCTTTACAGCTGCAGATGTTATCCTTTTGGTGTCTCAAGGACATTTTGTATCAAACAGACCTGAAATGCTGTGTATCTGGCTTAGCATCCATTGAACATTTGAGGGTCCAAGGTTTATATTCATTTCCCTATGAGACCATTACTTCCTCCCCCAGCTGGTGGGGACACCATGAGACCACGTTTCCTGTCGCTGCTATGGGGAAGCAGCCAGCTGATGTCTGTGTATTGCCAGTATGTCTGAAAACATAGTTAGGAAACCATCTGTTTCTATTTGAGTCTGGCATGTTCTCTTGATAAGGATATATTTTGGTGGAAATTTTTCTGGTTTTGGGCCTCTTAACAACTCCTGGGGGCTTTGTACAGTATCTCTGCAGATATCAGGAATATGAAACAGCTCGTTGGCTCATTGGTTTCTGTGTCGGTTGCTTTTTCTGTTAGTAGACAAGAACCCACTGGAAAAGGCTACTATAATAATTTTGCTGTGTGAGGTCCAAGCTAGACTGAAAGTGAATGCTGTAGCAAAATCCCCAAAACTTAGTGGAGGGTTGAATTAATTGTTGGCTGCTTACTCTTGTTGTGGTGCAGTAGAAAAAATAAATCATGTAATGTACAGATGTCCAGCTTGGCCATTGATTTTATTGGACATTGCTTCTAAAGTTCCAAAGATTAATATTTGGACTTGATGATCTTAGAGATTTATTTCAACCTTTATGATTCTGTGATATATATTTATTGTTGAATAGTAATAGTCTAAAAGTATCAAATAAATTTATCTCAAAGTGCCATTAAATGGTACAATCCAAGTATAACTAATCCAGTGTGACTAATCCAGAGCGGGGAATAGCACTGAAGAGTATGTAATGGGGTTTTAGTATAAATGCAAAGCTACAGTGGAAGTGAAAGACTGTTTTCTTTCAACTTAGATACATTTACCACAGAAGTTAAACAGTGGGCAATAGAAAACATGGAATGTTTTTTTTTTTAATTTAAATTGCTGGGGATTTGTACTGGCAGGAAAAGATGCACAAGCTTTTGGAAGTCTATGAGCGCCTGGGTGGTGAAGAGGATATTGTTAACCCAGCCAATGAGCTCATTAAAGAAGGACACATTCAGAAACTTTCAGCTAAGAATGGCACAGCACAGGATAGGTATTTATTCCTGGTGAGTGTTTCAGTTGCTCTTTTATTTTCAGGGCTGTGCTCAGGTTGGATGGGCCTTAGACCATACTGGTCTAGTGGAAGGGGTCCCTTCTTATGGAAGGGGGTGAAATGAGATAGGCTTTAAGGTCCCTTCCAACCCAAACCATCCTATGAATCTATGATTCTGTGGTACGTTTCCATCTTCCTAAGCTTAAAGACAAAAAGCATTCACCAGCTGAGCCCAGCTACTCCTTCTGAGCAGCAGTTTTCTCTTGTAGCTTTTTCCTCAAGGATTTCCTTCTTTCTTCCATGCTGTGCCTTTGCTGGCCCAAAGGGGTCTTTTCCATCTCCCTCCTCAGAGGCTGAGTTTTTGCAGAGTGCCACAGGAGGTGGTTTCCAGCCAAACCACCTTGCTGCAGGAGATGGCCAGCTCTCACTGGCACTGAGAGAAGAACTCTCGTGCTTTCAAGGCAGTCCAATTCAGAGGGAGGGGCAGAAGGGAGAAGTGACTGGCTGACGTGTTTCTGTTTGCCCACTTCTTTCTGTAATGACCCACTGGCCTCACTTTCACCTTAAATCTCTTCTTGAGAACTATGTCTTAGAGTAAAACACACCAAAGCCCTAAACTTTCACAGTGCAGGCTGTGTCCAGCATGTAACTGCCTAAGTTAAAATATTGTCTCATTGCAGTTTAACAGCATGGTGCTGTACTGTGTGCCAAAACTGAGGCTAATCGGCCAGAAGTTCAGTGTCCGAGAGAAGATGGACATTGCAGGACTGCAGGTTTGCATCTCTTCTTTTCCCTTTTTTTAATGTTCTTGATAGCTTTGGATCCCTGCTGAATCTAAATACATAACATTATATGAATGTAAAAATATAATAGAATTTTAAAACCTGGCTTTGGATCACTTTGGATCAGTGCAGCTTTTCCACTACAAGAAAGACCTTAAGGTGCTGGAGTGTGTCCAGAGAAGCACAGCAGAGCTTGGGAAGGGTCTGGAGCACAAGTCTGATGAGGGAGCTGGGGGGATTCTGTCTGGAGATAAAAAACGAGACCTTCTCGCTTTCTACAACTGTCTGAAAGGTGGGTGTAGCCAGGTGAGGGTTGAACTCTTCTCACGAGTGACAGGATGACAGGAAGCAGGCTCAAGCTGCACCAAGGGAAGCTTAGGTTGGATATTAGGGAATATTTCTTCACTGAAATGCTTGTCCAGCCCTGGCATAGACCGCCCAGGGAAGTGGTGAAATCACCATCTCTGGAAGTGTTCAAAAAACATGTGGATGTGGCACTTGAGAACATGGTTTTGTGGTGACTGTGATGGTGCTGTTTTGATGGTTGGACTTGAGGATCTTAAAGGTCTTTTCCAACCTTAATGATTCTATGATTCTATCTCTTTTTGAGTTTTTTTGGGTGGTTGGTGTTACGAACCAGTTTAACACAGAAGACCAAAGGAAATTAAGCCTCTGTGAATAAAATGGATCAAACCCAGAAAGGTTCAAAATATATCCCAAAACTTGATTAAAACCAAATGAAGTTAGATGTTGGTGCCAAAAAAAGTGATATATTTTATTTAATAGTAAAAGAGGCAAAGAGAAAGAAAGAAAAGAAAGAAAGAAAGAAAGAGAAAGAAAAGAAAGAAAGAAAAAGAAAAGAAAGAAAGAAAGAAAGAAAGAAAGAAAGAAAGAAAGAAAGAAAGAAAGAAAGAAAGAAAGAAAGAAAGAAAGAAAGAAAGAAAGAAAATAAAGACAGAAATAGAAGAAAAGGTGTTCATGGGTGGAGAGACAGGGAGAGGGTGACACGGGTTAGGTGGAAGCAAAGCACCCTTCCCAGGGTCCCAACAACATCTCATTGCTCCCCTCCATCTGCTCTTCTTGGTGGTGAGGGTCCCCCTGCCGCCTGTCGCTGGAAAGTATGGAATCCAGTGGATTAATAAAGTGGTTTGTGCCGGGTGGGAACACCCACATGCCTCCCCTGAGTAGGGCACGTTTGACACTGTCCTTTGCAACACTATGGATCTGTTGCATCATCTCTGGTGCAGGGTCTGGGGACCCCTTTCCGGGGGGGGTCTTTGATGGGCCATGACTTTGCTGTCCTTCATGTGGATGCAGATTTTGCCAGGGTGAAGGGCCCACAGCTGAGCTCCTCCGTAGAGCAGAGGATGGGTGTTCACTGCTCGGATCAGAGGCTTTTTCATCACACATCCAAAACCTCTCCTCCCCCCACCCTTTGGTGTGAGGGTCTGTTCGAGCCTGGCAGCTGATAGCCCCGGGGCTGTGACCTCCACCCTGAAAGTGCTAAGCTTGATCCCTCTCTGAATGTATTCTTCTCCCCTGAGTCACTTTATCTTATCTTCGTCAATGAGCTGTGTAGGGCTCCATTCAGGGTTTTGGTGGTTTTCACTGCAGCTTTTGTACAGTTTTGCTATAACAAGCAAAAGTCTTTCATGAAGATGTTTAAGACATAAATTATAACATTTCAGTCTCTGACAGTTGGGCTTTTAAAAGTTTTATAAGAATCATTTAAAGGGGAGCAGAATAATGGTGACTGTGTGACATGTTTGGATTGAGAGCCTTACCTTGTCCCCTGGCCAGCACAAGAGCCACCTCCCCCTGCTGCTGTAGGAGTCTGATTGGTGATACAGACACACAAGTTTTGTAGCAAGACAGGTAACTATGGAAACAGTACCTTATTTTTTCTACTTCTATACTTTATTCCAAATGATCCTTTCGACTAAGCATTTCAAGGAATGACTGTATTTGTAAGTCATTAAAAATGTTGGAAAGACAAGGTCAATGAGTAAAAAGCTGATATGCTTTTTACAGGTCCAAGAAATTGCCAAGCAAAATGTGGCTCATACATTTTCCATAACAGGAAAGAAGAGATCATTGGAACTACAAGCCCGGTATGATACTTGTTCTGTCTTTCAAAGTTTGTGAATATGTGTGGAGAAATTGATCTATGGGCTGTGCTAGTGTGACAGAGCTTTAAATCACGAGGTGAGCAGCAGAGGTGGGTAACTTAGATATGTGAGAATGTTGGTCCTAAGTCAAAGTGTGTTGATTGCCTTTATTGAATGCTTACACTGTTTATAGTAGTGCTTGTAGGGTTCACTGTGTCAACAATTCAAGTATTTTTGGCATTTGGTAATAATTACTGTCAATAATTATCAATAATATTTTTAAAATAGTGGATAGCAAAGCTAAAAATCTAATGGATATAAAGCTGTGAAGCTGTGAATTGAATTTACTGAAAATATTTTAAGTAGAACGATGATGTTTTCTCTATTTTTCTTTTGTTTTAACAGGACAGAAGAGGAGAAGAGGGAATGGATTCATGTTAGTACAAAGCACCAATGATAAGGAGGGCAATCACCATGCAGGCAGCATTTGAAATCATCGTTTTGGGGTTCTGAATTAATGTGGCTGTGCAGGGAGGCTGGGTGGGCCAGTGTGGTGGAGTTGCTCATGGAGAAGTGTGGAGCTCACTCAGGGTCCTGGTGCTGACCAGCTGGCCCCAGAAAGTGTCTGGAGACTCTAGCTGGGCTCCCCTTTCCTGCATTCCTCAAGCTCAGTATGAGAAGAGGCTGAGGCATCAGACCTTGTATATTCTTCCAGTTTGACTTGTAGAGACACTGCCTGATGGCAGTCTTAGTTTTTAACTGAAACAATAATGGGTTTAACACCACCACTTAAGGTTTTTAAGTTTCCCTTTCATTTATACAAGTGTAAGGGTTTTTCACCAAATGATAATCCTACCCATCTTCCTATGAGAGAATTTTTTTTTTGTGATGCTTCTCATCTTTGCTGACGTCTTTATCTCAGGTCATTCAAGCCACAATAGAAAAGCACAAGCAGAACAGTGAGACCTTCAGAGCTTTCAATAGCTCTTTTTCACAAGAGGAGGAGCATCCTCCTGATTCTTCAGTAAGTACCAGTGCTTCATTCTCCTTTGCCAGAACAGTTTTACCCACAGTTAAGACTTGCACAGCTAACTTAAAATAGTGGAGTCTTGTTCTGGATTTTTATATGACATTACAGGGTAGTCATCTCCATTTCTCTGGCTCTCAAATGTGTATCAGTCACAGTTACTCAGCCATGCAGATGCAGAATAAATTACCCAGGACAATTCAGTGCCAGAGACCCATCAGGCATGTTTTCCAGGCTGGTGGCTTTTTTTAGCAGAACAGGTATAATTCCTCAATGTTATGAGTGCTTAGCGGTCTGGAATGTTATTTGTGTCCCTGGGAGATTTTGTTCATTACTTTTCCCCATCTCATCAGAGATGCATTTTGGGATTATTTCTTTAATGTTATTTTATTATTGTTTAAAATATTTTAAAGACTCAGAAGGAAAATTATGCATTTTAAAAGGATCTTAAAATACTATCTTATAGATAGTAAATATATTTCAGAAAAATACTCTTCAACTAAATATGTAGTATAGTCTTGAAATTTTATTGTTTCTCTACAGCCGTAAGGTATCACTCTCTATTTGCTAGGAATTTTGTTTTAGGAGTATTCACATCAGGACCGTATCTCTCCATTCAACTTGAAAATGATGGTGATAACCTTAGCCACAGGTATTTGCTACAAACTAAAGAGGAATGGGGCCTGAGAGAGTAAAATATTTAGGAATATCATACAGTGCTGCCTATGACTTTATAACTTCAGACATGATAGATCTTGGAGCAGAGGGAGAGAAGGTCCATCTGCAGAGATTGAACTTTGGGAGCTTTTTGTCTTCCCCATCCCCTGCCTCCTAAATTGTTTGTTTGGGGTTTTTTTTTGTTTTGGTACCTAACCATTTTTGACATCTCTCCTGGGAGATTCAGGACTGAATTGGTGACTCAGTAATCTGGATTTTTTTATCTGCCTGATTTCCCAGGGGCCTCAGGAGAGATGTTGGATATGCCTTTCATCCCCACATAATCAGATTGACCGTGAAGATCTTCTCAACACTCCATAGAGTCTAGAATCCTGGTACTGATAGCTGCCAGCAATGAGCCATTTTCAGAATCTGGCATAGTTTACTTATCCTGAACTATTCATCAGCTAAAAATACTTGGGAAAAAAATATAAAATAGTCAATTCATGTCTGTATTTTACAGTTAACTTATGGCTGCATTCAGAGCCAGGATGCTTTGATGGAAAAACATCTTTTGCTAAGAAGCAAACTAATAAGCACACTTCTTTCTATGCAATTAAAACATAGCATCTGGTCAAGTTCATTATTATTATCTTGCTTTGTAAATTCAATTTGATTTTGCTTCTGTGTTCATGGTGTAACCTCATATTTATACTCTACTCTTCATAAAAGACAAGCAGAGCAGGAGTCTGGTTTATCCCTGGCTGTGATATTAATGCAGTCTGTACTGTAATTTCTTTAATGCCAGAATACTAACCTGCATTTTTAGGAGATTATCTTCTCTAGATAATCAGCTTTGAAACTGATGTCACAGCTAAATGTGACAGAAATTGCTGTCAGTTAAAATGAGCTGAAAGTATTTCTGTAAGGAAAACTGGACAAATACTGAGAACATTCTAACTGCAATACACTGCACTAGGTAGTAGTCACCAGACATATCATCTATGGAATACTGGGCAGCAACTTAAGAGGAAAAAGTGACCCTTTTTTTCTCTCATGAGTCAAGAAATAGATATGCACTCATGGATTCCTGTCTGGATCTGTAACAGCTACTAGAAATTAGCCTGTACAAAAAGAGTCAAATTGGTTTTTTCCCATCCTTGGCCATACATTTTCTTTGTTACAGTGCTTAGGACTGGTTGCAGTTCATGACCAGTGCGTGCAACTCTGACCATGCTTGTGTTTCCCTGCTGACTCATATGAACTCATACCAGCATTTTGGGTTGGTGTCAGCCTGAAATCTGCCTACAGAAGACTTGTGGTTTGTGGGAGGTGGAGAGATCTGAAATTTGGCCTACTCTTAAGATTATGCCTGTGCAGGTCTTCAGCAATTAATGAACCTGTCAGGAGGGGAATATCCAGTGTCATTGCCAATCAGTGCCAGGCCAGGTAATGGTAGCAGTAGTAATTTTAAAAAGTGTTTTTAGAAAGCTTTCAGGTTCCTTTGTGGTTTAGTTCCTCCATTTTCACCTGCAGCATTTCCAGGCTATGTGAAAGGTGTTTTTAAAACCATCTAAAAATGTTCCCAAGGAAAAGGACCTCTTTCACCACTGCTTCATCTCAAAAGAGTTGGATGCTCCTGGTGTGGTGACGGACCCAGTTTGTGCAGTCTTGGAAGGCTGGCAAGGAGAAGTGCTGCAGAGAGCTGAGCTCTGTGGAAGTAGCATCCCTAGGATTTGAGATTGAGAATGCTTCTGTTAATTAAATCATTTAGATGCCGCTGTTTCTTTCCCCATAGATCTGGGGTGGTTCTGACAAATATGTCAATAACTGTATTGTTACCAGCTCTGAGACACTGTGAGTGGTAATGGTAATGTAACAGGGAGAAGCCCTTTTGAAATATTTTCCAGGTAAGAGTAGAGGGTATTTGATTTTTAGCCCCTTGTTCCAAATAAACAGACATGGGGATCTGAATAGGCGGAATTTACTCTTTTCCGTAAATTTGCTGGGGGTTTTCTCAAGCTCTTCTTCAAACCCTGTTTTTCCTCCACATTTTTCTTTTTCCGTGTTTTCCAAGTCCCGTCACAGCACACAGATGTCCTTTTACTAGGCAGAGTAAAACCCTGGGTTGATTAGGATTCCAGTGAAAAGAGCCCCCTTTGCAGAGGACTGAGGAACAGATGATGTGAACACCTTAGGGTTGCTGGGTTTTTGCAGAGGCAGAAGTAGCTGGTTAGAGCTGAGTACTTAATTCAATTGAATTCCCTGAGGAAGTGCTCTAGGGTGTCACAGCCCTGGCCCTAGGGGATGCATTTGCTCCTTTCCTTGTTCCAAAGAGTTGATTGATTGTATTAGAATATAAATAGATCCAATGAGGCATCGGAATGAATAGCTCTTCAATTTGGCCACTCAGAGATTAAGCCTTCTTGCTTTAAAATGAAATGAAGCCAGAGTGCCAAAATGCACTGGCCATTTGGATAATTGTTGGGAAGGATCAAAGTTTGACAAGAAAGTCTCACAGATATGTATGCTCGGCAGAAAGATTTTTGAATGTAGAATCTGAAGAAGGAATAGAAATGAAGGCAAGTTTTGATATAGAAGAAAAGAATTGCTGAGCCAGTTTTACTGGATAACTAAGAAGGCAAAGGGTGTGTTAGTTAGAAGGGGTTTTTATGGCTTAGAGCAAAGGAGAAACGCACCTCAAACAAGAAGATGTTTTTACCAAGCAGAAACATAGCACAGGTAGACAAGTCTGCTGATGTTGCAAGTAGAAAAAAGGTCTCAGAATTTTCCACTGCAAGAAAACTGAAAAACAGCTTCTAGCTTAAACTCTAAGGTACAAACTTTTAGTGATTGGAGAATAGTAACATGAATATGGTAATTATAGTAGTTATGACAGGCTATAGGTAAAAGTTAAGGTAGAGATTGGTTCTTCTCTATTAAGATGCTCAGCAAAGAAAAGTATATAATACATTGTAACCAAAAGTAAATGGTCCTCAGGCTCATCTGCAGCTGGAGCTGACAGCTGTAGGCACAGGCTCTGTCACCCACAACTCTGGACTGCTGTAACATCTTGGATACAGTAAACTGCATTTTGAAGAGCCGCCTGGAGTCCTGCATCTCTCATGCAGGCTCTTACTGATAATCTTGAAATAAGAGATGTTGTCTGATTGGCAAAGGAGGAATAATCTATGGGAATAATAGGAGAATTTATCCTGAAGAATCTAATAGTTTGAAAACCTCGTGTAAACCAGCAAACTCCCTGTAAACTAATTTGCAGATAAGGTGGTTTTCCATTCTTTTTAGAATGTAGCCTGTGATTTTGGTACTCAATGTACAAAGCTTATTTGCCCTTTATATATATTGAATACTATTGAATGTATATATATCTATATATATGGCACACATATAGAGATGTGAATATTATATATGAATGCTATAGGAATATATATAGATATACAAACATCTACGTGTATTTAGTACATATGCACCTTCATAACTGAATAAATGGAGATGCCATTTTGCATTTATTTAGGGATTGAAATGTATTGTGAAGAAGAGAAACTTAACTGAGTGGTGTTTTAATAGAGTAAATTTTGTTCCTCTCAGAATCAAGTGCCTTCACGGAGCTTTTGCTGGTCTGGCTGGCAGGCTCCAATAGAGAAGTGTCCTTCAAACTTTGGCACTGGCTTTCTGCAGCATGTGAGGGAAAGGCACAAGTTGCACCCAAAGGCAGGTTGGCAATTCAATGCCATCTGTAAAATCATCCACATCAGAGCCCACCCCATATTTGAGGGTGGCTGAGCACATGTGCAGTATGTGCACCTGGGGTAATGGAAGGTGTCCATGCTCATGGCAGGGGGCTGGAACAAGATGAGCTTTAAGGTCCCTTTCAACTCAGACCATTCTATGATTCTGTGATCTGACTTTATGAATTAAAGTGTGCTCACAAGCAAAGAGTTGAGGGGCTGAAAGCAAACTTTTTCTTTTCTCTTCCCCCCACCCCCCCTTGTTTGTTTTTTTGTCTTGTTTTGTTTTCAGTGTTTAATATATTTGAGGAAGAATGTCCATGTTAAAACTGTTCTGTGTCATTCTCTTTCTCCTCAGATAGCCAGCACCAGCTCAGTTGAATCAATGCCAGGAGCAGATGGTGGTGGTGCATTAGGAGGGGTGAGTAATTTGAAGCTAATACTTTAGACAGAGCAGTGTTGGGAGGTGGGTTATGTTTCTTTTATAGCAGGAAAAAATAATCATACTTCAATATAGGTTTTATAGGGTTTATATCCTGCTGTCTGTGGCCTCATCTGTGCTGTCATTAGTTTCCTGGCTAAGTTACACCCACAGCTAGTTGCCATTTGCAGCATCGGGGAATTTGAATCCTGCTCAGATGTGTCACAAAAACCAGGAAATAAACTCTCCAACCAATTTGCTGGGTTAGAAACTCGACATTACTTTATTAACAGTGCTAGTTGCATGGGGGTTTCTCCTCAAAGCATGAATAGACTTCTTAAAGCAATATAACTCCTTTAGTAGTGGATATATGCTGCACATGCATGAGAGTTGGTTCCTTCAGTTTGTAGCACTGGGTTTGGAGTGGGGGAGATTTGTGTGGGCTTTTTTTGCTTGTTTGTTGTTTTGTGGGGATTTTTTTTTGTTTTGTTTGTTTGTTTGGTTGGTTTTGTGTGCATGTATTTGAATTGTGATAGGGAGCTACACTGATTGAAGGGAGAAGAGCAAAAAGATACCAGGAAACCTATCTGATTAATGCTGTTGCATTGTGTAACTCAGGATTTCATCTCCAGAACCACATTTTGAGTAACACTTCTTCCACAGTATGCTTTCCATGTTTCTGCTAGTGCAGAGGAAGAGATGATAGTACTTTCGTATGTCTCTGGCCTGTAAAACATTGGCTGCCACGAAAGCAAAATATACTTTCAAAGCTACTATTCATGTTGCTCAGTAAAACGGCTCTGACTGCTGCTGAGTCAAACTGAGGGTTTGAGTCCTTAATAAGGTCTATTTTTTATCATTCTTATCTCTCTCTTCTAGATTAAAAGATTTTCAGGACATGCCTAGGGTTAGTTGAATTTACTGAAAATTAGCCTTAACAAAAACAAACAACCACCAAAAATACCCTTACCTGTAGAGGCTTGCTGTAGGATGTTATGTATTAGCATGATGATTTTAGGAACAAAGGAGCCATTTAGCAGCACCTCCAGACCTCTGGCCAAGCTTGGAACCTTCTGGTAGAGTGCACAGTGTCAATGCAAAGCTGTTAAACAAGACAGCAACATGACCTATAAAAAAATCAAGTTATAGGTGTTTGTGATTAGTATGCTCCTTGCTGGTTATTTTTTGTCCTCACTTAATATTTTCACTTAACAATTTTTACTTTATTTACAGTCAGTTTTGTGATTAGTGTTTTGTGCCTTGAGTTACAGATGCTGTATTTAGTAACCTACTTAAAGCAAAAAAAAAGTGTCTTATAGTATTAAAAAAACCCTAAGCCTACATAAAAATTTTGGTTGGTCTTAAGTATATACATTTTCTTTGTAATTAAATAAAAAACTTGTATCGTTTTAGTTGATTACAAATTGTTGTGTCAGTGATTTGCATATGATAGCATATCTTGATATGTTAAGTAATTTTCCTTAAATCATGTATTTAAAGAAAAATTTAATTCCTGACATAGAAAAAAAATGGAGTTGATCAGAAAGACAAAGTTAAAAATAGCCCAAATTGTGTAGCATTGATTCTGGGCTCTAATTTTGCTGAAAATGGATAATATCAAGAGAATAACGAATAAAAATGTTAGTTGCAGTTTCAGAAAATATGAATTTTTAGTGTTGACATCCCTTTAGTACAGCTCAATGAGAGCACAAGCAATACATTGTGTGCTCAACAGCTTCACGTGCAAACCACTTGGTGGTAGTGGTGGCTAGCACACTGGGAGCTCCTTCCTGTGCTTCCCCAGCCTGCCTGAGAGGTTTCTGGGATTTTCTTCAGCGTTCATGTTCACGTTTGCATAATTAGACAATGAAGTCTTACTGCAGGAAGAGTCATCTGCTTGTCTACAGCGTCATGGTACCTCTTTTGCTGAATTGTCTTGCTGCTCAGTCTTCTGTATTCAGGAGGAAATATGAGCCTGTGGAAAATGTCTTACACATAGTCTTGCCAGGATAATGTTGGCATGTAGAGAAACATACGAAAAGATTACAAAGTACAAAATCTGCGATATAATTTTAAATGATTTTTCAATTATAGTAAGCATTTCCAGAAGCACGTGCTGATTGCAACCCCATTGTGGGTTGCTCCAGGTAGTTAATTTATAAATGGAAAATACACCTGTAAGAGCATAGTGAGAAGGAAAAGCATTGAAACTGCTTTGTAGCTCATGTGTCTGCTCATGTTAGAGTCTCATCAGACTGTATTTATGAGTTGCATGAACAACATCGGGGCTGAATTTCTACCTGCTGGCCCAGACAGAATGAAATACCTGGCACAGAGAAGCTGTGGCTGCCCCTGGATCCCTGGAAGTGTCCAAGGCCAAGTTGGATACGGGGGCTTGGAGCAACCTGAGCTAGTGGAAGGTGTCCCTGCCCATGCCAGGGTGGGACTGGATGGGCTTTAAGGTCACTTCCACCCCAAACCATTCTGGGAATGCGTGATTCTCCGACTTTATAGCAAATAATAAATAATGGTAACAGCAGTCTCCTAAGCCCACTGATTTTCTTGCTGTTCCTACCAGCTTTTTGGTGATTCTCCCCTGCATATCAGAAGCAAATGGAGGCTGCATAGTTCACTTAGTTCAGATGTCTGCTCACCTAAAAAGGCCTGCCACAGGCCTTCATCTTGCAGTCACATAAGTTGTACCTCTTGCTGGGATATATGCTATTTTTCCACCAAAATTTTAAAATTCAAGGAAACTGTAGAAATTTAAATGCAGTAGAGTAAAAGCAAATTAACAGTCAAAACAGCCTAGTATGAAAGAAGTAGATCCTGGCTCTGAACAGATTTTATGTGAGTGTGTTTTCCTGTCAGACTCAGCAGCTTCAAAACAGAGTTGGGTATATTGAGAAAGATGAGAAATATGGCAATTATTCAAGTTCATTATTATCAAGATGCTGAAGGAGGGCAGCTCTGTGATAGCACCTCTTTTAAAAGGCATCAGCAGTAAATAAAGTAGCTTGTGTAACAAAGGACACAGTTGCAAAGTGACTGTTAAATTTATCTACGATGAACAATGTGAGTTAAAATGCATGTCCTTGTTTGCTACAAAAGCCTCTTTGTTCAGATGATGTGTTAAGAGTATGTGGTAAGGTCACCTGAGCCATCACTGGGTGGGATGAGGGCACTGCCAGTGCAGGAAGGTCTCCTCGTTTTCACAGGAATGGAAAGGAACTTTTTAAAAATTATTTTTCAGTGTCAGCAGTTAAATAACATATTGTTGAAAAAGTCTTTCTTCTATAATAGCTCTCTGGAATTTGCCAAGTAATAAAGACTTTTTCATTTTTATTATCTTTTCTGCAGCTACAATAGTAATGTTTCAAACTCTTCTGTTCTCACTGTATTCTGACAGAGTTGAGAAATACTGTGAAATATTGCTGGCATTCATCAAACACTTAAAGACATCTTTATACAGCACATTGTATTTTTGTGATCTGCACGTTGGCATGTTAATCATAGAATCACGGAATGGTTTGGGATGAAAGGGACCCTAAAGATCATCTCGTTCCAACCCCCACCCCAAGAGACACTTTCCACTGGACCAGATTGCTCAGAGCTGAATCCAACCTGGCCTTAAACACCTCCAGGCACGAGAAGTCTAGTTTATGCTGGATCCAGTAATGCTATTCAATTTATCAGGAAATTGTGCAATAGGGTTTGCTGAGTGACTTTAGGTATTGGCTTGGATTTAGAGGCTAACCTTGCCTGGCCACCTAGACAGCAGGTCCCAGATAGTGTAGATCCCTGGTGTAGGTGTCCCTGCCTCCCTGAGGAGCCTTATGCTTCATCTTGGGCTGGGAGGGAGACTAAGAAATCTCCTGAATTAAGCATTTGAAGTTGGGGGGTGCAAAGTCGACTCCCAACACCATTCACTTCTTCAGTCAAGCCATTTTCCCCCAAATCTTCACATCTCCTTCCCACAAAGGGAGGGAAGTTTACAGCACACTCACAAAGTCAACATGTACCTTGAAGAAGGAAGAGGTGAGTGCTGGAAGGGAAGTTTTCTTGAAACGCCCACCTTGGCCATTCCTCCACCTCTTCACTGACAGACAGGGAGAGGAGATGGCTCTGTTGCAGTAAGGAGATGAGTGGGCAGAGAAGGGCTGAGACCACATTATGTCCCCTCAAGACCCCTGATGGCTGAGCCAGCCCTCCAGCTGAGGCAAGCAGCAGAGTCATGCAAATTCTTTCCTAAAATGGTGTGAACCCCAGAGAGGATCTTTGGCAGTAGAACTCTATGAACAATTTTGCCATTATTTTTTATTCACATACTTGTACTTTTAATTTCAGAGTGATTCCTCTAGGAAATCTTCCAAATCCAAGCGTGACAAAGAGAAACAGTCTTGTAAGAGCTGCAGCGAGAGCTTCAACTCCATCACAAAGAGGCGACACCACTGTAAGCAGTGTGGGGCAGTAAGTATCCCAGCACGCTCAGCTCTTGAGTTTCTTCTGCAGAGACCATTGAAGACAATTTTTTATTTTATCAATGCAGGGACTAAAAGACATTCTGGTTCATGGCAAGTCATTGACGGAGCAGGTTCTTCCACTTGCTTTACTCTCTGGATATCAAGGGGAAAAGAGCAAAACTGGTGCAAGGGTCCTAGTTTGTGCCGGTTTAAAGGCAAATTCAGTGCCTCAGTGAATAGAAAGAAAGGTGGTGCTTTTCCTGGGGGTGGGCGTGTATCTGGGGAGGGGTTTGTAGTTTGTTTGCAGAAGCAATGGCCTTAAGACAGCCTCACTTCACCCAGAGAGCAGCTCTTCTAAAATGAACAGCTGAACATGCCATATTAAAGATGGTATTAAGCTATTAGAGAGCATCCAAAGGAGGGCAATGAAGATGGCGAAGTGGAGCCATGTGAGGAGTAGTTGAGGGCACTTCTTCTCCTTAGCCTGGAGAAGAGGAGACTGAGGAGAGACTCACTGGGATCAACAGCTTTCTCTGAGGGGAAGAGGAGGGGCAGACTCTGATCTCTTTCTGTGATCTCTTTCTAGAACCCAAGGGAAAGGCCTGAAGTTGTGTCAGGGGAGGTTTAGGGGGGATGTTAGAAAGAGGTTCTTCCCCCAGAGAGTGGTCAGGCACTGGAACAGGCTCCCCAGGGAAGCAGTCACAGCACCAAATCTGCCAGAGCTCCAGGAGAGTTTGGCCGACACTCTCAGGCACACAGTGTGATTCTTTGGGCTGCTCTCTGCGGGGCCAGGAACTGGACTTGGTGATCTTTGTGGGTCCCTTCCCCCTCAGCATACTCTGCGTTTCTTTCCCTAAAGAAGTGTTGTGCAAAAGTGGTTTCTTCCTGCTTGAAAAACCAAAGAAAATCCATCCCAGAGAGGCAAGGCTGGGTTACTGAAGGCCCTTAGCCACCTCCCTTAGAGCCACTTATTGATGGCTGAATTCCCTTTTTTTTTTCTGTAAATCATAACCATGGCCAAGATAAGATGGATTTCTGCAAAATTATTTGAAACCTCATTCAGTGTTCCTAATGTAACTAACAGTAATGTTATTTAAATAACGTTAGTCGTTTGAAGTAGAGATAAATTTTCAGCTGCAGAGAGATCTAAATGTATAGTTAAGATGTTTAAAGAAACCTCAGTCTCAGCAACTGAAATTAAATTGCTGTGGAGGAGGCATTTCTACCCTAGAGTTGGGATTTTCAACCTTCTGGGTTTGTTTTTATTAAATAATGAAATACATTTCTGGGGGTTTAAAATATCCCATTGCAAAGTCAGTGTTACTAAAGAAATGAAATAATGGCTTTCCCCCAGGAACAGAGAGATAAAAAGAATTACAAAATTAATAATTTATCGTTAAACCATTGTTTGTTGTGCAATGCCTTGTGGTGTGGCAATAGCATTCGAATTAAAGAAGTTAATTTGTCTCAAGGAAAGACTATCATGTTGCTAAAAATGCTGTCTTGCTTTTGTTTGGGTTAACACTTCCTGAATTAAGGCAGTCCTCTTCAAATAGTAATTAAGTCTTACAGTGAACGATGTAACAACATATATGTGTGCTGTGGGTTTTTGGTTATTATTGTACAGAAAGTCAGAATGGATGTCCATCAGGCTGACACCCTGGGGACAGTTTCTCTCCCTGGAGCAGGTGTATTAGAGACAAATTTTTAGTATGAAAACAGGTTCCGGAGCTGAAGATCCAGCATTGTTTCCAAGCACTGGTTCCTCGGGCCCAATGTGCCACTGCACGCTCTTGGCAGCTGAGGCAGACAAATAATTTTTAATGGATAATATATTGGACTATGCTCTTAAAATAGTTGGTACTTTCTGGATTACTCAGTTCTCCAGGATGTCCTTGACTGATGAGGAATGTCAGCCACTTTCACTCTGAAAATCAGTCCTTCTTAGACCATTAAAAAGCACTAATTGCTTCATCAACTTAAGCTCTTCTTGACTTATAAAAGCTTGTAAGAAAAGGCAAGAAAAGATTGCATGATGTTAGTCATACAGTATTTCCCTAAAGACATAAGTTTTCTTTAATTTGGTATTTTGGTATATGGCATGGGACCACAAGCACATTAATTATTAATGGAGGTAGATATAGTGAATATTATATTGGTCTATCTTACATTTACATTATCTTTCATAGAATTTTGCTTTACTAACAACCATTCTGCAAGTCAATTTCTTTGATAAAGGGTTGTGTTTTAAAAATGACTAATTAAACACAATCTGTCTGTTACAGGTGATATGTGCAAAATGCTCTGAGTTTAAGCCACTTGCAGATAACAGCCGCCATAATCGAGTGTGTAAAGAGTGTTTTCTGCAGCTCCCAGCAAGCCCCTGCAGCCCTGGGGTGGAAGCAGTTGGGGAACAGAAGAAAAGACTAGCTGCAGAGGTACAGTCTTTGGCTAAGAAACTTTGTGAGACTCTCTCTTTTTTTAGTGTATTTATTAAAAACTAATCAAATTTGTTTTCTTTTCTGCCCCACCATGGTATTTAATCCTCTGACATATAAATCTCATTGAACATGCCTGCAGCCTGGATGCTGTCTGTAGATAGTGAGCGTTCATCATAGGATGCTGATCACACAGGCATGCATACAGGTTTGGCAGCTAAGCTTCAGCTTCCAAACTTACAAAAAAGGCAAATCCTCTGACTTCTTTTTATTATGGTGTATTTCCAATCTTGAGCTGTGCACAGTAGCTATTCAAAAAATAAGATCTGTTTTTTCACTTTTAGTTTCATGGAGCAACTCTGTTGCTTGGGGGCTTTGTCAGCTTTGTACTTAAACACATCCAAGATCTCAGCAATAGGGTGGGGTAAAGCCTCAGGTTCCCTTGGTCTGAGCTGCCAGATCTGCAGAACGCAGAAAAAGTTCTGGATCTGGAGCCTGACCCCACCAAAACCTTCAGATATGGTATCAGATATTGCCCTCTGTGGCAGGGGGTTGGAATGAGATGGTCTTTACAGTCCTCTCTGACCCCAACCATTCTGTGATTCTGTGATACATGCTCCAGCTGCAACTACAGATGATGAGCTCTTGATGTGTGCCAATACAGTCTGTGATATGTCATTACAAACTTTGCAGCACTGTTTCAGTAGGAAAAGTTGCAGGTGCAAACCTGCACCTACACAGGGAAGAGAGAGCCCTTTTAATCTGAGAAGTGAAATGGGACCCATGGATTTACCTCAGAAAGCCGATTACAACAAAAAGCTGTAAAAACCCAAGGAAAAGTGTCATTTTCCCCTCCTCTACTCAGGCTGCTAGTTTTTTTGTTAAGTCTTCAAAGGATGAGGTAAAATGCAAGAAAGCCAGTGTATAGAAAGAAAATATCAGAGTCAGGCTTTTTCTTTCCCTTCTGTTTACATTAAACTTTCTTAACAAGCTTAGTAGCAGCTGAAGAGACTGCCACTTAACAAATGTTGTTAGCAGCTGCCAGAAATCTTTGGAAGGCTTCTGTGCAAATCCTAATGCAAACAGGAATTTTGATTTTCTTTGCTTTCTATCAGAGCACAACAATTTCTTCCAATTTTTTTTTTTTTTGCACTCTGATTTGGCTCCACCATTCACAAGAGGTTCTGTTAATAAACCCTTTGCATTAATTTGAAGTCATCTCCCAGCCTACTTTGCTAAGCAAGAAATGAGGTGCATCATCTTAATTACCATGTTCAATTTACTAGGTGGAAGTTGAATTTAGCTTCATGTCCGCTGGGAATGATGGTTCAGCCTCTGCCTCTGTTACATGGAATTATGCTATTTCTTAATTATTAGTAGTATATAATAATTATGTAGTAAGTATAAGTATATAATAATTTTTAAATTATGATTAGTATATAATAATTATNAGTATATAATAATTATTAATTTCTTATTTGGTTATGGCCTACTCAACATTTGCCCTCAAGTGTTATTTGACTCTACACCACTTGAGTATTTTATATTTAATTCTAAGTATTTTGCACACTTAAACATAAACTGAAACAGCTCTGTTTTATTTTTTTCCCCTTCATCCAGAAGCAAAGCATCCTTGTGGCTGAAAACAGCCTCTTCAGCAGCTACCTCCAGTTCCTTGAAAAAGGGAAGACTTGGTACAAAATGTGGGTGACCATCCCTAAGAGTGAACCTCTTGTTCTGTATCTGCAAGGAAGCAGCCAGGTAAGATGGCATTCATGAGCACTAACATACAGAAAAAGAAAAACTTAAGTTTGAATATGTCGAGCTGAGAAATGGGTCAAAGGATTTGGCTTGGTTTCAACAACAGAACTGAATTTCCTATTCTGGATGTGGCACAAAGCCGCAGAGATTTTAGGTTACCTTGTTACCTGTACTTGCTGCTGATACAGTTATGAGTAAATGTTAAAGCTCATTGCTTTTCCATTCAAATTTTTAGCAAAAAAAGAGGACAAAACAAGGATAATTAGGTTATGCTTTAGCTTTTTTAAGGTTTCAGACAGATGTAGTCAAGGATTTTATTTCACTGTTGTTAGGAAAAACACTTTCCTGTTAAATATATAGAACTGCAAAGGAGGCTGGATATTGCAATTGCTGGAGCTGCTGGTTCAAGTTTTTTTTTTTTTTAAACTTAGTTCTGGGTTGATGGGATAGAGGAATTTGTGAAAATGTAGATGTTCTTCAGCCTGAAAAATTATAAAGCTCCTTGTCATAGCATCATGGGGTTTTATCTTTAATTGAAGTACTTACATTTATAAGAGTTTTTTGTCTCTAAATGTACTGTTGAAGCTAACTAGCATTTGTGTGTGATGAAAATCAAGGGATAGAAACATCTATATCCAAACTAGAAATATCTGTCTGCTTCCTTAGCACTGAAGAATGATAATGCTGAAAGGAGATTCCCCATATCCAGTTTTGCATTTGGCATTTGACACATTTACACAGAGCTTTGTTTTATCTCCTGTGTGGGATTGAAGTAGTAATGGAACTGAATTCAGCCAGCAATTACCCTGCTGTAGTTGTAGTGATAAAAAGGTTTTCTTTTTATTAGCGTCTGTTTGTGGCTAGGAACAGTCAAGGAAATAAATTTTCCCTGTGATTTTATAAAGCATTTCAGAGTAAAGCTCACCTTGTATCTGATCAACAAATAGTACACCTTGTTGTTAGAGCTGTGTTCATTTTGCAGCTTGTCAGCAGGAGCATCTCTGGCTTTAAGTAAGTTGGTGTAATGTTTTAAACATAGTGCTCAAAGAGGCTGAAAGCTTGAATTTGGAGCTTCAGCCCCCTTGGCTCCATCTGTGGTTCCAACCCCACAATTGGGTAAGCCTCCAATTTGTCCTGCAGACAGCGAGCTGCCTGGTTTCCCTTCTAGTCAGCAGGACATGCGTGGCTGAAATTACACATTGGAAAAGCAAACAGCCTCAGACAAGGCACTAAAACAAAGGCAACAAATTCAGTCTTTGGCTCTCTCTGGAGTCAGGGTCTGGAGAAAGGAACAATGCTTTAAAAAGCCAAGCAGAGAGAACAACTTCACCCGCAGAACTTTTCAACTGATGCGCAAGCTGTGCCTCAGCCAAGGGCCAGTGCAAGCCCTGCATCCACACAAACCAAGCCAAACTGTCTCACACTTGGGCAAGGAGACTGGGAATAGAGGGAGAGAAATTTAAATTCTTTGGCCTTCCTCACACAGAAACAATGTGTGTCATCTAAGAGGTGGCAGGGGTGAGAAGCTGAGAGGAAGCAACACCCCTTACACAGGATGATTGAGAATTTCTCCTACTGCCCAACTGATTGTTGCAGTACATCACAAATAATAATCCATGGACATAAATCACCTGCATTCAGTGTAAACTCAATGATGCTTGATTCTGCAGGCCCCACCTGACAGTCATGCAAAACCACAGATGGAAACTGGAGGAACTTCTCTGCTTCAGTTGCTATGTACTTTGTCCCTGTCCTGCCAAATTTGATCTTGAGCTCTGCTGATACTATTAGTAAGATCCTATTTTTTTAGGGGAAAAGGGTGCCTTTGGCACGGATTGTCAATTTTATGACAGTTAAATTTAGAGATGAGCGTCCGCAACTATTTCAAGGGTGAGACAATTCTCCCAGTAAAGTATCAAGAAAGCAAAAGAACAAGGTTATTTATCTTACATTCCAAAACCAGCATTTACTGTCAGGAATGAGACTATAAACAACGAAGTTATTCCTTTCTTCAAGGGCCTGCCATTCCCATTTGTATACTTCAATTTGTATCCAACTGCAAGAAAAAATTAGGAAGTCCTATTTCTTGATATTAATCCAACATTCTTGTTAATTCTAGTTTACATAGGATACACTAAACTTCTGAGGAAAATCTCTTCCAGAGCTTCATTACTGGTGTCTGAATGTCTGGAATCAGTTGGGAGCCACTCATATGCTTAAATATTCTTTTCCCAGGCATAGTTCTGTTTTGCACACCCACCTCCATGGATCTCACAGACCTCTTTAGACCTGCAAAGAAGCATTTCAGTGCCTGAGATGTGTCTTTTGGGAATAATATTGCCAACAATAGTATTAAAGGTCTTGAAACAAACTTCTAGAAAAGAAGTTTGAAAGTTGGAGGATTATTGTTAAGAAGAACAGCAAGAATAGCTGCCTTTTGGGGAGAAGGAGCAAACCAAGCTGAATCTGGAGCTTTGAATACAGTGAAAGCTTCTTCCTCTGCACCCCTGGCCCTCACACTAAAGAAGCGATGCTAGTGCAGGTAGAAACATGACTCACAGATTTAAAATAGCAAGAAAACTGCTCTTTTTGCTCTTTTGTTCCAGGAGAATGAATTCATCCCCTGAGTGTTCACAGTTCAAGTCTTGCATAAGACTTTATGCATGAGGATTCCCAGCTTATTTAGGTTTGGGAATCATACCAATTTGATTTGTCCTCAAATGGAGAATTTGTACAGCTGTTTGTCATATTTATGTCCGTGAAATTATAAGAGTTTACTTATAAGCAAAGACCACTTCAAGTGTAAGGAGCAGAAGTTTTAAGATAAATTAGTCTTTTCAAGGGCTCCACCTGGACCTTCTGTCCCTGTTGGCCTTGTAAAATGCACAGCTACTTGCAAAGCTCTGGCATGAACTTACCTGAGTGAGACGTGCAAAGGCTTCCAGGATAGCTGGAAAAGTAATGGATTTTGGAGAAATATGAAGGGTAAAACTAGTATAGCTAGAGCTAGTATATTTATGTATATATCAGATCAAGCTTGATCCAAGAGAAAATGTTGCTTTATAAAGAAGAGAAATTTTCCATTCATCATCTAAATGTGATTTACTTTTAGAAAATAAGGGAGTAGCTGAATTTTAAATTAAGCTCAGGGTTTTTAGAAGTATTTTTTTTTGCTTGCCTGTTGATCCTGTTTAGTAGAAGCTTTACCTGGCCCTGCACTAACTCTGCTTGCCCTTTTTTGGTCCTGAAGATCACAGGAGTCTCTCAATGACTTGTGTAAGGTTGGGGTTAGATCATGAGTGGATAAAGAGTGGAGTGTGGGAAGAAAAAACAAGGTATTTTCTAAGCCCACACAGAAGTAGGAGGGGGAAAATGCCATTGGTGGGTCACTGTTGTCCAAGAGGGCTTATACACTGCAAAGACCTGTGCAGTGCCAGAGGCATGTCTGTATGCAGGGATGCCTGAAACAGAACTGCCTCTGTGGTGGAACTGAGTCGTCTGTTCCCAAATCTTAAACCCTGGGTGTTGCAATGGCTGTAACAAAGCAATAAATACATACTTCTCTAATGGCCTAGATAAATAACTCATTTGTGTTGTGCTGCTGAGAGTCAGGATGAGTGCACAGTGCTTGTGATTGCTGACAGCATTACACATCCACTAAATTTTTATCTATCACTCACTCACTATCTGAAGAAAATTATTGTAATCAGCCCTAAAGTGAAGCTCTTTCAGCACTGGGTGTTTTGGTTTGGTGAAATACCAGTATCATGCAGTCGTACTATGCTGCATGCAGAAATATTTTTTTAAAATACAGTCCAACCAGCCAAATCCTGTAGGCTCTAAAAATGAAAACATGAATTTCATCTCTCTTATAAGGCCTGTAAATCCTACTTACATGCTCAATATAAGGCTGGAATTCATCGTGGGTGCATAATAACCGCTGGATTTGCTAGGCTTCAGGTAGGGGGGAAGGGCTCAGCAGCAAAGGACATCCACAGATGCTGCTGGTCCCAAAGAGAAGTCTGGATTGGAGGTGGGGTATTCCTCAAGGCCAAGTGCTTCACTTTTACCTCTCAGTAGTACAGCTTTTCAGAGATAATGTAAATCCCTTCCTTTTGGATCAGGCAGGTACAGACAAAGTGTCAAGGGCAGCATATTAAGGGAGGATGCAAGACCAAAGGCAGACTGCTTAATTTACCTGTGTCTGCACATGTTGGGTAGGTGCAACACATACAATTCAAACATCAATTTGCTCTTACAGTGCACTTCGTGGCTACAAATAACATCATTTGTCATTGGCATGGGCAACCTACAATTTTCCATTTGACAAGTCTAAATGTCTACTCCAAACCAAGACCAGTGATACAGGCATGGTTGAGCTTGCATGTGCTCTTGTGCATTTGTGTTCATCAGTCCCATGTTTGCTTGCTTGAGCAGTGCCACGTGTGCAGGAGCTGCTCTGTACGTGCAAGTTCTTCTGCATGGGCAAGACCTTCCTGTTTTTAGAGATGTGGCTGTGGTTTCAGGGTATAGAAACTGTGCTGCATTTAGGACAACTAGTTACACTCAAATGGGAACTGAGTGTAACTTTAGCGTTTGGCCTAAAGCTGCCTTAAATCTCGTTGAATGGTGCTTGGTCTTTAAGCAGTTGGACTCTGGCATTTTTGCATGACAATAACAGGCAATAGATGAACAAATCAAGAAGCCTATATTGATAAACTGTATTAATAAACTGTGATGTATTTTTGACTGTATTTCTTGCCCACTTAGTTAATGTATGTGTCTGCATTGATGTAAGCAGTTTTCATACTTGAATTATGTTAGAAAAAGTGTGAGAAAAGTAGGCATCTTTTTTGGCCATTATTCTCAGAGTTTTGGTCCTCTTCCAGATTTACCAAGTCATCTGCATTTGGTGTGGGCTGACAAAAGAATGACTTTGCCACTTCTCAGTGGGATGCTTCGTTAGCTTTGGTATGGGGCTGCAACACAAGCAGCTGCTACAGCAGGTGACAGCTTTGTACAGATGCTTGATGCCTGTGTGATTCAGACTTCAGTTTAGGGATTCATCCTTAGAAACACTTTGCTGGGAGCAGTTGAAGAGGTTGCTTGGCCATGGCACACCTTGCCTTGCTAAAATATGTCTTTCTTGAGAGCTTAGGAGAGGAGTTGGTTGATGCTCAAGATGTGACTGTTAGAGAGCTGTATTGCTCCTTAGATCTGTGAGTCAATCTGGCTTTGAAAGGATGGTCAAGAGTTTGAGCATTGGCTTTCTTGACGTCTCTCAAAGGCATCATAAATTACTGAAAATCAAAAATTGTCTTTTCTTTTAAAGACTTTTCCCTTACCCTTTAGTTGCCTTGGTGTGTCTCAAGGTTCAGCTTTGCTTAATTGCTTCCTTTTAACTAATCCTACAAAATATCCCATGATGTTCAAAAGGGACAACATCAAACTCTTCTCAGCTGGCTCCCATTGCCTGTACCTAATGCAGAGGAAATTTTGTAAAAGACACACACATAAGTTACATGAAATGATATGAAGATCCCTGGCCATATTTACTGTGAAAGGAAATCAGTGAAGTAAAAAAAAAGTCATTGCTTTTTGCTGGTTTAAGCTGAGCAGTCGGTACTGCCTTGTCGCTGCTTCCTTCATTGCAGCGCTGAACAAGGAGCCTGGGACTGCGTCCATGTGCTTCCTGCAGTGTGTGCCTGCTGGCTCCATGCAGTGTATCCCCATCCCCGCCTCAAACTGCATTTGGTCCTGAATCCTTACATTTGTTTTCTCTCCTTTAGGATGGACGAAGCCCACGTCCAATCCCTCTGCCTGGCTATGAAGTCAGTTTACCAGGTTCTGGTGAGAAGTTTGATGTGAAGCACGTTTTTAAGCTTTGCCAGTCCCATCAAACTCTCTATTTCAGTGCAGAAGATGAAGAGCTGCAGATGAAATGGATGGAAATTCTCACCAAAGCTGCCAAAGGGGAGACTGAGGATACAGCTGAAGGGCTCAGCAACCCATAGAGCATGTTTCATTTCATTTCTTTCCTACATGCTATAAACCATCACTTGAATTTGGTATTCATGGCACTTTGGAATCTATATGGCTTTATATTTTCATGTGTCTGCATAGGAAGTTCAGTGGTTTCTCAACTTTTATTGTACATTTTTCAAGTACAGTAGTTACTTGCCATATATTATGTTAAAAAAAATAAGTAGTTGTAGTTGTTGGTGGTGTCAATGCTGGTTTAAAACAAAAGACAAGGAGCAAAGCATTAATTTTAACAAAGGTAATGGAAAATCATCCGTCTTGTTTTCCTAAGTGTATATTTTCCAGTCCTTTTGATTGCTGTTGAGTGCAGGATGTGTATAGTCTGTGATTAGTTCTATAAATGCTGCCTTTTAAGTTAAATGTTGTAAAAGCTTGTGCTGGCCACTGACATTCCATTCTCTGCCTCGCCCTCCTGGTAAGGTCTTTGTGATGTGTGAGCAATGTACTGAGTATTTTCCTGTTGCTAAAACCATGTCTCTGCTGTTTTGAGATGACCTGTTCAAATGACAAATGCTGTAGAAGGGACTTCTAAAAATAACTGCAGATGGTGGAGAACAGAACATTAAGAAGTCTCATTGATTTTAAGCATTTATTATATTGATTGCTTTCTTCTGGAACCAATACCTTCCTTATATTGGAACCCATTTTGATGTAAGTGAACAAACATTTTATACTGCAAACTGGGTTATGATCAATAAACAAGAACAATTTTAGTACACACCATACAAAAAGGTGACTTTTTTGTCGTATTGGTTAATTTAAGTGGCCTAGATTTTATTTATACAATTTGTAAATAATGTTTAATAAGTATTTTAAGAATTTTTAAAAGACCTCAGCTAATTAACAGGATTTAGTACATAGTGTAAGAGATATTTGTATGAACTGAATTTGTAATTTAATTTTCCTGTTCACCTGTTTTTGTCTTATTTTCAAACATAAATGCTTATCTATTTAAATAAAAATTCCTGCAGTTAACTTCCTGAGCCAGAAATCCAAGGCACAGCAAAGTGTAGGTCAACATTTAATATAGGTTAAAAAAAATTATAAAAGTCTAAAACAAACCAAAAAAAGGGCATGTCTGTTCCTAGTCATAGTAAGCATGTAGTATCAATCAAAATGAAATAAAATCTGTCACAGTACTGTATTTTTAAATGGTTTGGTTTAACTTTTGTTTCCTGTTCAGCCTTCTACTTTTTCTGATATTGATAGAGAGGAAGAAATGCTCCATATAGATAGAGTTTTTTAGGATTGTTGAAAATTAGTGATATGCATCAGTGAGTATTTTTTGGACCTACAGAAAAGGACTTATCGTTGTTTGGGGTTTGATTTATTTTTTGCATTGGTGAATAAATCATATCTCTGAAGTCCTGATTATATCTGATGATAAAAAATTAGAGGCCATGTATTTGATTATCTACTGGAAAATTTTCTTGAGGCTTGCATCTTTCTTCCCTACCCACCCTCTCCCAACATTCTACACAGAAAAGATTTCTTGAAGAGTAGCTTTTACCATGAAAAGGAATTATTTCCAGTGTGTGTTATTTCTTCTCCCAAGTTTCCTTGAAAATGTAATGATATAGAGTGCTTGCCTTGAAAATTTACTCATTTAGTAACATTTCTGGTTTGGAGGCGGGGTTTTTGTTTATTTGTTTACAATGTGTTAACATTCTCTCATTCTATGATTTTAAGCAAATCAAGGGAAATGTGCTTAGTGGACACATTAACAATCCAACATGCAGTAATGCAAGAGCAAAGCACCCTCAGAGAACAGCCCCAGGCTACAGAATGCTGTTGTAGGAGAGTCTCTCTTGGTCGGCATCGATTGACCAGCACAAGGTCCCAGAATAGAGTGCTGCTGTGAAATCACAATCAAATGCTCTGAGAAATCACCACACATCTCTGAAGGCTAGTCCTAAGTTTACAGCAGGATCTAATCTTGTCCAGATCAAAGGCTGGAGGGTTAGGACCTTTGTTTCATTCCTCATCTTCTCTGCTTTGGAAGGAAGTGGGAACTCCCAAAGCTGAAGAAGTAGGTGTTGCTGACACTATTTGTCGAAAAAGCTGTAAGCTTTAGACTTTCCTTTGTCATAAAAGCTGTTCTTCTGAGCTCAGCCTGCTTCTGTGCAGAGGGTTAGCACAGGGATTAAGCATCCCATAAACACTACATATGCCTTTGTATTAGTGCATAAATAAGATTTAAGCCACTAATAGCCCCTTTCTAGCTCCGCATAGAGCTGAATTATATATGCTGGCCATGATAAGACCAGAGAAAAAAAATTTAGATGTGGTAGCAGCAGGTAAGTTCAAACAGGGAACTGAATTTTGATGAATTTGGGATTAAGAGTACAATACCCATAGCTGCGGTGTCCTGACATCAGCACATTTCACAAAAGATGCCAAAATCTCACAATAAGCCAAGAACCTTCTCTGTGTATGAGGGATGTGACCTGTGGAGCTGCACCAGCAAGTCTTCTCCACTTTGCTGCTTGCAACCATGAAGTGAAACATACCAGGTCTTTCTGACTCTGCCTGTCAGGTCAAGGCACCAGACCCTACCTGCCTCATAGACACAATATGCCCTCAGAAAGAAGAGCTGGCAAAGGCAAAAATACAAAGAACTGGCAAGGGAAAAAGGCAGTGCCAGAGCAGACAGATGGGGCCAGTCTCCAATTATTTATTTCCTTCCTAGAGGTGGGATGCATGTTGGTAGGTGGCTCATTTTGCAGGTGGTCAGAAAGTGAGGTGATCAGGATGAGGAACAGCATTGAACTACGACTCGGAGAGACACAGCATTCCAGAAATTATCTGGATCCAGTTAATCCATCTACATCATCTCCACCTACATTTGAGCCTTTGGTACTGTACAAGCAATACCTGAGCTCTGCCCCTGTCATCCTTGAGCTGGGAGAAGATTCATTGGCAACACCAAGACTACAGGAAATCAAACCAGTCAATTAAGAGGTTTTATCTGAAATCAATGTCTCCACTCAAAATGATGAAGAAGGAATTTGTGTTTTTGCTAAATGATGTGTGACCTTTTAGTATCTCTGGCCCCAGATTGCTCATGGGTATCTAAAGGATCAGGGGTATTATGTTCAGGGTCTATCGGGCAAAGTCGGCATGGACAAATCTACTGAGAAACAGGAAAACTGTGAAATGGATGGTCCTTACCTGCTGTGTCTGCTGTGGACCATCAGCACCAGGGAATCTGGGCCAGGTTTTCACAGAGGCAAATGGGACTGATCCATTCAGATGGACTATTTATTATTCACCTTAATCTTTTATAAAAAGGCTAGATTTCAGTGTGCTCATTTGGTTTACTCATTCTCCAGCCTCTGTGTTAGCTATGATGGGTTACACAGGGTTCATTGACTGAGGGTTTAGGAGAACTAGTGCCACCATATCAGTGCCTGGTTGTGATCAAATAAGGGCTTATGCTAAATCATAGAATCACAGTATCGTTTGGATTGGAAGGGACTTTAAGATCATCTTGTTCCACCTCCTACCACGGGCAGGGACACCTTCTACTATCCCAGGGTGCTCCAAACCCCAGTGTCCAACCTGACCTTGGACTCTCCAGAGATGGGGCAGCCACAGCTTCTCTGGGCATCCTGTGCCCGGGCCTCACCACCCTCCCAGGGAAGAATTAATTTATTTCTTAAATCTGAACCCCATGAGTCCCCACGAGGTGAGCACAATCATATACATGTATGTAAAACTGCTTCTAAAGGTGATGCAGGAGAGGGAATGTGAATCCCAGATTTTTTTCTGTTTTCATGGAATTCCTTGTCACTGACAGACGCTCACAGATGCTTGAGAGAGAAAGATGACAAAGCTGTGAGTTTCTTGTTTGATGCTGGAGCTGCTCAGAGAGATAAAATACAGTAGAGCAGTTACAATGAGGGATATGTTTTTATGTCCATTATAAACATCTTCAGAGACGGAACAAAGTAATCACTGTGCTGGAGCACACTGGCACTGTGTATATGTCCGTCTCCCTTCTCCAACAGTGATGTGGAGATGAAGCTTGTGGATGTGGGAGGTGAGTACCTGTATCTGCCTGGTGCACACAGCACAGCCAGGTGAGGAACCTGTCTCCAGCCATGGCCAAAGCAGATGTGAAGGAACATGTATGGATGTGTGACTGCCAGCTGCCCAATGCTCAAAGATATGCCAAGCTAGAGATGGTACCTGGCCTTTAATAACCCCTTAGAGGATTTTTGACCTAGAACTTAGCTGATTATATTTTTCACTGTAATTTTTTTTTTTTTTAATATCCACAATATCCTGTGTCAAAGAATTCTGTACCTAAACCCCACCTTGGCTAGAAAGTTTCTTCCCTTTTTTGAAGCTGTAGTGCTGGCATCTTCCAGGTCTGGCCTGGGGAGCAGCACTGAACAGCTTCCCTGTAACCTTCCTCAGGACCCTGAGGTTGCACAGAACTCTCCTGGGTCTTCCCAGGTGTCTCTTTCTGTAGCTATAAGAGTCTGTTTCTTTGTTCCTTGCTAGGTAGCTCTGATCACTTATGTTTCCCCTCCTTGAGTCTCTTTTCTTTGACCACACAGGACCACATGAGGTGGGTCAAGGGCAGATGCTGGGGCAGGGAATTTTTTTTCTCACATTTCTGTCCCAGACTATTTATATCTGGGGCTAAGAATACTTGAATATTTTCTCTTTTCAGCATCTTGTGCCATTTTGACTGTCTTGAACAATAGTGATGTGCCAGGGCTTTGCTGGTGGGCAATATTTCCCTTGTTCAGTCCCTTAAGCCAGCTGGAAGAAGAAATATTAACCAATATCAGCTCAGTCTGTTTTGAAGTTGATGCTGGACATGTACATGCATATCCTTCAATCACTGCCCTTTGCTAAATGAGCAAACTGACAATGTTGCAGAGCATCTATGCAATTATATTTGAATGCACCACTTAGAGACTGTGACAAATTCCATTATGTGAATTGAAAAGTGCAAAAGGTTAAAATAAAAATTGCTTAATAAAATTGCAACAATCCATTTAAAACTGCACAGACGAAATGCAGAACTGTGAAAAGCACTGAGCATCTACCATAAAATAAATCTTTATTTGCTAGAATGGACACTGGGCAGCTCCTTGGCTGGTACAAATGGATGGATTTAGTTACAGCTCTCTGTTAAATTAGCTGAGGATCCAACCATAGAGCTTTGTTTAATCTTTAAGCATTTCTGCTTCCTGCCAAGACTGAGATAATCAGTGATTTACAGCACAGCTTTTGCTGTCCCTAGATGGACAGGAAACTTGAGCAGGATGTCCACTCCACATTTGGAGACAAGGCCCAGCAGGTTTTCATTGGTCTTGGCTTGCAAATAATTAATGTTCTCTCTCTACAGTGAATTTCCCGCCATTTCTCCCAGCACAGAGAAAGCCTGACACGACAGTATTATTCCAATAGCTGTTAATTTTTTTTTTGCCTGAGAGATCAATTTTGTGTCAAATTTGTGGCATGTTAGCAATTCTTCCCTGACTTCTGAAGTATGCACTAGGTTTAGGATAATAATGCATTTCTGTAAGTCTGTAATGAAATTGTCACTCACGAACAGCACGCTAACACTTTACTATGCTCCTTAGAGATTGCTTCCTGTTGCTGTTTTGAAGGGATAAAAGCAAATCTAATATGCATCTTGTGCAAGGGTCTAAAGCAGTTGCTGGTGTCACATGAGCTCAATCCTCTTCTGAGTTATGCAGATCAGATCCGCAGGATTTGATTACGTGTGCCAACTTCACCACACAAACCTTACCACAGCACCGTGGTTCAGGACAGGTTCTGAGCAGGTTCCACCAAGTGAGTGGTGTTTCTCTGAAATGAGGGAAAATTACTTGATATCCACAAGGGCATAGAGTGATAGGACAAGGGGAAACAACTGTAAGCTGAAGGAGGGCAGTGTTAGACTGGATATTGGGAATAAATTCTTTACTAGAAGGGTGGTGAGGCCCTGGCACAGGCTGCCCAGAGAAGCTTTGGCTGCCTCATTCCAGGGAGTGTCCAAGGCCAGGTTGGATGGGTCTTGGAGCAGCCTGGGGCAGTGGAAGGTGTTCCTGGCCATTGCAGGGGATGGAACTTGATGGACTTTAAGGTCCCCTAACCATTCTGTTTCTATGTTTACTTGAGGCTTATAAAATATAAAGCTCATCTCTGGTAGAGAATGACCAGATATAGAATGAATATCCTGACATTTGTAAAAAGTAGATATTAGGAGAAGGAAATTAATAAATGAATTTGTAAGGCCATGTCTGCTTAACTGGAATCATGCTGACTAGCCCCAGTGCTGGAGGAGATAGCTTTTGTGAGTGTTCACAGCAACATTTTATCTTGGATTGAAGACACAAACGGTTGTTCTCAGAGTGTTTGTTTTTCCAAGCTACTGACAAACAGAATGTGTATTGATGCCACTTGGCCTGTCACACTATTTATTCATTTCTATAAAAGAAGGAACAAAAATGTTCCCTCCTCAAATTAGTTTAGCATTTTCAGGCTCCGATGGGATATATGTACCTGTGTGCTGCTGTGTTTTTCTATACTGTGGCGCTGGACTACACTTAATGGTAATACAAGAAAATAGTTCCTGAGCTGTGGCCCCAGGCTGAATCCATCACCTCCCTAACATCTACTAGAAATAAGGAAAACACACTGGAGTTTGCAGCAGGCAAGCAGGTCACATGTTATCAGCCATGAGCCATCTTTACACGAGCATGGCAGAGCTCTGTGCCACTAACAGCCCAGGGGAGTCACTGGAAGAGCCAAAATGGAGCTGGGCGTGGGCATACAGCGTGTCCTTGGCAGAAAGGATTCTCCAGGTCCCTGCATGCTGTATTCCCTGGTACAGGACCAGGTTGGTTTCTTCCACACTGGGGAACATCACTCCTCCCTGCTGAGAGAAGCCATATTTTATTCCCACATCTATCATAGAATCACAGAAAGGTTTGGGTTGGCAGCAACCTTAAAGCCCATCTCATTCCACTCCCTGCCTTGAGTGCTGTGTCCAGTTCTGGGCCCCCCAGTTTAGGAAGGACATGGAGGGGCTGGAGCGTGTCCAGAGAAGGGCAACAAGGCTGGTGAAGGTTATGGAACACAAGTCCTGTGAGGAGCAGTTGAGAGAGCTGGGGTTGGTTATCCTGGAGAAGAGGAGGCTCAGGGCAGGCCTCATCAGTCTACAATTCCCTGACAGGAGGCTTCAGCCAGGTGGGGGCTGGGCTCTTCTCCCAGGCAATCAACAAAAGGATAAGAGGACACAGCCTTATGCTGCACCAGGGGAAGTTTAGGCTTAACACAAGGAAAAGATTCTTCACAGAAAGAGTGGTTTGGCATTGGAAAGGGCTGCCCAGGAAGGTGGTGGAGTCGCCATCCCTGGAGATGTTTAAGAAAACACTGGACGTGCCACTCGGTGCCATGGTACGGTTGACAAGGTGGTGTTAGGTCATAGGTTGGACTAGGTCATCTCAAAGGTGTTTCCAACCTAGTTAATCCTGTGATACTGTGAGTGAAACCTATAGCTGGGAGAGGAGGAAAAGGAAAAGTCAGGGGGCAGAGTGAAGAAGCCATCTCCCTGGGCCAGCTACACACCACTGATCCAGTAACAGCAACAGATCTGACAACCCCCAACAGATCATTTCATGTTGCTTCTAAAGGTCATATTTTTCTTTCATCAATCTAATTGCTGAGCTTTTAGCTATCACACCTGTGCATGTGTGATCTGACTAAACAGAAGCTGAGGCTGAGAGCTACCATTCTCCTTTTCAAGAGTTACAGAACAAGCAACAGGGTCTGCCTAAGGCTCTGAGCAGTGCAGGCAAACCCAAGAGTCACTGCCTGGGTCTGAGGGGCTGATGCTCAGCTGAGCCAGCCTAAGCTCCTGAGGCTCAGGGAAGAAGGGGATGGCAGCAGGGGAGGAGAGGAGAAAGGGGATCAGCTTGCTGCTGCTGGAGGGCTGGAAAGCTGCCATTGCCGGGCTGGGATCTGGGAGCATGTCCCTGTTTGGGCGGGCAGCAAGGGGCAGGCAGTCCCTGCCCGGGGCCTGCAGCCATCCAGCAGCTTTTGCTGGGGACTTGCTCAGTAGTCTTGTGCCCTTGGTATGCCTGGGGCCAGCTCCAATAACTAGGATTAAAAGAAAGGCAATGTCTTAGGGCAGTTTAGTGAAATCCAACAGTTAAATAATCCCTAAGAAAAAGCAGCAAGTGTCTGGTTGAGGTTGCATGGCTTCTCCTGATGCTGAAGGTGAAAGCAGAGGCCTTAAAAATTATGAAAGCACTCACCTGCAGCTAGGGAGGTGAGTGATATTCTGGGGTGTCACACCACAGGCTGCCTGTGGTGTTCGAGGACATGTGGAGCAAAACCAGTGCTGTTGGGTTATACATTCCCTTACAAAGCAAATCTGAATGCTGCCACGAGGTGAGTGGAATTCAGGTGCTGCTGCTTAATTTGCTTCTGTGAGTGCCTGTAAGGAAAGATTTGACTCGCAACACACTTGTGTTCAACCTGAATTGTGTAACAGCAGCTGCAGGGGTAGTGGCTTACAGAAAAAACGACTTCTCTGTCTTTGGAATTCCTCTGGTTTCACTGGACTTGACTGGAGGAGCTACAGTTTCTTGTTGACTTTAATTAGATTGATTAATATTTGACATTACTGGAAATACAAAGCTAATTCATAAGCTGCAGCATTTTCAAAAATGCTGGGGTTTTGCTATAATGTGACCAAGCATTGCTTTTTGAATGTGGTTTAGTAGTATGGATGGAAACAGCAGTCGCTTATATCTGCAATATTCCTGTGGCCTCCCTGACAGATAAGCTCATAGGAAAGAGTGCTATGGCCAGCAGCACACTGAGCTGTGTGACCATTTCATGAGGGCATGATCCTGCTCCATTTGATGTTTCCAGAAGAGCCTTAAGAGGTTTTTTAGTCTATTTGGGTTTGGTGCACCTTGGAATTTAATTTCTCTAATCTGCTCCTGCAGACTGTTTTTTCCTTCTAATTCCAGGTGAAAAAAATAATGAGAGGGTATAACAAGTGGAGAGAGTGTTAATAGCTGCAGTGCTTGGTGTGGGCCTCAGACTATAGGATCAGCACCAACACACAGAGCTTCCTCAGCAGAGCCAGTTGTTCCTCCTCTTGTTTTCTGTGGACACACAGTGCAGACCATTAAAGGCCTTTTTTGGATCCACTGCCAGTGTCAGCAAATCAAGGATCTCAAACACTGCTGAGACCCAGCCTCACTGTGGTAATGCTGCAAGGGCAGTAAGTGGCAGGGGGTGACATGGCCAGAATGTGACAAACACAAAATGACACACGCAGCGTGTGCAAGGCACTTGCGTTTCACCAAGTAGCCTGTGCGTGTTTGTGTGTGCCACCCAGCTCCGGATAGGATGATGGATCTGGGAACCATCCAGTGGTTTTAGTTGCAGATCCCAGCGAAAACAAACACAACTTTGGAGACCATGAACTGGATGTATGTGAGAGATTCTGCTCCTGGAATATAACCACATAAAGAGCAGTATACTGTGTTTCCAAAACCAGACCCACGAGAACCAGGGGTACCTGAGGCTCTGCAGGCTGTGACCACCAGCCTGGCTGCATCGGGGACTGATGGCAGGCAGTAGAGGAGGACAGGCAGCGGGCGGGTGGCAGGCAGGCAGCAGGGCAGGCAGCGGGCAGGTTAGGCAGGGTGGGCAGCAGGGGACAGGCGGCGGACAGTGCTGGCAGGGCGGGCAGCGAGGGGCAGGCAGCCTCTGCCCGGCGCCGCGGCCGCTGCCGTATGCCCGTCTGGCCGCTCGTGGGGCGCCGCGCGGGCCGGGGAAGGGCCAGGCCAAACCCCGGGGCTATCAGGGCACGGCGCTATCCCGGGCCCCGAGGCGCCGGCGGCGGCCCGGCTGCGCCAGCCCCGAGTGG